>SADC01001163.1:0-121230 GCA_004194705.1 Ditylenchus dipsaci | reverse complement strand
TAATATCTAAGAAGCAGTCTAAAAGTATTCTTCTTGGTAATAAGAAAGGTTATCGCTCAGAATACCGCATTCTTCCTTTTGGTTATGACAATAATTTATATTATTAAGATATTAACAAAAAAATAAAAAATAAATAGATATTTATATGACCCCTTGATCAGTTAACGTATTCCGGTGCATGGACTGGCTTTCTAATATAGCATTGGAATACGGCGGTTATGATAAAAGGCTAGAATTTTACTCAAGCTACTTTTTTCCATAACTGTTCTGAACTTAGAGACCTTAAGTCTGGGTAGCTAGTCTGAATATTTGTTTCATTGTTGAAATATATATTTGTATAATTGCTTAAATAGACAGAATTTAGTTTAGGCTTCAGAAATTTTAGACTTTTTGCTATAGCCTTAGGCTTGTCGAGTTGTTTATGTTACTGAAAAATATTACAATAAAAAACAATTTTTAGGCTTATCACTTTAGATAGTTTAATTAATAATGCAATCATTTAAAGATTCCTTCCTAAAATACTCTTTCACATTTCTTTTTTTGCATATTTTCTTCAACCTTATAAAATAATAAATAGTGTATACTCGACAACTTTGTTTCTTCAGGGTGAGGTTTCTCTCTGCACGGTTTCCATTAGGACAGAATAGGTTTTCTTTAGGCTATGGCTAATACTCTTTTTGCTAGGAACTTACCGCTACCCGGCCAAAAAGGGGGTACTAGACTACTGTAACCCATGTATTTGGTACCCTAACTTGAGACTTTAATACTCTAAGTTTGGTAAAGCACTCTAATTCTGAAACTGTAATTCTCGAACTCCAGATGTCTTACTTTAACTTCGGACCTAAATCAAAATAAGCATGGAATCGGTACTCTAACTTCAGACCTCTATTGCTCTATCTTTCGGGTCTAAGATAGATATCGGGTCTAAGATATCTTTCGGGTCTAAATTCTCTGGCACTAAAACTAAAATAGTGTGAACGAGTAAAATAACTTATTTAAAACACCTGAGCTACAAAACATAATTGCTTTGAAGAGAAAAGATTGCAGATACAACTACTTGTTACCTCACAAAACCTAAGAATGAATGATCGATTCAAAATTTTCCTTGGTCTTCTTGTTATTTTTTCGAGTATGCTTATCACAAAATAGACCAGCATATATGGATCTGGTACTCGAAATCATTCAAACCCTGGATATACATTATTCGAAGTGAAATAACAGATAATTCTGTAGTGGCTACGAAGAGGTGAAAATTACCTTCCTTTAAATGCTGTTAACTCGTTCGAAGCCGTCCTCTTCCCAAAAAATTTTTCCGCCATCGTGTTCAGCGTGAATTCTGCACAAACGCATAATTTGCTCACACCGCCTTCCAGTGCTAAAAGTCGAAATTTTTTTAAAAATTGCCTTTCAGTATCTAAAGTTGTAAACAATATGAGTTCAAGAATGATTTTAACGATTTTAACGTAAAAGTTTTAAGAGTTGCCTATGATACAATGCTAAAGACAGACATAAATTAATTAAATATTAATTGAAGATAACAGCATACACAAAGGGTGCATGATCATGGTTTATGATTACAGAACATCGTGATTTAGTTAAGATTTGTAACTTTCGATCATAAATTTTATCCAGCTTAGTTAATTGTAAATGTCTATTGTAATATAAAAGTCAATTTTTATAAAATAATTTATTAAAAGTATAGATAAAATGATGATGTTGAGCATTTTGAAAGTTTAACGAGTTGCCTATAAATTATTTAGAGGCATACAAATTAATTAAATGTTAGCTAATATTAATTAAATAGAACAGCATTAACATATGGTGCATGATTATGATCCACATGCAATATATAACGGAGAAACGCTTGGTGCTCTTTCAGATTTTCGCTCTAAAAATTAGCTTATTGATGTAAAATTTCCAAAGAATTTACTTACACATGTCGAAATGCATGAAACTAACAAAAGAACATTACTAAACTTCTTAGCTCCAGCTAAAGTTCCTAATTGATTCTGTAAATGGTGCAAAAGTATTTTAGAGTATCGTTGAGACTCGTTTTTTAAAAGCACTCTATCTTTCGGATCTAAATTCTCTGGCACTAAAACTAAAATAGTGTGAACGAGTAAAATAATTTATTTAAAACACCTGAGCTACAAAACATAATTGCTTTTAGCAGCACATATTCTTCAATTTTTAGTCCTACACGTTTCAGTGGATTTAAAACAATAGTGAAAAGTTCTTTTTGCATTCGTGCTCTCAATCTAAATTATACATACTTTCCCGACTTTACTTACAAGGGTGCCATCATCGTAATCTAGGAAAGCAATTTTTTCAGATCAAAAAGTTATTTCACATAAATATTTCAAATTCTTCACGGGCTCAATATTTTAGTATTCGAAAATATTGCAGCCAAATATGTGCTGTGGTGCTGTAGTGGATACTGAGTTAGTGATCGGTCACTGTTCTCGAGCTCGACCCTCTCTCGGCTAAGGCCACTCTCACTCGCAACGACAAATCTTGCCAACGAAAAAATTGCCGACGCGAAGTACTCGCCAGCGCGAAAACTCGGCAACGGCAAAACTAGCTATCGGAAAACTTTGTCGTTGGCGAGTTTCCGCGTTCGTGAGTTTTTTTAGCGCTGGCAAGTTTTCGCGTTGGCGAGTATTTGGCGTTAACAAGTTATGGCGTTAGCGAGTTAGTTGCGCTGCACCATCTTCGAATATATTTGATGTTTCAAGAATTCTGTCTTTTTAAAATGGCCATAACTTTTTTCTAGGTCGTTTTTCAAAAATTCTGTTTTTACAGATCGACTTTTCTCGCCCGCAATATTTTTTGGTATATAATGTCAAAACACGATTTTCGCTTGGTCCCCCCTATGGTTTGGGTCTTGGTCATCCAGGGAACACCCAGAAACCAAGACCCAAACTCCAGGGAGGACCAAGCAAAAATCATGTTTTTGACGTTATATACCAAAAAATATTGCCGGCGAGAAAAATCAATGTGTAAAAACAGAATTTTAAAATGTATATAGTATATAGTTCATGCTCAACTTTCAGACGGTTGACTTAACGGTTACTTCACCATATTTACTCTATCAACTCCTCACCACTCGTTTTTTTGACTAGGATTTCAGAGTTAGGGCCATTTTAGATTTACAGTTTCAAGATTTTTTAAGGATTGAAAAAACTTTTCAAGGGAAGTTAATATAGTAAATACGGTAGTTTTTTTTTAAATCAAGCTGAGTGGAATTTGGATATTCATGTCAAATAATATTTTTCAAAGCTATATCGATCTGAAAAAGCTCTTGTGGATCACGAAGACACCAATAAGGGTTATTTTGCTAGCAAAATTCTCCGTTAGCCACCCTTCCGTACTAAAAACTTACTTACTTTTCATTTTCGGCTGTATCAGAGATAAAATTAAATCTCATTTTGATTGGAATCCATCCATTTGGAAAAATAAATGTGTCTGCTTTTTGATCGTGAGAGTAAAATCCATCCATAAAAACCATAAACATCAATGATGCGTGTTGCAAAAGAGATTTCTAGAACCAAAATCACTTTTTGAACACTCCAGTGGCCATGCGTGACTTTTGTTCTCGCCAGTGTAGAATTTCATGGTTAACACGATAGTCAATTTTTTGGGAAAAGAAACTATTTGGAGTCACCTGCCCCCTTAGAACCAACTAAGTGAGGATTTCGGATCATGCAACTTCAAAGAAGAGGATCTCGCCAATTCGGTTATCGATGAAATGGAGAAATTGGCCTTTTTTACAAAAATTCGCACTTCGTAAAACACCATTTTTTCGAAAAAGCCGGTGTTTCTAAATTTTTTATCTGAAATAATTGCAACTCAATGCCTCAAAAGAAAGCGCAATTCAAGCCAGTTTTAATGATACAAAATTTTTACAAAAGATTGTGTAAAAATGTGTGAAAATAAAGTTTTATATGAGAATGGTAAAGATTAAGAAAAAAATTTGAGTGCATTTGAACATTTATCCGGCATTAGAATTTTAGATATCCTCAGTGAAGCGTGAAGTTTTTTTTTTTAATTTTCTGAGTGCCTTGCAAAACACTCTAGAAGCCGGTTTTTTTATACGTCAACGCCTTTTTCAGTGCAAATTTTTCTGCTTTTCGAATGGTATGAACTTCTATTTCAAAAAAGGGTTCATACACTTTTCGCTGCGTATTTGACTATCAATAACGTTTTTGAAAAATGACTTAATTTTTCTCTGAATTATCGTAGAACTATCGTGTTCACCATAAAATTCTACACCAGCAGGAATAAACGCCACGCGTGGCCACCGGAGTGTTGAAAAAGACACTACAGCCATACCTGCACGCTCGGAAAAAACGGCGCCGGGCCTTCCTAAAAACGGCGCCGGTCGTCAGAACTGGCACCGGCGCCTCTTGAAAATTCGCGCTGGATCCTGCACCAGGATGGCGCCGACGCCCCAAAAGAGGCAGCGCCGGGTTTTAGGATATGTGTTCAACGTCAAATTTTTTGTTGTTTGTCACCATGATATAAGAAAGATACTAAAAAAATGCTGTTACAGCTTTTTAATATTGGGAACTATACTATTACCCTTGTCCAAAATATGCCTTGGTCGCCCTGTTGTTTTTAATGTGGGCATAATAACTGGTGACCATAAAGTTCGGAATGGACTTTTGAACTAATTTTTAGCAATAAAATTTATTCCCCAAAATATTCCAAACATAGGGTTTTGTAGGCCTTTCCTTCCTCTTTCGAATGGTATATAAAGTTTCATTAGAATTTTTTAGAAAAGCCATTATTTGGTTACAAACATATGTGAGGTCATTTTAGGATCTTGATAGGCATTTTTACCACTTTAGCTGATCAAAATTTTAACTGAAAGTTCAAGGCTACAGCACAATAAAAGCACCATGTTGTAGCGCAGTTCAAGAGCTACAACAACCACTTTACAGAGTAGCTTTTAAAAATATGGTTGTTGAGATATGGCTTTTTTGAAAAAAAAACAATTTCTTGAAAAATTACCAAAATCAAATTTTATCCAATTTTTTTGATTTTGGTAATTTTTCAAGAAATTGTTTTTTTTCAAAAAAGCCATATCTCAACAACCATATTTTTAAAAGCTACTCTGTAAAGTGGTTGTTGTAGCTCTTGAACTGCGCTACAACATGGTGCTTTTATTGTGCTGTAGCCTTGAACTTTTAGTTAAAATTTTGATCAGCTAAAGTGGTAAAAATGCCTATCAAGATCCTAAAATGACCTCACATATGTTTGTAACCAAATAATGGCTTTTCTAAAAAATTCTAATGAAACTTTATATACCATTCGAAAGAGGAAGGAAAGGCCTACAAAACCCTATGTTTGGAATATTTTTGGGGAATAAATTTTATTGCTAAAAATTAGTTCAAAAGTCCATTCCGAACTTTATGGTCACCAGTTAATTAAGGGATTAAGATGATTATGATTAGTAACATGATCATTTTAATTACCATGACAACATTTAAAACAACAGGGGAACAAAGCATATTTTGGACAAGGATAATAGTATAGCGCCAGCTTTTTATGTCAAAAAGATATTTGAAAAATCCAATACTGAGGCGGATACGCGGAGCTAGGCGCCGGCGCTTCTACAAATAAGGCGCGGCGCTCGAAACTGGTGAAATTTTGCCTGGCGCCGGCGCCCATGCAGGTATGGCTACAGTCAATACTCCATTACTCCATTTATTGATACTGCCGGGGTTGGGCAAAGGATATTATTAAAATCGAATTATGGTTAAATATATGGTCAAACGAAAAATATTACGGCCAATTCAAAATCAAGGATTGACTGTCTTGACAGTCTAATGAAGTTATAGTTACTTAAGTTACAACGTCCCCTGTTATAACGCTCCCTTTCAGACAATCTTGAGAAAAATACTTTAACAAAATTTGACCATAGCGCTTGAACAATATCTTATTAGCGCACTTCTAAAGCTAAAAGATCTATTTAACAGAATAGTTTTTACAAATTCAAATGTTGAGATATAACTTTTTTTTTTAAATTAGATTTCTTTAAAAAATGAACAAAATTCAAGTTTTTCCGATTTTTTCAGTTTTGGTAGTTTTTTTCAAAAATTTAATTTTTTAAAAGCCATATCTCAACGCTCAGATTTTCAAAATATTATGTGAGGCAGGTCTTTTTTCTCTTGAAGCGCGCTGCCAGATATCATTAAGATGTTGTTGAACGCCGAATCCTGAATTAAACTTTTAACCAGTCGAGGGGGTGTGCCTCCTCCCTTCTTCCTAAACTGCTCATTTTCGCATGTGATTTCGTTTAGGCACTTATGCCCTTATTTTTATCATTGAGTAACAAATAGTAGCTCGTTAGGTAGCTCCAGGTAGCTTAAACACGGTCTTCGATTTTCTTAAGGAAACCAATGGGGCAAGAGGTTACGTACACCAACTTTTTAAAAATGGTAGAGCTCTTTTGATTTCCCCTGTATAACCTACTTGTGATTTAAGTGCTAGCTAGTGGAACACGGGCAAAGTTTTAGCCATTTCGATGCTGATCAAGACATAAAGGTTAAAGTAGTAAGGATTTCTACATGAATCACATTGTTTATAAATTTCTTCCATTTTCGTCAAAGGCCAATTTACTGGTTTCTATAAAAAAACATAAAATTGCTAAAGCTTTAAACGCAAGCAGTTTTTGTTGGTTTTTTATTTCCCTACCTTGTATTATTTTGCCTTTTTACCTGGTTTTTTTTAACAAAACAAAATATGTTTAACACCTTCGGAACGGTTTGTAACAAATAAAATTTAATTGTGAACAAAAATTTTGTTTATATAGTTCGAAAAAGGAAACATCTCCTTTTTAAAAAAAAAATCCTATAAGCAAGTGCTCATTAATAAACAAACGTATGAATCATTTGCTGTAATTTTCAAGGAGCTAACATATTTTTCTGTGAAATTTCAAGAATAAAAACTTTTGTATAGAGAAAACGTAAATTTTTAGGTCAAGGTTTTTCCATTCAAATACGTAAAGCTCTTATTTTTTTTAAATCTCACAATAAACTTTTCAGGTTATTAGAAAGCTGAGATCCGAGGCTTCATTTTTGTATAAATATTTACTGACAATTATGTTTGAAAAAGGTAGAAAATTAAATTTTTTACAATCCAATCTTCGTGCGTTTTTTCGTTGTGGCACGAAAATGCAAAACAGCGTCATAACTTGGTGGTGTTGGTAACTTTTACGGCTACCTTTTGACATCGACTTTTTCCCCTTTTTATTTATTTTGTTTTTTTTATCTCAGATGTTTTACACCGTTTTGCAGCTGAGATTTTTCTCTATCGATCGAGTAGTCAAACACCCTAATTAAAAATAATTTTTGAGGAAATCACATTAACTTTACATTAAGGAAACAAGAAACACTCCTGAAAAATTATTTTTTATCAGGGTGTTCGACCACTCAATCGATAGAGAAAAATCTCAGCTACTAAATGGTGAAGAAACATCTGAGATGAGAAAACGAAATATATGAAAAGGGTAAAAAAAACTCGATGTCAAAAGGTAGCCGTAAAAGCCCCCCCCTTAAATATTTTTAAAATCTTAAATATATATCTTTAAGAGAAAGTTCAGGGCTATCTTCGACACTTATTTGTCAAAATGTCATCAGAATTTATAGCCGAATGAATCCAAAGCTTATAAGGTGCGCCTTAGATGAGGACTTATATTTGAACGGCTATAAATTTTTTCACACTAATAACCAGTCAAAAGATATCTCTGCGTTTCCTTTCCAAGATTTATATTAAAGATTTGAAAAATTTTAAGTACCTAAAAAGTTATGACGCTTTTTTGAATTTTCGTGCCAAGATGAAAAATTGAAAACATCGAATGTTCAGAGGGCTCTAGAAAAAATGTTTTGCCGAAAAAATTTTCAAACTAAAAACACCATCTGTATTAGGTAAACCAAAAGCCCCGCACGAGGATCGGAGTGTTAAATAAGGCGAGGGTGGGTCTGGTAGTTAAGGACAAAAAAGAAGGTCTATATTAATATTTTATAATGTTGCATTTTCGTACCCATATAAAAGGTACAGTCAAGCCTCGATATAGTGATCACTCCCACTATAGTGATCACTTGACTCGGCTTCGTTTGGATCGCTTAAAAAGGAAATATACTAAAATAGACCTCCACATAGTGATCACCTCTTTATAGTGATCACTTTAATGGGTCCCTAGGTGATCACTATATCGAGTCTCGACTGTATTGTAAATCTTTTTTATTATGATCTCAGAGACAAATTTTTACTGTGTGATCATCTGCACAGGCTAAAATATTGTGGGGCTCCAGAATCAACTTCTCAATAGTCCAATATTCTATCATTGCAGGAAAGCAAGCATCGGATTCTCTTAACTTTTTTATTCTAGATTCTGTAAGCAAAAGAGAATCTAATTGCTTTACTTCTAAAGTTTCTTCTGAGACAGGGCGTGACTAAAATATATATGTCTTGTTTTTAAGCATGATTATTTTTCAAAATTATTTTTAGGCTAAGTTAAAACAGTGTTGTCGACAATTAAATATGCTCAACACAAAATGTCATTCAAAAGTTAAATTTCCAAACCCGTGAAGTTTGAGGTCGATTTAGAGATTTTGGGTGTGAAGCCTAGAATCTTAAATTTTTTTTTAATTCAACTTTGCTTAAAGAACCATACTTGTTGATGACAATGAGAATTTCAAATGTTTGAATTCGCGCGGGACAGTTCTCTTTCATCTCTCACTGTACTCTTTTGAGTCGTTCAAAATAACTCAAAAGAGTACAGTGCGAGACGAAATAAAAGTGTCCCGCGCGCATTTGAATCTGCCAAATTCTCATTGTCATCAACAAGTATGGTCCTTTAAGACCCAAACTCTTTAAAATTTTAGAAAATTACGTCAAAATTTTCTTTACCAGAAAGGCGTCGAAATTTTGATTTCTAAAATTTTATTATCAGTAATTTTTTCTTTTCTGATAATTTGGCACTAGTCCGGTTCACGTGCCACCCCCGAATTTTCGAAAAATAAACCAAAAACGTGTCCGATTTCAAGAGATGGTCTTTTTAGGCTATTTTAGGGTCACTTTTCGGTTATTTAGGCTTGGACTTAGGCAGAGGTAAGCCAGCGTATGTTAAGACGAACTCAAACATTTTTGTTAGCTGAAAGAAACCAACGAAAACACGTTTGAGTCCGTCCTAACCATGCTTTTCCGTCTAACCGTCGTAACCATCCTACCATACACGGTAAAAAAATGCAGCGACGAGCGAGGCGGCGGGCGGCGGCATTTTCAAAAACCAGCGGCAGCTGCAGGTTGAAAAAGAGCAACAAACGGCGTGGCGAGCGGCTGATTCGTAAAAAAAGAGCGGCAGGCGGCGGCATTTAAAAAAAACAACGGCGAAAAAGGCGGTGACAGAAAGCAATAAAAGGGTGAAAAAGCCACAAAATTGTCATTAATTACATTGTATGATCAAAATGGCAGGTTAAGAAAGAAGGAGCGCTAAAACTGTGCCGGATCAAGAAAAAGAGCGGCGGATCAAAAAATGAGCGGCGAAATCAGCGGCAGGTCCAAAAAGAAATGTTTAAAAAAGAAAAAGAAATGATTTTAGAAATGTTTCTTGTATCGTATCCAGCATAAAAAAACAATTCAGGACGTATTTTAATTCACTTTTCAAAAATTTTAGGGTGGGGGTAGATCAAACTAGTACCGATAATTTTTAGTTTCGATCAATCCATGATATATTATTAATAATGGATCCACAAAGATGAGTTAGTAGTCGTCGGTTAAGTCGGGTTGATGCCTGTTGTTAAGTTGTTAATTCGGGTTCATATTGTTAAGTCGGGTTCATGCCTAACAGTAAGCTGAGTCTATTGAAAGATGGTCGCCTAGCAGAGGTTATACGTTGAAAACTTCTCTATAAGTAAACAATAAATAATTTTCTCAGAGTGAATTTTGAAGAATTATTTAACGCATTTCAGTCAACTTGTGGACTTTTTCTTTTCAGAATTTACAAAGACTTATTTGTATAAAGTTTTAAAATTACTTTGCTAAAGTAATCTTCTGATCCTCGTACTTCTCTAGTAAAAAATGCTTTCTTTCCATAAATTCACGTACAATAGCATCTCTGTCTATATGGGCTGGTAGTTTTAGAGCTTGAGGGTTCATCCTAACAGTAAGCTGCGGTCAAATCGACACGCTCTACATTTAAGAACTGAAAAGGGGTTTTTTTTCAAAAAAGTACTAAAATATAATTTGGGTTTAAGGCACTTTTTCTCTGATCACTCTCCGCATAATATGTTTTTTTATATATGGTTTTGGAGCCACATTTGTTGAACAAAATAAAGAGTAAGCTTATAAAAATCAATGTTGTGATAATCAAATTCGCTTGACAAATTCTCAAAAATTGATGCGACACATAAAACAAGGCAGTCAAAAAAGGTTTGACGTAAGTGCATTTTTAAATAAATAAAGAAATTCGGCGCTACTTCGATATACCTCCATCCACCCCTTCCCGAAATAGCTTCTTTGATATACACCCCCCCCCCTCATAATTTTTAGGCTTAGGAATTAGGCTTAGCCCTTAGGCTTCGGGCATAAGGCTGAGGGACAACCCGTACTGATTTCAGCATCTCTCAAAAAAAGTATGGTTTTTTGGGTACCTAATTTTTTTGGGAGGGGGCGGGGTTTGGTGTTATTTCAAAGTAGCTTTTGGAGGGAGGAGGAGGGGTGTATATCATAGTAGCGTCAGAAATTCTGATATAGATCTTCCTAATCTAGCTTGCAATTTCGCACAAGCTTTGTTGAAAATGTATACTAGGTGCATTTTGTCATATTTTGGGTAGGGCGTTTATTTCAAAAAACATTTATAATGTTTTTTTTAATTTTTAGAACCTATTTTTCAGTCTTTCAGTATTCCGGTCGCAATTTCTTCCCTGAGCCTGGTTCAGCCAAAGGAACTACAGTCAACTCCCAATTTAGTGTACACCTCGATTAAATCATTTTGGCCGGCGGTTAATTAAAATGACTAGAATGAACCCTCGATTTAGTCTACACTTGATTTAGTGTACACCTGGATCCGGTCCCCAGGGTGTAAACTAAATCGGAAGTTGACTGCGGTTCTTTTTTAGGTCATGGGGAGCGTTTTCAAATAGAAATCATTCAAAAATGAAAAACGTAAATTACCATGACTTATGTTGTTCAAACATGGTTTAGAACATGCAAATCTCTTTTCAGATAAAATGACGCGCCGGAATGAAGATTTGCAGCCTTTAAATGCCAAAAAATGAGCCGATAAAAAGATAACAACCTACTCTTGCAAGATAAAATTCCATAGTGCAGGCAATATGTGTATTGTCCACAAACTAAGCAAATTTTCGTAGCATTTTCGACAGCTTTTTTACAACTAATATTTTGCATGTTTGAGAGACTAAACAATAATAATATAAAATGTTCCATCTAATTATGAGAACTTAGCCGCTTTTTTATTTTTTCGATCGCCATTTTTAGATTTAAAATAAAAATATTGAATTCGGCTGCTTTTTTTGTTTATTGCTTTACCTAATAACGGGTAAACAAAAAGGTGAGGACGTATTTTCAAAGTGTTATTTTTAGCACTCTAATTATCATATATTAAATCTTTTCGTACAATTCTATAGCCCTCTATCTCTTCTTCCATATATAATACGAAACTTACTTAGTTTCATATTATTTCAAAATTGGCAACATTTCGCTCCAAACACTAATAAGGTTATTTTGAGAAGTTGATAAGCATTTTCAACAATTTAAGCTATCAGAAGTCTAATAGAATAAAAAGTGTTACATTACATCATAGCACTATGTTGTAGCGCAGTTCACAAGCTACAAAACCCACTTTACAGAATGATTGTTTTTAAAAAACTTGAGTGTTAAGATATGGCTTTTTGGAAAAATCAATTTTTTTTTAAATTCCGAGTTTTTTCCGATCCTTTGAATTTTTATCCATTTTTTAATCTATATTTTTAAAGACCATATCTTAAAACTCAGATTTTCAAAGACTATTCTTTTTAGTGTCTTTTGAAACTCTAAAATTGCGCTGCAACATAGTGCTAAGATGTGTCTGTAACACTTCTTACTCTATTAGACCTTTAATCGTTTAAAGTGATAAAAAGGCTTTTCAACTTCTCAAAATGACCTCATTAGTGTTTGGAGCCGAATTCTAAGGTTTCTAAAAAAGTCCAATTAAGTTTTATATACCAGTTGGAAGAAGAAATGGAGGGCTACAGAATGGTATTAAGAGATTAAAGATATAATAATAAAAATGCTGAAAGATAAGGCTTTGAAAATTCGTATTGTTTAATCGTTAGTAAGCCAGCTATTATGAGGGCAAGGAAACTGATGATAAAATTCAATTATTAGTTATAATAACGAACTTTTATACAATGCTATGCTGTCGTACATACATGAAATACCCTTGAAAGGTTAGAACTAGAACTTTTTCAAAAGCCTAGCCCTCAAAATTTTCGCTCTTAAAGGGGCATGCCCACGCTAATAAGAGGTGGTGCCCGGGAATTCAAAAAAATTCCTAATCATTGAACTTCTGTACGGATTTTTCAACTTGGTTCCTAACCAAACCATACTAAAATTAAATTCTAGGCCTTGTTTTGTTAGAAACCAAGTTGAAAATTCATACAGAGATTCAACGATTGGGAAAAAACGACTGTGAAAAGTTACATTTTTATCGAAAACTCAATTTCAAGTTTTTTAGAGTTTAAAAGACATAATCTGTAAGAATGAACCATGACCTGGCCATACCGGAATTTTTTTTCTACTTTTTTATATATCTTGCAGAAAATTTCATGAGGAGTCCGAAACCGTTGAGATCTTTTGTTTTGATAAGAAAATCTCTGAGAACCATGCATTTTAATAAAGTCAATTTTTCGGCAGTCTATTTTTTGACTTATTAACTTCAAATGGCTCTAGCTAACTTTTTGTTTAGTCAACCCCAACCACATAATATCTCATTTTGCTGGCCAGAAAATGCTCTTTTGATTAAAAGTAGTCGTTTTTGGTAGACCGTCTGAAATTTTGATGAAATGAGCAAAAGTTTGAACATATTCACATCTCCCCAAATCCCAATTTGGTCAAAATGCTATTTTTCTCAAAATTTCATGGTCATAAGCAAACTTTTATATCATATTTTTGTTCAGCACAATCAGCTGAACATGATTAATGTAAAATATTATCTCAAAAAATGGCTTTCTGATGCGAAAAACAGCTTATTAGTAAAAAAAGTTCTAAAAAGTTTATGTGACAATTTCCGCAAAACTTCAGGGTTTGAGACCTTTTGAAAGGTTTTCTTGACGGATTCGTATTCAGCATGGTCGATTTACTTGTGAAAGTGCTGTTTGGATATAAATTCACTGTCGGATTTCAAATTCGGCTCAAGACAACACACATTTGAACTGTCATAATTGAATTTTGCAAATCGCATTCGAATGTTTGTTGTCTTGAGCGGAATTTGAAATCCAATAGTGAATTTTAATCCAAACAGCACTTTCACAAGTAAATCGACCATGCTAAATACGAATCTGTCAAGATATTTCATATTTTACACTAGGCTTGTTCAGCTGATTGTGCTGAACAAAAATATGATATAAAAAGTTTGCTTATGACCATGAAATTTTGAGAAAAATAGCATTTTGACCAAATTGGGGATTTGGGGAGATGTGAATATGTTCAAACTTTTGCTCATTTCATCAAAACTTCAGACAGTCTACCAAAAACGACTACTTTTAATCAAAAGAGCATTTTCTGGCCAGCAAAATGAGATATTATGTGGTTGGGGTTGACTGAACAAAAAGTTATCTAGAGCCATTTGAAGTTAATAAGTCAAAAAATAGACTGCCGAAAAATTGACTTTATTAAAATGCATGGTTCTCAGAGATTTTCTTATCAAAACAAAAGATCTCAACGGTTTCGGACTCCCCGTGAAATTTGCTACAAGATATATAAAAAAGTAGAAGAAAAATTTCGGCATGGCCAGGTCATGGTTCATTCTTACAGATTATGTCTTTTAAACTCTAAAAAACTTGAAATTGAGTTTTCGATAAAAATGTAACTTTTCACAGAAATAAAAGAAGTTACAATTAAATATATTAAAAAAATAAAATAACAATTTTGTGACTGGCGTTGTTGTTTTATAAAGGAAAAATGGTTAGCAGGGCAATATCAGAAAGCGTGAAGTGAAAATTCACATTTATGCATTTGTATCCATGTAGCTGAATCGATTTTTCATGCTCAAAAAGAAGCCTGGTCTTTGACAGGACGAGAAAAAATGCTTTCTTTCATGTGGTTTATAGTGTTTGATGGGCTAATTTATTTCAGCCGCCTGTCTTCTTAGGCTTTTCTTATATATTTTTTAATACGGCGAAATTTTTAATTTTTTTTCAAATTATTGGCTTAAACCAGAAAATTTTCTTAGGCTTTCACCGCTGCGCGGAAGCTTTCGCCAAATTTAAAAAAAACCATGGTTTTAACCATGGTTGGCCAGAACAGCGAATTCGCCGAAATGCAGCAATTTTGAATTTCAAATAAAAATTTTCGAAAAGAGCAAAACTGCAGCAAAATTTATGCTGCATCTCAGCAATATTTTTCTGCCTTTTTTTAACACCTGTGAAAACGCCTTTTCAACACCTGTTATGTAACTGTAGCAAGGTAACGGTCTCTCTAAACAATTTGTTGGATAAATTTTGGTTCTGTTGATTGATATTTGTCACAATATTTTTTTATACACGAATTTCCATTACTTTGGTTGCAAAAAATAGACGTGTCGCGGTATTACAAATCAATAGTTGAATTAGTTTATTTTCTTCATCTTCTAGTAATCCAGTGACTACACTTAAATGGTCGCATACGGGGTGGTAGAGTTATAACATTTTGAAGATTATAGCCTTTTAGGTTGGCAACCTACAGCATTTTTGTTTGATAAACTCAACCTTAGTTAATCTTGGAAGTTTTGAGGCTCAAGAGGTTTTTCAAAAATTTTGAATCCCCTCCTTGTCTTCTCTGTCATCTTCTACTCAGGCTTTAGTTATATTCTTCTACTGTTCGTTTTTTAAAGTCATAATTGCACGGGTAATCAAATAAAAATGTTATCACATTATAATTTCGAAAAATTTGGTAGCTTGCGAAGATTTGACCGAGCAAAAAGATCTCCCGGCATTAGACATTTTTAAATTTTAGAACCCTACTGGCTTATACCCCCCCCCAAAAGCTACTTTCTTATACCCCCCCCAAAATCGGACCTACTGGCTTATACAACCCCCCCCCAAAATCAGGTTTTTTCAGAGTATCTAAAAATAATTTTTAAGTAATAATTTGTCGTAAAAAGGCTAGAAAAGCAATTTGAAGGGATTATGGGCTGTATTGGGAGGGGAAGGAAACAATAGGGGGCCACTTTTTAGTCAATTTTTTTTGGCCATTCTTCGGCTGTCTTACCATGTTTTTCAACATGGGTCGTGGCAAAAAGAGACTCTATATGCATTTTATGATCAAGAGTACTTCTCGGAATCATGTCTAAGGCAAGTGAGTGCGCGCATCTCTAACTCTCAAGCCCCCTGCACCCCTTCGGGGGCGCAGGGGAATTGGAGTTGAGATGCGCACACCCACATACCTTAGACACAAATCACTCGAAAGTGACTCTGGATGCATGAAAAAACATGCATACCAGAGTTATTTATGCGGTAGGCCCCAGCATTCAAAACTATGTTCAACATCTTTGATTTTGCGACCGAAAAGGGTTTCCCCCTCTTCAGGCCTGGGCTACGAGCCAGAGGCTCAGTCATCCAAAAGTTAAAAGACAACCATCAGGATCCACCGGGCTGATCGGTCTGATCAGCTCGAGTACTTATACTTTTACGTGCACCACAAGTGGCTGGGTTTGAAAGCGCTTTCATTGCTTAGAGAATTAATACTCTTTGGTACTTATAGGCACTATAGAAGTGGCCCCTGTCTTGTCCCTTCCCCTCCAATACAGCCCATAATCCTTTTAAATTGCTTTTCTAGCCTTTTTACGACAAAATTATTACTTAAAGATGATTTTCAGACACTCTGAAAAACTTGATTTTGGGGGGAGGGGGTATAAGCCAGTAGGTCCGAGGATTGGGGGGGGGGGTATAAGAAAGTAGCTGTTTTTGGGGGGGGGGGGGTATAAGCCAGTAGCGCCAATTTTAGTTCTAACTAAATTTCAATCCTCAACTTCATTATAGCTTAGATGAAGGCCATAGCATAGAATCGTGGCTACACATTGGTATATAAAACGTGTACAGGGTGACGCGATAATAAATCAAGCACTTGAAAAAATCTGCGTCCTTAGCTCATTGGCCCATCGATTTCCCCGAGAAAATTGATAACAGTAGTTTAGCTAACTAAGAGCTCTGTGCTTGTGCTCTTTATCACCGCGGGATGTTATTGTGGAGGTTTCCGAAGGCTGGCCACCTAAAAATCGGGAACCGACAAGACAAGGGGTTAAGTACACCTACTTTTTAAAAGGGCCCAAATTTTTTGCGCCATCCTGTACTCATAGAAAAAGTACAGAAAAAATCAATCAAGGAAAACCCCAAGATGAGGTAGTTAATTCAAGTAGACTTTTTCCTGCAACTGAACTTTAATAGATGTTAAACCCTACGCCGACCCTACGCCGAAAACTAAATTATATTTTCAAGCAGAGAAATGGCCAAATAATTAGAAAAACTTGCGTTTTAAAAGGCATTTTCTGTAAAAGTGGACCACTTCATATACACTTTTATTCCCTCAATTTTTTCGTAATTTTTTATTTTGGTCTCATTCGAAAGAGGAACTAATTCTGCGTATGTTTACTTTTGAGGGTACGCCAACTTCATATCTGGATGACAAGATACCGTATTTCCTCTAATTAGCCAACCCCCTCTAATAAACCCACCCCCTCGACTTTGAGGGTCTGTATCTCTAAAAAGTAGAACTCTTTTTAAAAACTGCAATTCCTAGTTCGAAAATGCCCCATCCGAAAATGTTCAAATGATGGCGAAATTGGAAATCAGTTTTAGAATTATCGCTGTTTTACATTTATCTTGCTGCATATTATTATTACTTTGAATAATTAACTTATTTGAATAATTAACTGTTATATGTTTAACTGAATGCTAGATGACTAGCTGTTCCAATTACTCTTTCTGGTGACATGAGCAGCGAAAGACCGCATGTGTTGAGACATTCTAAGGTTTGCGCTCGACTGCTTATCCTAACCAAATGAACTGTTTTTTGCAAGTGGACCACAAAAAGGAAGCACACTGAAGTGCTCGAAATATGTCAATAATAAATTATGGTTACTATATTTTCTCTAATAATAATTATGTTTTTTTCAAAATAGAATATAATTTTTTGCTGTTACTTTTTGTCAACTCAATTGATTTTCAGTTGCTTTTTCAAATTAATCTACTGACCGAAAAAGCTAAAAAATATTGAACTTCAAATATCATACTCTCGATTCAGTCCAGTATGTTTATCTTTTTGAGACAACAAAAAGTTTTTTATCAAAACTGTCAACTGTGTCAATAATTATTAACTGTGTCATCAAAAAGGCAGAATATCAAAAAACTTAACTTTCAAAAAATCTATTTTGGGGTTTTGAAAATTTTCCGTGACATCCTTTTTAAAGTTAGAACTTACCGACAAATCTAAAAAGAGCCATTTTCTCAGTATTAGGCCATTTCTCTGCTTGAAAATATAATTTACTGTTAAGTACTGGAAGCTTCAAGACAATCGATAGAGCAACAAAATAAATGATCACTACATGCTCAAAGAAGCGGCCAATTAGTGATTCAGGCCCTCAAAGAGAGGGAGCATAACAGCGTTAGTCAGTTTATGTACGTTTATGTAGTTTCAGAGGCATGGAATTTCTCAAATATGTTTTGAGTTATTAGTTAAGTGACGAATTCTCAAAATAAAAATAGTCGATTGCAAATCCTTTTCAGAACAATCAAGTGTCACATAAAATTTGTGTATGACAATCAATGTTTAAAAATACAAAATAAACAGCGTAATTTTTATTGCAACTAAAATGAGCTCTCAGCAAGTTATTTACTTATTCTGTCTATTAGTTATTGCTAAACTATGCACGTTAGC
The DNA here is from genome assembly GCA_004194705.1 of Ditylenchus dipsaci. Classification (NCBI taxonomy): domain Eukaryota; kingdom Metazoa; phylum Nematoda; class Chromadorea; order Rhabditida; family Anguinidae; genus Ditylenchus; species Ditylenchus dipsaci. The sequence goes on along the minus strand of SADC01001163.1, from coordinate 103,092 downwards.
TGATTTACAACAATATTACGGCTCATTGAACAAACTTTCAAGCAATGACACTTTTAGCAGAAGCAAGGATAAAAACACGATGGATTATTGTCCTACAAAATGTGGAACCGTCATATCAAATTTGGGTGATACTCGGTTAATCTCAACTGCAAGCTCCCAACCCCCTTCGGGGCGAGTTAGATTATCGAGTAGCGTCAAAGTTGTTCATACTCCTTTAGTATATCATTTTTCAAATTAATTATGCGTTTGAAAGTTTAGCATGACTTTTTAGGATATATATCTGATAATCATTCCGAAGAATGTGGGCTTTGGTAGTCTAGTGGTTAAGGGCTCTGTGGTCGAGGATATCTCTCTCTCTATATCTCTTTTATTCCTCGTGGATGGTTTTTTAATTTTTTCTCTAATTCAATTTACTTTTGCAATCTTTGCTTTTAACCCATTTTCGGCCAAATTTTCACGAAAATCTCTTTCGGGGTCGATCTCAAGTTTTTTTGATGAAATTTCAAAATGGAAAAAGTTTAATCGGTATAACTCGCGGGAGTTAAAAAATGCATTAAACAGCTTTGCAAAATATTCTCTCTCGGCTGAGAGATAGGTTTTAAAAGCCCCCAAAGCCCCTCATTAGATTTTTATATGAACCTTTGTAAGGCTATTTTACGATTTAAAACGATAGCAAAAGTGTTTTTTACCCAAAGAATATCATTGGAAAAACTTATTCGAAGGCGAATAAGCCACCCATAAGTAAAACAGGGCCAAACTTTGCGTAAAATAGCATATTTCTCCGAGATACCTTGTGATGAAGAAATGTGCTTACCGCATTTTCTCTAATAACTTCCCTGCTCTATTAAATCAACACCCGACTTTGGAGACCCGCAGAAAATATTTTGCAAAGCTGTTTATTGCGTTTTTAAACTTACGCAAACTTTACCAACTCCACTTTTTAGATTGTGGTTGAGCATCCTAAAATTTCGAAATCGATCTCAAAATTTTTCGATTTTGGGCATCCAAAAAAAAGATGTAGAGACGTTTCCACGAAAAGGGAAAAATTTTTATTTTTGAGGAAACATCTATGCACCGAAAAAATCCCAGGGGAAGCTATTAGAGAAAATAAGGTATTTTAAAATTTGTTTGCTCGGGAACCCTGTCTTAAGGATTTATTTTGGCGGTCAAGTCAGTATCATTATTATAAATTCTTACCATTTTCATTTGTGTTACTGCTCATTGAATCAACTTTGCTAGTGGCTAAGCCTGCAAGAAAATGCATTCCATTGGGTGAGACCATTGTGAGCGGACCACCTTGGTTGCCCTCGAAAAACTTAGTGTGAATCACTGATAAAATTTTACCAGAACTTTAACTTACAATTGTGCCTTGGGACGAACAAAGCTACTAGAGCAAAGTAACAAAGAATCATCATACTAAAGATATACTGCCAATGTAGTGTTAGACGCCAGCCAGCTAGTTTTGTTTAAGATTCTATAAAAAATTGTTGTAATAAATTTGATAAGGCGATTTCTAAACAATTATCAAAAAGGACAGTTGGCATAAAAAGGACATTTTTTTAAATCATAAACAGTACTCATTTCGGCAGTTCTGTTCTGATTTAATGATGATTAGTTGACGATTGAAATTTTTAACTGCTTCATCTTAACATAATTTTTCGTGTCTTCATGGACGATACGTAAAAATGGCCACTTTTGGCGAAAAAGGGCCGCTTTTGTGAAATATGCCACCTTTTATGAGAATTTTTCTTGTTAGGGTTCAAGTTTATGGTTCAGATAACGCGTAACTTGTTATTGACGTCGAGCTGTGTTTTAAGAAATATAATGTGTGTGCGGATCTAAAGCAGGACAAATTATCACAAAGGATGGCGGAATGGCGGAAAGGATGGCGAAGGCGTAAAAAGTGTGTGTTTTCAAAAAAAAAACCCGCTATAAAAATCGGAAATCGGCGCGCACCCTCCTAAGTTTTAGTGCATTGAAAAGAGCATTACATAAGGCACTTTTCTGGCAAAAAAACCCCGAAAAAAATTAGGGGAGGGAAGACGAAAAAGGCATTTGAAGTTTGCTAGTCGTCCTAACTCTTTTGAGTTTTTCACGTGAAAAAAAAATTCACGTGAAGCTATGGGAGGGAAGATATACCCCTGGATATATCTATGCAACCATATACCACAGACACAAATCACTTAAAAGTGACTCTGGATGCATGAAAAGGATGCATACTAGTTGATAATCCTGTGTTCTATTCCCAGCTAATTGAGAGCTTTGATACCACAAATACTGATATCACTTTGCCGGCCTTCTAAAAGGCCCAGCTCCAAAAATTTAGCCAAACCCGGGGGAGGGTAGGCGCAGGTGGGAGGGGTATGTGATTGGGATTATGTATATTTTGTACATTAACGTTCACAATAAGATGCTGGGTTTGACGTGTAAAATACGTTGTTGTTTTTCAGCATGATTGTTTTTCAACATAGACTTGGCAAAAAAAAAGAATTTGGTTATAAGCAAGTATCACCAACAATTGAAGGAGGGAGAAAGCCATTTAGGTTTGAAAAAGTGGCCTCCATGGCGCAGTGCGTAAACGTTTGTGTGTTTTCGGCCCGAAATGGTGTGCATGTTCGATTTCACGTGGTGGCACGGTATTTTTTTGGCTTGTTTGTCCAGTGTTAGAAGTAATTAGACTTTTTTCGATGCCAGATTCGGAATCAGCGACCCAAATTACCCTAGAACTGGTCAAACAAGTCAAAAATGTAAAGTGCATGCATGCGGAATCAAACCGTAAAAGTCCAAGTGCACCCCCTTCCTCCAGGACCGGTAGCAATAATCAAAATATCGCGGATAAATCTGCGGTAGGGATAAATCCACGGATAAAAAAATATCCGTAGCAATACTGAAAAATCCGCGGATAGAAATCCGTGGATAGAAATCCGTGGATACGGATTTTTATCTGCGGATTTTATGCGTAGCAATAATCAAAATATCCGCGGATTTTATCCTTAGCCTGGTCGGAGGGTGGATAACAAGTAAACCTAAATTTTACCTATGCATTTTTAAGGGTTGAATTTTACTTTCTAAGGATTAAAAACCTGAGAAAGTTACATTGCACAAACAGAAAAAGCAATGTAGCATTTTGATCACTCATAACCTTCCTCTTCAAAACATTAGTAGCGGTCAAAAAATATCTATTTAAGTCATAATTTACGTCATTTTACCTAATATTGGTCAAAAAAGCAGATATAGAGGGTCTAGATAAAATATAATATCCACTTATGTCAATAAGTCCACATGTATTTCACGCCTCTATTGGACTCATACCTCGATTAACGCCTCAACCTGATTCCCATGTGAAGTCACGCCTCAATCTGAATCACATGTCATTAACATGTAAATTTCACACGTAAATCAGACGGAGGCGTGAATTCGCACGTGAGTCAGTTGGAAGCGGGAATTTACGTGTGAATCAGATTGACGCCCAAATTCGGATGTAAATCACACTGAGGCGTGAATTGACATGAGTGAATAATTGACATGAGTGGTCCAAAAGATTTTATCCGAGAATAAAATCCGTGGATATTATCCTGAGCAGAGGATAAATCCGCGGATAATATCCGCAGCTGTAGATAATTTTATCCGCTATTATTGCTACGGGATAAAATCCGCGCATTTCTTCATTTTAGAAGCTGGGATGTAAACCATAAAAGTACCGTTTCGATGGTTGGCTCAAACCCTTGCCGATCATTTTTCTAAAAAAATCTCGATTTTAATTTAATTTCTATGTTGGATATAACTAAATTGCTGCTCCTAAAGTCTGAATTCTCGCCCTTTTTAACCCTTTTTTCACCAAAATAAGAAACAATCGAAAGAAGATATAAGAATGAAAATTGTAATCAAAATAAGAAAAACAATAATTCATACTTTATTTGATCAATTTGATCTTTTCTATGTTTATATAGTATCTTTTTTGTTTGATTAAATATTTTGGATATTGTTAAGTTTAGTTTTGGTTTAATTTTCCTGATCTGATGTAGTGCTAGTTCTCTTATGTCCATAAAATATATTTATCCAAGCAGTGAAAACAATTATTTTTAGGTACCTCTTGCACACATAGACTACATTGTGCATCGCCTATGAAATTTTCTACAGTTTGCTATACACGTGAGCTTCCTTACAGCTTTCAACATGCTCAGAGATAAGCTTGACCACGTTGAGGGAACAGCCCCATCCTATTGTGAATCCATTGCCTCCATGCCCATAATTGTGAATCACCTGAACCAGCTAGCTATTTTCAGTCATACAGTAAGTAAATGCTCACATGACAAGTCTTTCCACCTGGTTCAGATGACTTCATAAGACAGTGTTCCAAACGAACAGTAGGACGAGCCGGTCTACAAAACAATATAGTTAAGTAAGCTACCGTATATTCTCTATTGATCCCCATGGGGGATTATTTTTCAACTCCTAAAAAATCAGAAAAATTTGAGGTCGATTTTGAGATTTTTGGGCAATCGACCAAGATCTGAAAAGTGAAATCAGGAGAGCTCGTGCTAATTAAGAAAACGCCAAAAACAGATTTGTGAAATCTTTGCCCTAGACTGAGATATGAGGTCCGTGAGGTAGGGGATTATTAGAGAGTGGGGGATTAATAGAGAATATACGGTACATAGCTCTCAGATGATTTTTTTAAATTTTCGGCCCAACTCTTTTTGTCCGTTTCTTGAATATTTCTTCTAACTTTAATTTTGGTCGGCATATTTTTCATTGAAAATTTTGGAGTAGGCGCGTTTTTCAAAATGTCTTGTTAGGAAATGCACGGAGAACGACATTAAAAAAAATTCACATCAAACTATCCTCAGAAAGGTGGACAGACCGGGAAGTTTAGCTGAACAAGGAACGGGAATTTTTTTTTCAAAAATATACTTTTTCTAAAAAATGAAGAGCCCTGCTATATTACCTTAATCAGACCATTCCGATACAAGCGCTGCCCCTTAATTTTCACATGCACAATAACAATTATATCGAGTTTTTTTTACCTTGAATGAGGGGTGCAATTTCAGGTAACGCTCCCAAATGTCTTTTCGATCTTCATCTGTTATTTCTAGATCTGATCTATTAGCTTCTTTCTTTGTTCCCAGTATGACAGTATCAACCCTACGCAAAAATAGATATACATTATATTTTGGTTAAAAAAAGGAGAAATTGCAGTGGGATAGTGAAGCAGTCGACATCCTTGTAGTTAAAATGTTTGTGCAGGGTGCTTTTACCTCAACAATTTAGTGATGTAAAAAGCAACTAATGAGAAACTTTAATACCTCGAAGGCTACACCACGGATTGGATACACTGAGTCATCGTCTCCAGCCAATTTGCCTCCATTAAGTCCAGCACAGTTGACAATACAATCAAATTTATTCTCATCCACTAACTGGAAAAATAAGAATGTATGTGAACAAGACGTGGAAAAAAAATTTGAAAAAAGAATATTTGACCAAAATATTCTTTTTTCAAAAATTTTTTGCTGGCTTTACTGGGCCAGACTTTTGTTTTTCAAAATATTTTGAAAATTTTTGTCCAAATGAGGTGTCTCTGATAAATTTTCTGATGTCCGAAGATTTTTTAATGACAACTTTTTGCTACCATATGGAATTCGCCATTTATTCAAACAATAATTTGCGCTATTCGACTCAGCATCCCGCACCTGTTCAAACGTGGCATTAGCTTAATTAGGAAGGATAAATGTCACTTTTTCATTACAGTATTACAGATCTCAAAAAGCACGCTAGGTTTGCTACGTAAAGCAATGCTTAGAAAAAAATAATTCAGGCGGATTGGCGGATAACCTTGATAGGCCTCGGAGGATAATTCTGATCATTTTTAATTTCATCGATGATGATTTCATGTTTGATTTCCTACTCTGCGCCTAGACAATAATTAAAAAAAATCAATAGGGGACCCAAGCATACTTTGGTAATAAACAATTCTACATGAAGATTTTCCCTAAAAAAATATCTATCTAAAAGTACAATGCCATTATTTTATAAAATTTTAAATTAACTTTAGTCGCGACTGTGAAAACCTGCAGTGATTGATGGTTAACAAGGCAAAGATCCAGTTTCAGGAAGAAACACAACAATTAATTTGACTTTAGCTTATGAACTGCCCATTTTGGGAAGCCGTGATGCCCGCGAAAAATTGTGAAAATAGGGAATGAAGCAAAAAGGGTTCATCAGATACCACCACTTGTGCGCAACCATAGCTAAACCCGGATTCACGGTTTCATCACTAAGGATCCAAATCTAATCAAAATCAAAATTTCATCATATTGCACCCCCAATGTAGAATATGTATTAAATATAAATTATTATAAATTATCAGGAAAATTTCACTTGCTGGAGAGAGTCTATTTTACGTTCCTGATATTGGATTCCTTTCAAAAGAGACAATTGTTTCCGAAGCCATGGCACATACCTTCTGCCTTCTGAAGCGTACGCTGTGTAGTGTATGGCATGTCTAGATGTAATGAACCAGATAATCCACCGATCAAATTTACTGTAACTTACTTGGAAGGGTTAGGAAACAATGAATTGCGCTCTCTGTCGGTGAGCCAATGGAAATTGTAGACTATATCTCCGTAAGCTTTAGCCTGGAAATGCTATTGAAATAGCTGTTAAAACTTGGTTGAATCATGCCTGAATATCCAACAGGGCTTTGTTGTCAGACTGAATATGCCAGAGACCAGTTTGACACCTGTCTCTTCAGGACTATACTTCTTCTCTAGCTCAGCAAACCACTCAAAAGTAGCCTTAGCCCACTCACTGAAGCTTTAATTAAGTTATGATTTTAATTACGCTCTTACCGATCAGCCAGGTTGTCCAAGCGAAAAAGACCAGCAGGGCCAAAACTACAGGTATCCTCAAATTTTCTGTCTGAAAAGAGGGTGATCTAAATAAAAGCATTTTTGTCAGACTTCATGCATTGGTTAACCCTAGAAAGTACTTTTGCGGAAGGGAAATTTTGTTTGATAGCTAATGCAGACGAAAATCCAATTACTCCTTGACCAATCACAGCTACTTTCAAATTATTTGAAAAAGTGTTCATTTTTTTTGACTAAACACACGCAATACCAAAGCAAAGTAGTAAAAATTTATCTAAGCAATGCACTTCACACAATTGATTTTTGTTCTTTGCGAAAAGTCAACAACAAAAGAAAGGAGTCTGATCAATTTTAAACGCACAACTAAATAAAATTATAATACTAGAGTTGACCAATGAAAATATGCCCGGGAATATTTCGCGTGTGATACCATCAATATGGCTCTCATGCTCGATTTACTTTAAAAGGCAAATTAAAAGACATGATTTTTGCGCGCAGCGGTTGCCCCCGCCAATTCAAATTTTTTTCAGAATCATTGAACTTCTGTACTGATTTTCCAACTTGGTTTCTAACAAACTATTTCTAAAATGAAATTCTAGGCCTTGTTTTATTAGAAACCTACTTTGAAAATCCATACAGAAATTCAATGATTAGGAAAAAAATTTGAATTGGCAGGGGACAACCGCTGCGCGCAAAAACCATGGTTCTTTAAATAACCATGCTTTTTGAACGCAGCGGCCTTTACGAAATTCAAATTAGCGGGAGACACTTTTTTACTCCGCAAATGTTCGAAAAGCTTCTCTGAATTATGTCTTCATTTTCATCTGAGATTTTTTTTAGCAATGTTCTAAGAAAATATTAAGTTGCTATTAGAAAGTTGTAGTGCGATGAAAGTCTGCTAACTCGTGCGATCTCGCAACGTTAGGCTCAAATAGTCGATTACAAGTTTTGAAAATTTTAGATGCGAATAAAAATTAATTTATTAATATTTTTGGAGTAAAAAAATTCCACAGCCATTCAAATTTCGAAAACGCCACTACCTTCAAAAATTATGATCCTTGTTGTCCAGATAGGTGAACATTTCCAGCTTATGTGTCATCTTACAATGCATTTTAGGATATTTGCAGCTAGTAGCGATTAAACACACCCCACCAACCAGAATTTTTTTGCAAAATCCCTTTTTACCAGTATTTTTAGGCTATGGCTCAGAGTAGGCCAGCAGACGTTATGAAGGACTAAAAGATGTTCTGCTTACTTTTTTCGTAGCTTAAGCGAGAAATTCCTCTTGTTTTTTACTGTTACAAATAAAAGAAATAATTAGAAACAAGCGAAATCAGGTCATGTGTCATGACGCAGTTTTATGTGTTATGTGACTTGCTTTTGCCTATTTTTTAATTATTTTCATATAAACTATATATAAGGACATCAAAAGTCAGCCGCCTTAGTATGAGTCACAGGTTTGCATTTAAGGCGGCTGACCTTCTATGAGGTGGTAGAGCCACGATAACAATATCAAGCGACCTTTGGCTCAATTATTTAATGGTTGAACATTTTGGACCCTACTTGGATATACCCCCCCCCCAAATCAACTTTTTTTAAAAGTGTTTCCAAACACCCTATATCGACCTGAAATGGCCTCAGAAGTTCAGAAAAGACATTATTTTTAAGTTCTGGTCAATAAAAATTAAGTTTTGGACACTTTAAATTTTGACTTTTTACCTGTTTTATCATGTTTGCTCCCTGGAGCTTGGCAAAAAGAGCCTCTAAATGCATTTTTGTTCAAGAGTCTTGCGCGGAATTATGTCTAAGGTAAGTGAGTGCGCGCATCTCTAACCTACCAAGCCCCCTGCGCCCTCTTGGGGGTTGCTTGGGGCTTGGTTGCTTGGGGTTGAGATGCGCACACCCACATACCTTAGCGGCAAATCACTCGAAAGTGACTCTGGATGCATGAAAAAGCACGCATACCAGAGTTTATTTATGCGGTAGGCCCCAGTCAACAAAACTATGTTCAACATCTTCCTTTTTGTTTACAATTTGTCCCTTTTTTTGTCCATTTCTACCCAAATACAGACCTAAATCCCTTTAAAAATGGTCAAAATGGGTGATTTTGGGTGATCCCAAAACTCAATTTTTTATTGACCAGAACTTAAAAATAATGCCTTTTTTGAACTCCTGAGGCCATTTTAGGTCGATATAGGGTGTTTGGAAACACTTTGAAAAAGTTGATTTGGGGGGGGGGGGGGTATATCCAAGTAGCGCCAAATTCTGAATTTTCAACAAAACACAATTCGAAAATATTATTGACATAATCAGGATGGTCCCGCGCAAATTCAAATTTTGCAATTTGCTATGCTTATCAAGTTTCATGTTCTATTTAAGTGAGGCAGTAAAAAGTTGCAGTTCGTGTATTTCAGCTTGTGCTTTGTAAAGCAGCACTTAGGTGTTGTTATTGATAAAATAGAAGACAAATTCAATTTTCAAAACTTTATTAATCAATTATGTTTTCCATTAAAATATCTTGTTAAACAAATAGCAATCTAATGGTGTGGAATAATTGATGAAGGAGTGGTCTTTTCATTAGTTAAGAAAGATGGATAAATCTCTCTTCTTTTTTAAAAAAAGGCAGCTAGCTTTGCATTATTCTTTTTTGGTAGACAACATTGTAGAAAGCAGCAATAAAACACTTGGGTCACAAATATCATTTAAACATATGATGAAAAGTTGTTAATTAGCTCTATGTAAATGGCTCTATTCTGCAAATATTTTATTTTGCTTAATTTCTAGCTTTTTATGAAGCTATGGAAAATCTTGGCAATGAAGGTGGATTCAATTTTTTGAACATACCGCATTTGGGTACTTGTGCTGTTTAGACCCCCCACCCATTTTTTTTGTGTGAATGTTTTTTATGTTTTTAAGCAGAATGTTATAGTCCCCATTTTAATATTAATTATCGTTATGGAAATGTTCATTCAGTCCATCATTTTGTTCTACGCATGTATTCCAATTTCTTTGTTTTAGATAATGGAAGAACTCCGTAGATTCAACCTTGGAACTCTATATGTAAAGCTTATGAATTGTGGGGTAGAATTGTGGCGTAGAAAGTTCAATGGAAATGATATTTTGTTTCATTTGTGGTCGCAAATTGTATCGTTATATGAATGTGAATAAAGTTTTTGATGTTTGCATGTACTTTAGAAAATTTGTGGGGGGGGGTCTAAACAGCACAAGTACCCGCATTTGTTACGCTAGTGTCAAATACCCTTGTTCCCAAAAGCGCTAGTGTCATATCCGCCACCCCCCCCCAATCATTTTTGCGGTAGATTTAATACCGCCATTTTTCCAAAAATGAAAAAGAAAGTTATACGAAAGCACTTGTAAGTAATGGCCAGGCCCTGAAACTAAGCCTACAGTTATTGGGAGAGGTGATATATGACGCTAGTGCCGTATTTTCTCTAATCAAACTTCCTATGATTCTGTTAAGCTACGTTAACATACTGCGACTCCGCCTCCGACTACTCCTGAGTATGTGAACGCCTGTGCCTCCGACTACCATTTCATGCAACTGTTCACATACTGTGACTCCGACTCCGACGCCATTGTGAACACACTGCGACTTCGACTACTTTTCGTGCAGTGTTCATATACTGCGACTCCGACTCCGACGCCATTGTGAACACACTGCGACTCCGACTACTTTTTCGTGCAGTGTTCATATACTGCGACTCCGACTCCGACGCCATTGTGAACACACTGCGACTCCGACTACTTTTCGTGCAGTGTTCATATACTGCGACTCCGACTCCGACGCCATTGTGAACACACTGCGACTCCGACTACTTTTTCGTGCAGTGTTCATATACTGCGACTCCGACTCCGACGCCATTGTGAACACACTGCGACTCCGACTACTTTTTCGTGCAGTGTTCATATACTGCGACTCCGACTCCGACGCCATTGTGAACACACTGCGACTCCGACTACTTTTTCGTGCAGTGTTCATATACTGCGACTCCGACTCCGACGCCATTGTGAACACACTGCGACTCCGACTACTTTTTTAATGTCGTGTTCACAAAGTAGTCGCAGTCAGAGTCGGAGTCGCAGTATGTGAACACCAAATTTTAAAATTTTGTTTATTTATATTTTTTAAATCTTTTCAGTAGTTTTTTATTTGATACATATAAGGACAAAATAAATATTATATGTTATATGGAAACTCTTGAAAAAAGCACAAGTGGAAAATTTTAGTGATAATTTTGAATATTGTAATACAATGTTCGATATAGTACTTAATTTTGAGAAAAAAGAAAAGTTTCACAGAGACAGCTTGTTTACGAGAAGTGAAAAATTGTCCTCAATTTTGCGCAAGCGCTTTGATGACTTTTTTTCTGGATCGTCACCAAAATAACTACAACAATCATAGCAGCAATCAGAATGAAAATTGCGACGAATCCACCAACGGCAAACCCGATTTCTCCTTACCGCAATGCGATATTGTTGTTCCTCATTTCTTTATTGGTGATGGAGCATTTCCTTTAATGCCTTGTTTACAAAAAACCAGATCCTTAGGACACGACGAGCTAATTTATAACTACGGTAGATTTTTTGAATGCCATCATGAGTCAGTAATTTTTTTATATATCTGAATAACAAGAGGGAGACGAATCATTGAAAACACTTTTGGAATAATGTGCTCTAAATGGAGAATTCTACTAAAGCCGATTGAACTTCTGTGGAAGTAGCGGACCGAATTGTGTTGGCAGCCTGCACACTTCATAATTTTCTTATTGATGAGCTGCTCCAAACGTCCATCCGAGCAGATTAGCTGATTATGGAGAAAACAATGAAGAAAATGGTGCCTGGCGGCAGTTGTAGACATTCCTGAGGTGCTGCTTCTGCGAAATGTACGCGACAACAATAGCAGTAGAGACGCAAAAGAGACTCGTGAAAATTAAAGACTTTTTTAATAGTGCTGAAACTGTTGATTGGCAGGAGGATTGTATTCCATAAAAATGTGTAACATCACTCGAATGTTTCAATTTAATTATTTGATCCTGTATTTGCTTATCATATCGCGAAAAATATTCGAATTCAATAAATTTTTAGTTTTTAGTACTTTTTAGTACACAAAAAATCAAACATGTTTGATATGCAAAAATCGAGTAGTCGGAGGCGCGCCTCCGACTCCGACTACTGTATGTGAACACGCAAGAGTCGGAGGCGGAGGCGGAGTCGGAGGCGCAGTCGGAGGCGGAGGAGGGTATGTGAACACTCGTGTTCACATAGGTAGTCGGAGGCGGAGTCAGAGGCGGAGTCGGAGGCGGAGTCGCAGGCAAAGTCGGAGTATGTGAACACTCGTGTTCACATAGGTAGTCGGAGGCGGAGTCGGAGGCGGAGTCGCAGGCGGAGTCGCAGGCAAAGTCGGAGTATGTGAACACTCGTGTTCACATAGGTAGTCGGAGGCGGAGTCGGAGGCGCAGTCGGAGGCGCAGTCGGAGGCGGAGTCATAGTATGTGAACACCTGCGCCTCCGCCTCCGACTTTCGTGTTCACATAGGTAGTCGGAGTCGGAGGCGGAGGCGGAGTCGCAGTATGTGAACGTAGCTTTAGAAAATGTCCTCTAAAGGGGGCACTTATAAAAGAGAGGGCAGCTCATAATAAGTTTAATTTAAAAAAAGAATACGGTCATTCTCTAATTGCCTCTAATGTTTCACAAAACATTAAAAAAACCTTGAAACTTAACCTTAAAATCTCCGTTTTCTTCTCTATTTTGAAGTCTTGGTTTACTGAGCCTCTTGGATCTTTTCCCTGTCCGATCCCGCTGATTCTTTGTTGAGTTTAATGAATGTGAGTAGATTGCCGAAATAAAAAGCAGATTCGGTAGCAAACGTGGGAGCTGAGGGAACGGTATAAAGCGTTAAGATATAGGACTCCAAAATACAGAAATTAGCTATTTTATAAGAAATACGGTAATTAGTTATTCTAAAACTTTGATATTTTTGTAGGTTCTACTCCAAAATCTTTTCCATCCATAAAAATTTTGCCAGTAAATGCAGTTTCAAAGCTGCTTCACAACCGCCGTCTGAAAAATGGACTGCCAGTATCCGAAATTTCATTGCTGTTCACTGGTGACACCCAGTACCACTTTCCATGTACATCCACCAACTACGAGTGTAAGAAGAGAAGTGCTGAATGCTATAGGCTACACTATGCTAGGCTCAAAAAACTGGTAAGCTGGGCTTGTTTTTACATAAAAATTTAAGCACCACATTTTCGAGGAAAAATATCTAAAATCGACCGGGAAACCTGTTTAAAATGCCTTAAAAAGCTTGAAAAGGTGTTCTAAATGGCCTGTTTTTAGTAAATTGTTTAAAAAATGCAATGTTATAGATTTTAGTTGAAATTTAGACGCTACTCGGTTTTACAACACGTCTCCCAATCATTTTCAGGGGTACTTAAAACCGTCATTTTCAGAAAAAAAGTTTTGCAGAAGCTGATATTAGCAATGACAAGCCCCCTCCTTTAAAGTTAACAAAAATTATTTTTAAAAATTCAAAAATTAATTAATGAAAAAATTTCCCCTACGTCTGATGTTTTTCGGTTCGATCAGGACCGTTCCCAGCAATGGTTGTAGAGCTAATAAATTCTCTAGTATGATACATGTTTTTGAAATTTGATATTTTTACAGCAAAGTCTACTTCTTCTGGCCAATCTTCTGAAAAAGATGAAACTGTGGCTACTTTGAACGACACATTTTCCATTTCACCGGAAGAGCAGGAGATAGACGAGTGTTTACGAATAGAGTCCAAATTTTCCAACGAAGTACAAAGAAAGTCTATATTTGACCTGAATCGCAACATGGAGACTAAACCAGCTGCGCTTGTTATCAACGGCGATTTAACCAACTTCGGGCACACTGAGCAATTGGAATTGTTCAAGGTTTTTTGCTCAGAATTTTTTTATAGCACTAGTTTTAGTAAGATCTCAAAGAGGTACTGCAGACATTTTCACCAAAATATTTGAATGTGAAAGTTCTCGGAAACGTTTCACTGACACAATAATTACACCAAATTTTAGCATGAATGGCTGACTCTTCCTATCCCTATTTACGCTGGTTTGGGCAATCACGATTATGAGAACAATGTGAATGACTGTGTTTCCAACCAGTGTGCTCACAATATGCTTGAATGGTTAGTTTTTAGAAACCGTTAAAACTGAAATGACCCACGTAAAATCTCAAATCAATTCCTTATAGGTTTACTCAAGAATATTCTAACAGGATGAATTTGACGCTGGACATATCCACTAATTCTTTGTTATGGAAGAAAACAGTGGAAGGAAGTTTGGCTTATTCTAAAAACTTCTGTTCTGGCAACGATGGCTTGTGCATCCATCTGATCCAGCTGCACAATAGACCTGACTACGCAGCCAGCATATCCTCAATGTCTGAGTGGAAAATTAGAGGGTCGTTCAATTGGCTACTGCAGGATCTGCAGTCAATTGGAAACCACAGCTGGCCTGTGCTGATAAATTTGCACAATCATAATCACAAAGTAGCCAAGAGATTAAAAGCTACTTTGGAACAGTGGTAGGTTTTGAATCTTTTGAGATACAAACTGTGATATCGTGTTTTGAACAAAATTTTTGTCCGTAACAAAGTATAGTTGCATTTAGTTTGAAAAAACATGCATAAAATATTTGGTACAGGAAAAGTGACAAAATTTAGGATGAGCTCAACAGAAAATCAACACATCATTCGCCGTGTGATAGTACTTTTTGCCCATCTCCATGAACAACACACCATAATAAAAAAATGTTTGGGAGGAGTAACTGTTCCCTACATCTATGTTGGATCTGTCCCCAACAATCGGTAGTTTTTAATTGGTATTTTGGTTTACGGCATTTTTAATTATTATTTTTTCATTTTAAGCTATTCTATGATAAAATTCTGGCAGCCGGACCAAGCCGGTATTTTTTTGCTGCAAGCCAATGATAATTCAACAGTTAGTGTGATCCAGAGTGTTGATTATTCCTGGCGTCCTTGTTGAGTGTCCTAATATGAAAAAATAATGAAAGAATTTCAAAAGGGGCTGATTCTGACTGAAAAGTGCCTGATAAGCTAAATAGTACCTGATTTTCTTCTTTTTTTCTTCAAAAAGCTGGAAAAATTATAATTCTGACTTAACTTTTTAGTGACACACAGCTCTGACTTTTAGCTTAATTAAGAGCTATTAAATTCACTTAGCAATCTAAGGAAAGTGGTAATTTACGGGTTTGAATGAAGTAAATGTTATTTTGTTCAAACCCTTAAACATCTATATTCTTGAAATCACTTGGTGGATTTTGATAGTTTATAGAGCGCTGATATTCTTTGCTACAAAATGCTAAGAATTTAATTAAATTTAAGTCTTTTCAACTTATTGATAAAGATAAGGGAATTGGGCATTTTTCAGCCTTTTTCGGGTACTCAACTCTCTTTCAAAAATTACTGATCTCAATGAGCAATTTTTTTAATTTACATATTTATTTTGTCACCTTTTTCGGATTTATAAATAAAAAATATAAGTTCTCAATGCACTCTAAAAGTGTTTAAAATAATAAAGTCATAAAATGTTTCAAATTGTCAATTACCGTATTAACTGCATTAACTCCCCATCCTCTGATAACTCCCCACCCTACGGACCGACCACCCTATGACCTTATATCTTAGCCTAGAGCAAACATTTCGCAAATCTGTTAAATCCGTTTTCTTAGTTAGCACGAACTTTCCTGATTCCAATTTTTCAAATTTTATTTCAGCACCCGAAAATTTCAAAATCGCCCTCAAAATTTTCCGACTTTTTAGGGTTTTAAAAATGGCTCTACTCCGTTTGCGCCCAAATTGTTTGCGCCAAAAATTGTTATAGACAAAACCGTTACATTTTTAATTAATTAGTTTGCTAGATAAGGTTTTTCCAAGTTATTTCGTGGTTATTCTCATTTACAAGTTGATACTCAAGTTGATGCCAAAAAGAAGGGTTACATTTTGAGAATATGGTTGTAGATGACCATATTTCAGGGCTTCGAATGAAAAATTTCGAAAAAAGGACATTTGGGTAAAAAAGGACATTTTGACTGTTTTTGAAGTGACAGGGTCATCTTATCCAGTGCTTGTTGCCATTTTGAAGCGAAAAAAAAGATTTTGACTAAATTTTCAAAAATAAAAAAGATTTGGGGTGCTGAAAAAAGGACAAATCTTTTTAAAAAGGACGATTCGAAGCCCTGCCATATTTGCAAAATTTACTAAAAACCCTAAAAGTTCTCAAAAAAAAGTCCAGGATTCCGGAAATTTAGGGTTTTTAGTAATTTTTGCAAATATGGTCATTCACAACCTTATGCTTAAATTGTAGCCCTTCTCGGCACTATCCTAGTATAGGGGCCAAATATTTCGCCTTGGTCCCCCCTGTTGTTTTTTTCTTGACAAATGTCTTTGTACCCTTTGTTCACTATGGATATGACAGAACTGTGATTATAGTGATCATGGTTATTTAGGTTAATATAATCATCTTAACCACGGTCACCTTCAAAATAACAAGTGATACCAACGCATTTTTCAAGAAAAGCAACAGAGGTGACCAAGGCAATAATTTGCCCCCTATACTAGGATAGTGCCGCCCTTCTCTTTGGCATCAATTTGAGTATTATTTGTAAATGAGAATAACCACGAAATCACTTAGAAAAACCATATGTAACAAGCTAATTAATTAAAAATGTAACGGTTTTGGCTATAACGATTTTTGGCGCAAACAATCGCAAACAAACGGGCTAGAGCCTGAAAAATAACTCCGGTGTGTGAAAAATGTCTAAAATCAAAGGGGAAATACTTTCTGGCTGCCTGTCCTCATCATTTTTCTCGCTGTCTGCCGACAACATTAAATGTTCACATATTAAACTGATCATGACGTACATTTTTATATAAGTATTATATAGGTCAAAAGACAGCTTGGGTGGTTCCCTTGTAAGACTTTTAAAATAAAACACATTTTATTCTTTCTATATTTGCATAGTTCCCTTGCAAACCTCGCAATTCATGAACACATCTTCGTCTCCAAGCCAAACTTTAGCATGGTGATGGCACACCTTTAAAATCAACCAAAAACTGTCAATAACATAGGCGAACCTCAAAGAACAGTCTTATCGGCATATTTCAAGGAAAAGTCGTATTCGTAGTCAAAGACGCATAGCAAAAGACCACTTTTATCAGTTAAAATTTGTCAGAGAATAACAGCTTATCAGCAAACAAAATATTTCTTCCCTTTCACAATAATAATATTTTTGATCAGCAATTGTTTGGCTGCCTTAATTTTGGTTAAGCAACCAATTTGGCCAATTGTTAATAATATTGATTTAGTTAAAAAAGAAGGATGAATACAAAGTTTTATTTGCCTGTATTACTGTTGTTTTGCTTTTGGTGGTGGGCAAATCTAGCGGTCAGCAGTGGTATGAGGATGAAGAGCAAGAAGAGGATGCAATATCCCAGGAAGTTAATCCAGATGTGTTGACCGATGACGATGAGGACAAACCAGATGTTATTTGTGCTAATGTTTGTTTTTCAAAATATTGATGAAAATTACATTAGTTGACTGCAGTTAAACCTTGATGTAAGCATCCTTATTAAAATAGGTTGGCGTTATATCTAAAGAACCGGATCTTGCGAGCAAAAATTGTAACATTTCTCAAAAAGAATCGGCAAAGTCGGAATCTTTACGATATTTGGGACCAGACTATCAGAGCACAAAAGCCAAAAAAAACACAAAAGCCACAAAAAATAGAGTAAAAAAGGTGCCGGACCATAGGAGGGAACTGATTTTTTTAAATCAACTGGACATTTATATCAAAAGTGGACGGCATTTATTGGTTTACAAATGTCAAAACATGTCAATCAACCTTTTTGCAGCTTGTCAAACTTCAAGGTGGTCTAAAAAACTGTAAGACATTTAAACCATCACAAATAATTCAAAAACGTACTTTTGAGTTTTAAAGGAGAAATAAATAGAGCTTTTAAAAACTTTTGGCTGATTTAGAGTTTTTTATCTTTTGAGTTTTATTAAAGCCCCATTCATACTCCCGCGAGACACGGGAAAATTTTTCAAACACGTTTTTGTCTCTATCCCGGCTTCCAGCTATCATTTTTTACTACTTTTAATAGATCCACAAGGAACAGACCATGCTCTACAACATAGGGATAACAGATTAGCCATGATCAGTATCGAAAACGGTTTTTAGGCTGTCTCGCAGGTCAATGTACCGTGGGATAAATCCCTATATTTGTACCGCGGGACATTGACCTGCGGGACAGCCTAAAAACCGTTTTCGATACTGATCATGGCAAATATGTTATCCCTATGTTGTAGAGCATGGTCTGTTCTCTTGTGGATCTATTGAAAGTAGTGAAAAATGATGGCTGGGAGCCGAGATAGAGACAAAAACGTGCTTGAAAAATTGTCCCGTGTCCCGCGGGAGTATGAATGGCCCTTAAGGAAAAAAGTTCGAAAAGTCGAGAATTTTTGTAATTGTGTAGGGAAAAACATTTTTGGTACTACTTTTGGTGATAGCACAGAGAAATAAAATGCTGATTTTTATGAAATTTTTAACTTTATTGGATTCTATGAACAATCTGATAGATTTCATGTGAATCTGTGCATTTTTAGGGCAGAATGTGCAGTTGCATAAGAGGAGTAGACGCCAGAGATCCTAATGTGGTTGATTGGTAAGTGTTTTTCATAAGCTTACCCCACACTCCACCGAAACATGTCTACCGAAACAATCAGAAATTTATTTAGTTGAGAAATATATTATTTATTTTTCTGAAAAGTTTTCCACTCAAAATGATCGCTAGGAGTTTGTGCTCATTTTGGTAATAAGAAATTTCAAGAAAAAAATCAAACTGCTTCGGTGGATTTTAACCGAAACATACCGAAACACCACTTTTATTGATTTTATTTTCCAACTTTTTTAGTTTTTCTTGAAAGTTCTTATTACCAAAATGAGCACAAACTCCTAGCGATCATTTTGAGTACAAAACTTTCAGAAAAATAAATAAAATATTTCTCAACTAAATAAATTTCTGATTGTTTCGGTAGACATGTTTCGGTAGAGTGTGGAGTGAGCGATAGAAAATGCGACGCTACTTGCATATACCCCCCCCCCCAAATCAACTTTTTTAAAAAGTGCTTTGAAACACCCTATATCAACCTAAAATGACCTCAGGAGTTCAAAAAAGACATTATTTTCGAGTTCTGGTTAATAAAAAATTGAGTTTTGGACATTTTGAAATTTCGATTATTTACCTGTTTTTGGCATGTGGTACTTGTGCCCTTGGGGGACCCCTTTTTTGGTTTACTGTAAATATGGTTTAAACATCTTCTAAGTATTTTTTATATGCCAGAAACGATAAAAAAAGTTGTTTCATCACAATTTTTGCACTAGAAAATGAAGTTCTCGAAAAAAAGTTGGCTAGCAAAGATTGACCAACTGCCTTGGTCCCCCAAGGTAAAATATCTTATATTAAGGTATCCTACCACGTTTTGGTCACTGGAGCTGGGCAAAAGAGTCTTTAATGTGTGTATGATCAAGAGTCTTTAAGAAACCAAATAAGATGAAATTTGAACATAGTTTTGTTAGCTGGGGCCTACCTCATAAAGAAACTCTGGTATGCATATTGTTTTTATGCATCCGGAGTTACTCCGAGTGATTGTTGTCTAAGGTATGTGGGTGTGCGCATCTCAACCCTAAGCAGCCAAGCTCCCTGCGCCCCCGAAGGGGCGCAAGGGTCTTGGGGTTGAGATGCGCACACCCACATACCTCAGACAACAATCACTCGGAGTAACTCCGGATGCATAAAAACAATATGCATACCAGAGTTTATTTATGCGCCAGGTCCCAGTAATCAAAACTATGTTCAACATCTTCCTTTTTGTGAAAAATTGGCTTCTTTTTGGTACATTTCCACCCTAATACAGTCCTAGATCGTTGAATTTTTTGAAAAAATAAATAAAATGTTTTCGCTGAATTCCTTTCTCCAAAAGTCCTGGAAAGTATTTTTTACACTTTCAATCATTTTTCAGGAAAAATATTCTCAGCAAAAAAAATTCAAATTTTTTGTTTATTAGACAGGGGGGACCGAGGCATTTTTTAGAGATGCTAAAAAAGGGTCAAAGTAACTCTCTTTGCAATATTGATTTCAGTACTCTTTTTTGTCGAATCGAAGCAATCTTTTTCGTTCGAAAGCCCGTTAGCTTAGCTACGATTTGTATATATCGCATGCATGATATCAGAAATGAAATTCGGGAGATAAAAAGTTTTCAAAACTGTCATGTTTTTTTGCGCCACCCTGTAACTCTAATACAAAATATTGATTATTTTATTGTAATATTTATGGCCTTTTTCAATTTTGACCACAAAGGTTATTCGAGGCAAAAGTAGTTTCCATTGTACATTAGTAGTCAAAAAGTGTGAAAATTGTGCCAAAACACGATTTTGAATTTAGGGGTGTCACATAATTAGAAGAAGTATGGTAATAAGTCTTTTTAGCTGGTTTTTACTGCCCAACAAAATTCACCAAAATTTGGGTGATTATGCTTTGTTTCAGTACGGGACTTTTTGTACAAAAAAAATGGGATCAGGAAGACTACCGTATTTCCTCTGTTACATGTCGGACACCTTGTAGCCATACATGCACGCTCGAGAAAATCGGCGCCGGCCTCCTAAAAGTCGGCGTTAGAGCATATACCCATTTAACGTAGAGTAAAACCGCGATATTCAAAAAGAAGCAAATGATTTTTGGCACTGGTTTCTGCCCATTCAAATCTGCCAAATTTAGATTGAATGTTCAGATTCATGAAAACATGTTTTTCAGCTCACACGCTACTCTGAAAAATTCTGGACCTTTGGACACTGCATATTTGATGATCCAGTAGGTTACATTTTTAGTGTGAATATGCTTATTCAGAAGTTCTAAATTAGATCACAAGCACAGTATATAATCCACACAAAAATGATTTAATTAAGATTGGAGAAAGATCCTAAATTCAAAGCTCAAGTGGTCAAGCTTGACAACAACAATATTCACTATTTGCAAAGAGTTGGTTTTTTTTCTTTGTGCCAAAAACACGATTTGGTTCTTACGGGTTATCCGCACCACCTTTCTTTTTATTTACAATTCAGTAATCTTTACAGTAATCTTGCCTTTTGAAAAAACAGGTGGTGCGGATAACCCGTAAGAACCCACGATTTTGAAGTGGTCGTATAAATCCAAAAATTTTCTAAATTATTGTAGGGACTGATCATGCCTGGTCATGAAAGCAGCATTTTGTCACTCGACTTCTCCTTCAACCAAATCGGCACAGTGGAGAGAAATAGCTTTGATGCTTTTGATAAACTGGTCAAGCTGAAGCTCACCCACAATCGCCTTAGATACTATGAGATCAGCGAGTTGGTATTTTGATATAAAAAAATATCTGGTAGCTATTTTTGTTAAACACTTTAGCGACTGGCTAACTGCTAAACTTGGCGCAAGTCTCCATCAACTCTATCTGGACTACAACTTCATTGAAAAACTGGATGATGGTATCTTTGACAATCTTAAGAATCTGACCAAACTGGTACTTGATGGCAATAATGGACTAAAATTAACTGCTCAAACCTTTGGATCAGGACTTGGCAAGCTGAGAACCCTGAGCTTGGACAACTGTGGTTTGGAAGTCCTGGATGATAACATCTTTAAGCATCTTGTGTTAGTTTTTTAAGCTTAGTTTTAAATCTACTGTGAACCAATCTAAAATTAAGAAACCTAGTATATAGATTCATTAGTTGAAATCAGGGCTAATTTCACTGATTTATCAGCGAACAGCTGATTTTGAGGCTTGATCGCTGATAAAATAAGGATCTCGCTGGTTTTCGATGATATTGAATGAAATATCTTTTTTAATTACAGTAAACGCTTTAAAGGGGGTGTGACATTAGGGGGGAATTTGACACAAAAACTCCAACTTCCCGAGTCTAAAGAAATTTGTTCGTTCAATAAGGGGAAACAATTTTTTGCAAAGTTACTCTATGCAAATGTTCCCACTCAATAAAAATGGTCGGATGCGCATTTGAAACAAAAAAAATCAATCTCCGCCTTAGTATTTTCATAATTCACACTGACAGTGACACTGGTAGGTCAGTTTAGCGAACCTGACATTTTTTAAAAGTGGTCGTAGACATCGAAAAAGTTGTCTTTTCGAAATTCTGTAAAGTGTGATAGACAGCTGACGAATTTCTGATTGAGAAAGGTGTTATCAGAGTTTTGACCTGTCTTTGAAAAAAAAGTGTGAAAAAGTAAGTGTCAGTTTCATTTTTAATGTCAGTTTAGCAAAAAGAGCCTAAACTGACACTGACATTTTTTTGCTAAACTGACATTAAAACTGAAACTGACACTTACTTTTTCACACTTTTTTTCAAAGACAGGTTAAAACTCTGATAACACCTTTCTCAATCAGAAATTCGTTAGCTGTCTAACGCACTTTACAGAATTTCGAAAAGACAACTTTTTTAATGTCTACGATCACTTTTAAAAATGTCAGGTTCGCTAAACTGACATGTCAATGTCAGTGTCACTGTCAGTGTGAATTATGAAAACACTGCTGTGGACGTACTCCCCGCTTTGTGTCTCACAAGGAAACCTTCACAATTGTCTTTTTTCAAAAAAAAAATTGAATTTTTTTCGCAGATTTATGTAGGGCGCTCGAGAGTGTATAATAAAGTGCTGCCCCTGTCAAATTTTTTCGCGTTTATGGTTTTTAATTTTTTTTGAAAATTTTGATTTTGGACCCGAATTGCTGTTTTTTTGCAAAATTAATTACAAGCCCTGGCTCAAATGCAGGATTTAACACTGGAAAAACCAATTTTTTCAAAAAAAGTAGAACTTTTCAGAGTTTTATGCTGAGTTATTCTGACAGGTTTTTTTTTTCCGTTTTAGGTCGATGTATCTTAGCTAGAAAAAGTTTGCTGCTTGGCAAACCCAATATTCTTACACAATTCGATTTGTTTATAAAACTTCTCTTTTTTAGATTCACTGTCAAATTTTTAATTCCACTCGAGACAATAAACATCAAAATAAAAAGCTGAAAAAATTCTGTTTGAATTTTTATTGTATCGAGTGGAATTTGAAAATTTGTCAGTGATTTTTAAAATAAAAAAGGCAATTATATAAGTAAATCGACGGCTGAACATTGATCCAGAAAGTGCACCAGCGAAAATCTTAAATGAAAACTTTGAAGGTTGTATGGCTAACGGGATTCCGGGGTGTGGTTCAATACGGATCTTATGATATCCTGGTTTTTCAAGAGGAAATTCTGAAAAACTATTAGTATTCTTTAGACATTCTCAAAATTTGTTCCGTTTGGAGACGTAACTTTTTTTTAGCAAATATCCCTACTATTAGCTTTTGGATTTTTCTTTCCCAATAATAAATTCAATTTTTCCTGCCCAGTCGGCCAAGTACATTAATAAATAAACTACCTAAATCCTTCATCTTCAGCAATTTGACCCAACTGTCGCTGTCCGGAAACAAGTTCACCACCATCCCTTCCGCCGTCGCCAATATTCCCAAGCTTTCTATAGTTGCTATGAGCGAAAATCCTCTGGTTAAACTCACCTCCTCCGCCTTTAAAGCTAATTCTCAGACTAAAGCCAACAACATGCTTAAGACCATCTACCTAAGGAAAATGCCTATGCTTACAGAAGTCGAAGCTTGTGCTTTCTGTGGTCTAACTTCTTTAGAAGTAAGTTATTTTCACTTTTTGAAGTTCGTGCTACTCAGATTTTTCGTGGATTCAATTAAATTACTCAGTAATTATTACTGCCGTTTTTTCTGAAATTCTAAAAAAAAACTATATTCAAATTTATTTATTTTTGCTATATACCAGCATGCAGCCCTGGATGTCAGCTTTTCAGGCAGCTATCGAATGCTGCCGAAAAATGATGAGAATGTGGAAACTATTTAGTAGATGTCCTCCTACAAAAATCCCAGAAAACTATGCTAAACTATATTAAACGCAAAATTAGGGCGGAATTTCAGAAAAAAGAGAGAAAATTTTGTAATGAAGGTGCCGATTTTGTAATACTTTGAGCCCAATTTTCAGACAGTAGACTTAAGTGGTTCCAAAAATTTGGCTAGCTTGCATGTAGGAGCTTTTGGTACTGGAGAAAAGAAAAATCTGGGTGCAACCAAGGTCAAAACCCTTCTGTTGAGTGACTGCGCCCTAACTAGTGTCAGTGAAGATCTACTCCAGTGGACTGATGACCACAAGCTGGCTTTGAGTGGAAATCCTTTGCTGTATGAGATTTTTAACTTAATTACGACTCCTTAAAAAGTGAAGAGTTAGTTTCTGGTAAATTGTGCATTGAACCTCGATGTTATATGCTATGGTTGATGCTCTGCTGTGCCCAAGCTAAACAAAAATCATAGGGAACAAGGCAAACATGCCCTAACATAACATTCTATAACATACTCTTGTTGGAAACCGCCCGAACTGTAAAATCGAATTGGCAAATTTTGCTAACGCTATCTTTAAAGTATAGTTAATTTAGGGCGCTCTCACAATACGTCCACATCCGCACATGCGTACGCATTTGTGTACGCATGTGCGGATGCGTTGATAGAGCAAATCCGCATCCGCAAAGTCATAAATAAAAAATGTTTATATTTAAAATATTCTGTCTTGTCATTTTTAGCAGTCCAGAAATATCTCTAGTTATATATGGCTTTCTTGCAGTGTCAAAAAGTAGTAAGCACTTTAAATGTTGTTGATTGCTGAGATTTCCTTGCTACTCGCTTACCTGAGTTCTCGAAATCATCTTTTTTGTCGAAATCATTTCAGAACTTGAGGTATATATGGGAATTAAAGTGTTCATGGTCATATACATTTTACACTGGAAATGAAGCCAGTAAGTAGGACTTAAAATACCACAGCTATCGCCGACAACTAGGATTTGAAATGTTTGAATTCGCGCGGGACAGTTCTTTTTCGTCTTTCATTGCACTCTTTTGAGTCATTCGAAGCAAGTCAAAAGAGTACACTGCGAGACGAAAGAGAACTGTCCCGCGCGAATTCAAACATTTGAAATTTTCGTTGTCGGCTATGGTCCTTTAATTTTGAGTGTATAGATGCATAAGGTCATGCCCGCGAAATTTTACAAAAAACAAGATCGCCAAAAAGTTTCCCAGATTTTAGAATTTTTGGGACTTTAAAGGGGCATGATCGTGCCTGATGGGGAGAAAAGGAGCGAACCAGCAGTTCTTTTCTTTCTCGATAAATTTTTACATTTGTTCTCGTCTAGATTTTTTAAGTTTTCTGTCTAGTTTTTAAAAGCAGTATAAGGTCATCTATATCAGATTTGACGCAGAACGAGTAAAAAATGGGACGATTCGAAAAAATTCGAAAAAAAAAAATGCTGGTTCGCGCCTTAACGCACGGGCATGCCCCTTTAAAGGAATTACTTTTCGTGTGTCTTGCGTACATGATCATCCACTTTTCTTAGTTCAAATGCATAATGCATAAAAACCCCATTTTAGTATTACAACTCAAAATGCAGAGTATTTTAAAATATATAAGTCACCCTACCTTCAGAACTCTATTGTCTGTCCTCTTTTCAACTCTAAACATACTAAAGGGGCAGTAAAACAAATGAAGTATGCGTTTGGATTCTCACAACATATCCACATATCCGTGCAAAAATGCTTACGCACGGGCTAATGCGGATACGGAATGCTCACAATACATCCAAATGCGGAACCGGATTCGGACGTGTTGTTAAAGCCCTTACTATATTCAGCTGTGAGCTTTTGAAGAGCAGTTTCATGGTAAATGCTGCCTCTCGGCGAATCTGATCAGACCCAAAAACACAGCACTTAACCACTTAATGATTGAACGAGGCCATGTCTATGCTTGTAAAGCAAGCAAGCAAGACACTCATTTTGCCGGGCCTTTAAAAGACCCAGCTCCAAAAATTTAGCCAAACCCCCGGGGGAGAGGGTAGGCGCGGGGAGGGATAATGTGATTGGGATTGTGTATATCTTGTAGATTAACATTCACAATAAGTTGCTGGGTTTGACGTGTAAAAAATACTAGAGAAATACTCCAACCAAAGTGGCGAATGAGAACAAAGTGGAATAATGGGGCCAATTTTTAAAAGCCCTTTGTTTGGCCGTTTTTTGATTGGTTTACCATGTTTTTCAACATGGGACTTGGCAAAAAAAGCTGTATATAGTTATAATAGTATAAGCGAGTATCACCAACAATTAAATCATATATTTCCTAAAACCTAGAATAAATTTTAGTTGCGACTGCGAGAACATGCAGTGGTTGATGGTTAACAAGGCGAAGATCCAGTTTCAAAAAGAAAAACCAACGTAATGCTTCAATGCTCAACATTCAATATTTCGTTCAAAACTTATTTACAGGTGTGCTGCGCCAGAAAAAGTCAAAGGAATGACTCTAAAAGAAGCCAATACCCATGGTTGTGGAGCCATTCAAAGTTCCTCTAGTCAGAAGATGACCTTGATCGTGGTGTTGGTGGGTTTGTGTGCCAGCATCTTCATCGTTGGCTTTTTCTATGCTCGCAGCAAGGGAGGTGTGCGAAACTTCTTGCCTGTTGGTCGACCTGCCTCTCCTCAACTGGGCTACAGCAACTTGAATGCTAGAGCCAACCCTATGCACAACACAGATGGTGTCATGGACGATGAAGACCGCCTAGAAGACGACTTCAACCGGCCTGAATTTGTATGAACAAAAAAGATGCAGTTTTTGGATTGAAATATTGACTCTTTTGTCACAATGAGTGGTTGAGATGAAAGTCGAAATACAGTGCTGCCTAGATATCGTCATGTAACACGACTCATCTTATTCGCCCAAAATTCAAGTGTAATATAGAAGACTATTCATAATTAATACAGGCTGGGCCAAGAAATTTCATGATTTCGAAATGTTCATCATTATCTTGTGTTTTTTTTCAAACTTCTTAGAATCACCCACGCTCCTGATTATGCATCGTATGCATAAATACAAAATTTCAAGATTTTTTCGCTTTTTGTATTGGTCTCCTTTGTTTTCAAAAAATCCTAAATTTTGCATTTTTTCAACAACAAAGGGGCAAGGCAAAACAGTAAAAATTCATTTCTGGCTCATTCTGTATATGGTTACAGGAGTTTTTCTATATTACAATTGCGTTTAGACAAAAAACATGACCTTTTCTAAGCAGCACTTTATCTCGACTTCAACCTCAAATTTTTGTTTCTCCTTTTTCTCTTTAATTTTAAGCAATTTCAAAAACTTATTACATTATCATCTAGCCTGCGATTTTGGTTTATAAAAAGAGGTCTTATTTTGTGCAAGATTTTTGCAAAATGTAAAATCAAAAAAAGTAATTGTACGGTAGTTGTACAAAGTCAAAAAAGATTTGTGAATACTTTTAATTTGTTTTGCAAGATGTTTCATTAAATGACATTTTGTTGAAACTAGAATCGCAAAAATCCACAATAATATTATTAGTTTTCGAAAAACTTCAGTAAAATTAAAGAGAGAAAAAAGCAAAACAAAATTGCTGCAAATATTTGGCTGCAAATGAGTCATTTTCGGGTTTTTAATATTGTTCAAAAAATATTTGTTTCCGTTTCTAAATATGTGTGTAGCTACTAGCCAAACTCGTCTTCTTCTATTTTTGCCGGTGTGTTTAACCATTTTTAATAAACGAAATAAAGACTGTTTTATTGAAACTTTAATGCCACACCCACAAATTGGCAAACAGCCGGGGATATTATGCACACAACAAACCACACATTTTCTCATTATTGCGATCTTCCAATGACGCAAGGATGTATATATAAGGAGGGGGGAATAAACAAAACTTTTATTATTACCGGAATTTTTGAGCCAGAAAGAAGGTACCGTGTGTTTTTGTTGAAGAATATATTTTTCGTATACTGCTATAAAAATGAATTCTTCTGCAATGTTACTTTGGCTTACTGCTTTGGTAGTCGCAGTTGTGGTATGCGTAGAGGCTCAGCAACCTCAACAATTTGATGAAGAGCTAAACAGGTTTGTGACGTGTGAAAAAAATAGCCATCTTTGATATTTTTCA
Source organism: Ditylenchus dipsaci (assembly GCA_004194705.1). Classification (NCBI taxonomy): domain Eukaryota; kingdom Metazoa; phylum Nematoda; class Chromadorea; order Rhabditida; family Anguinidae; genus Ditylenchus; species Ditylenchus dipsaci. Next base: position 75,065 of record SADC01001163.1, on the reverse strand, counting down.
GAAAAAATATGCGTCGATTTTTTAAATTATCGACAAACATTCAAAAATTCAAGATGACCCAAATGATTCGCATGGTTTCAATTAGCTATAACTTTTTTTGGTGCGATCTCTAAAAATGGCTTCAGCTTGATCTGCGCAGAAATTTCATGTGGTTTATTAGGTGTAAAAACAAATTCCACCATTTCCAAATGGCCATAACTTTTTTTCCTAGAGCGATTTTCAAACTTCTGTTTTTGCCAATCGATTCAAATAAAATATTTTATCATATTTTTACAATATTTTTTTTGATGTAAAATCTCAAAACACGATTTTTGCTCGGTCCTCCTGTGGTTTGGGTGCTGGACTGTGGCATATAGATGGTCAAGGCTCAAACCACGGGTGGACCAAGCGGAAATCGTGTTTTCGACATTATATACCACAAAATATTGTCGGTGAGAAAAGTCAATCTGTAAAACCCGAATTTTGAAAAACGACCTTGAAAAAAGTTACGGCCATTTAAAAATTAAAAAAAGTTACGGCCGGAGAATTTCTTGTTACACCCTGTATAATTTTAAAAGTAAGATTTTTCTTTGGTTCTTTTGTTGTTTGGACTGATGTTTAGGTTGGACAGGGCCAAAACCATAGAGAGAAGCAAGGCAAAGTTGTGTCTTTACATTTCATATCACAGGATATTTATTTTCAAAAAATTGTCAGTCGAAATAGCTGCAAGTAAAATTTATAGATTTTTGAAATCAGGCGAATTACTTGAACTCCTGTATAATTTTAAAAAATCATTATGACCAATAAAAATCATATAAAACATAATTCAGTCTTTACATATTTTTAACTTTCAGCAGCATGCAAAAACGACAAATGCGCAATGCACTAGTACGATTTGGGCGCTCTTCAGGCATGAGAAATGCTCTTGTCAGGTTGAATATTTATTATTTGTTGATATTTTTAATAGGTTTAAAATTTGTAAGTCACGAGTAAATTACAACTTTTTCGACAAAAAAATCTAAGACTGAAAGTTGAAAAAAACACAATTCAAACCGACAAGTTTTTAAGAAAAAAACGGAAGACTTTGTTAATTCTATACAACCTTCGATTATTATACAATGGGTAACTACTTTTGGTTTTTTTCGGCCTGATCCAATAAAGGAAATAGCGATTTAAACTTTTAGATTTGGCAAACGCGCACAGACAATCAATGATTTGGATGATGAGATCAAGAGGAATGGGGCTCCTCAACCGTTTGGTACTTTTTTTTTATCAATTTAAGTCATCTCGTTTTGGTGACAATTAACTAATTTTTCAGTGCGCTTTGGCAGATCTTCAGGCAGACCAACTGATCCAGCGCAAGACTTGCTGTCCTCTCTTCAACAGACGGAGCCACTTTATTAACTTGTCTTCCAAATTGCCAGAAGTCAACCGTCTTGCACTCTCTCTCGCCAATCTACTCAATCTAACAACTCTTCTAAATATTATTTTGCTTTAATTTTTTCAAATGCATAATAAAATTTATTTTGTTTTCGTTTCTCCTTTTCTTATAGCTTGTTGAGGTTGTTCGAGTTAGAGTTCGAGTAAGAGTTCGGATCACAGGTGTTCACATAGCCGAAAACCCGAACTCTAACTCGAACAACGTGAATAAGCCATTGGGTATAAATATAAATATTAAGCCATAATACATTAACACAAAATATACAACTGTTTTTTTATTTTTAAGTGTAGTCTTCTAGCTGGCCTGTTAGTGAAGGATTCACCGATTTGGTGGTTATATGTCCTTGGTTGCTGGGCCTGTTGCCCCAGACTCGGTAGAAATCTCGAACATTCTACAAATATATGAAATTATAGTGTGTTATTAGACTATTCTTGGTTTCACAATAACCCTGTGACTAAGACCATTTAGTTGACTAGAAGACTTGACTTCAAGTCCTTGACCCGAAACTCAAAAATATTTTTCAGCAAAAACTTCATTAGAATTAGTATGAATATTTGGAGTTTCATCAGACTCCAATCAAGATTTGGGAAAATTGGACTTTTTAGATTAAAAAATTCTGGGCTAGAAAATCCCACTTTTGTCCAATCAAAGTGATGTAAATTCTAGCACAGCATAGTTGTTTTTGACTATCGGTGTACTGAAAATTTCTAACAAAAAGGTTGGCTAAACTCCTGATATGTTCTTTCCTAAAATTGCCCTCAATCGTGTTTTTAGGGTCAGAAACGTGTAGAAAAGGTGAAAAAAGGCAGGAAAGACGTATGGCTCAATTTAAAAAATTTGGCCTTAAATGGTTTATGTTTGGTCTTTCTTGTGTGTACCTTTGTGTTGTGATGACCAAAAAACTGTTTGGCGCCATCTCTTTGTGGTTCAGCCGAATGGACAAGAGGAACAGGAGAACTGATTGGAGAGTTAGGAACTGAGCTCAAACTTTTTTGAATAGCTGCCAAAGAGCCGAGTGGAGGCTCCGACAGTCGGTTGGATTTTTCTAAATAAATTATTTTAAAAGTTTATTTAATTTTTACATAAATTATTATTGCTCTAATAAAATCCAAAATTTGGGCTATACAAGATTAATAAAAATTACTGCGGCAAAAAATCATAAACTGATAATGTTTTATCGTTCATCCACAGGTAGTCGGAAGTCGGTATACAGCGTGTCAAAACCTTATATGCTGTCCACTACACATTAGCGTTGTGTTTTTTTAATTTTTTTGCTAAATATTTGATTTTTTAATGCTCCTTTTTGATTTTTTTACATTTTTTGCAAATTTTTGGTTTCTATTACATGAAAGATGATTTTTGATAATTGGCATCATCAAAAATCAAATTTTTATCTGATAAAAAACAATCCGTGGCAAAATTTAGATTGAAAACTGCATTTCTAATACAGTTTTTTGAGTTCAATCGTTCAACAATAATGTCGTGATGACCGTATATTTGAAATGCTTTCTTGGTCTTGAGCGGAAATATATTATACTGTGGTTTATCCAGCTTATCTCAGTTATTGTTTGTGTCGTATCCTGTATAGTCTGTTGCTGTTATAAAGCTTAAAAATCTATTTTTGTTGTTGGCACTGTCTCTAGGCATTACTATTATGTCTATTACCGAGGGTTGGGCAGACTTGCGGACCAAATTTTGCGGACGCAACATTTGCGGACGAAAATTTGTGGACAAAGATTTGCGGACGAGACTTTGCGGACCAAATTTCGCGGATGCAAAATTTGCGGACGAACATTTGCGGACCGACTTTTGCGGATAAACCGAAGTTTGGCAGAAAAGAAGCAGAAAAGAGGGTATCTCAAGCCGGAGTGAAGGATGACAGCATTAAAAACTAAGTTGGTCGAACCTGTGACTTAGGTGATGCTTATATGAAGTTCGCAAATTCTCGTCCGCAAACCTTTGTCCGCAAGTCTTCGTCCGCAATGTTCGTCCACAAATCTTGCGTCCGCAAGATTTGATCCGCAAAAGTTGAGGCTCTCGTTCTTGATTCAAACCAAGTGGTCGACCACTTGGATCAAAATTTTTTTTACTTTTTTCGCGTTCCAAAACCTGTTTTCTGGATTGATTCGGGGACGCTGAAGATGGTTTGACAGTGGTAAAAGGCCGTTTAATCAGGTATTTTTTGAGTATTGTGCAATAATTGATTTTGGTAAAATCAATTATTGCCTGAAACTTAAAACTTTCTTGATAAAACGTGATTTCACTACTGTCAAACCATCTTAAGCGTGCCCGAATCGGTCCAGAAAACAGGTTTCGGAACATGAAAAACGTAAAAAAAAATTTGATCCAAGTGGTCGACCACTTGGTTTGGTTGGTGTATGGATCATCCAGTAGAACTGAGTTGGATCATAGAAAAACATTTTAAATTTTAAAAGCCCTTTACAAGACAATGAAATTACTACCCGGTACCACTGCACTACCTGAGTCCCCCAACCTGGGTACTACCACCTGGGTACAACAAAACCAAGTGGTCGTCCACTTGGATCGAAATTTTTTTTACGTTTTTCATGTTCCAAAACCTGTTTTTTGGACTAACTCAGGCATGCTGAAGATGGTTTGACAGAAGCAAAATAACATTTTCTCGGGTATTTTTGAGTTTTAGCTAATAATTGATTTTACCAAAATCAGTTATTTTATAAAACTAAAAAAATACCCGAGAAAATGTTATTTTGCTACTGTCAAACCATCATCAGCATACCCGAATTAGTCCAGAAAACAGGTTTTGTAACCCGAACAACGTAAAAATTTTTTTTGTTGTGCGCAACTGTGAAGTGATCGCTTGACCCAAAGTGCTGGTCATGGACGATTTTGAATTGGGAGCCTTCTGGGAAATAATTACGTTATTTTGATAGCTAAAATTAGTCAAAATCGTGACACAAAATACATAGGCACAATTTGAAATTGGCACAAACAGAAGAGGCACAAATTGAATTGGCACAATTTGAAAAGGGCACAAACTGTAGGGGCACAAACCAAAAGGCACAATTTGATTCGACACAATCTAAAATGGCACATCTCTCTCCTTCCCGAAAATTTGTGAGTGAGACTGAAAAAAGTCTTTGGATACACTGAAAATGAGAGTGAGAGTCAAAAAAAAATCATTGGATACACTGAAAGTCAGAGTGAGAGTGCAAGTGAGAGTGAAAGTAAGAACGAAAGGCAATTTTTTCCTGTTGGGTACACACTGAGAGTGAGAGTGAAAGTGCGAGGCAGACTGAGAGTGAGAGTGAAAGGAAAATCCGCTCATTGGAAACAGGGCTTTACAGTCGACGCTCGTTATAACGTAATTCAAGGGACCGGGCAAGTTACCGGGTTCGACACCTTTTTCACATTCACTTTTTCAAGCTTCTACCAGTTCTGTTTTGACAATATAGTCTCAAATATTGCAAGGATTCCGATTTTGCCGATCATTTTTTGGAGATACAAAATTTTATTCTCCGAAAAAGCAAAAACCTCTTTGAAAACAGAATTTTTGTTAAAGGACCATGGTTTTTGAACGCAGCGACATTTTCGAAATTTGAATTGGCGGGGGACACTTTTTATCATCGAGACCAATTGAATTGGATGATATTTAATTTTGGCCATAGAATTGTGAAAATGGCCATAGAATACTGAATTTTGGCCATAGATCTGTGTTGGCCATAGAATATTGAAAAATGGCCATAGATTTCTGAAAATTGGCCATGATTTCTAAATTTTAGCCATACTCGCTCGAAATCATGTTTCAACCACTTTTTAAGATGCTCTTGGACCTGAAACATCCTGAAAAAGATGTTTTAAGCGTGTCGATGACACTTTTCCGAGAAAAAAATTTCTGTAATATTTCCGACCATGGTCGTTCAGGGCAAAAAGTTAAATTTTGGTCAAAAAAAAGTTTTTTTTCTTAGGTTTTTTTTTTCAACCCTCCTCAAAGGAGGCCTTCTATTAGAGAGGGGCCTTGTAATAGATAATATACGGTATTCGACTGCGGCGGAGGAAAACCTTTATTTGGAAAGTTAGAAATTTTACGTGTCGAGATGAAAGGCAACGTGTAAAAATCTTCGAATCGATGCGTCGGGTCGAACGTCAACGCGTCGAAATTTTCGACGCGTCGAGTCGAAAGTCGAAATTTTCGAGGCGTCGAGTCGAGTCGAACGTCGAAAGTCGAAAATTTTCGACTTTTCGATAGGGTTTGACATATGTGGCTGAAAAGCCACATGTGTGGCTTTCGGTGTTTTCGCGCAAATTTCGAAATGCAAAAGCCACATGAAAACCACATGTGGCTTTTCATGTGGCTTTTTTAAATTTTGAATTTTTGTGGCTTTTTTGTGGCTTCTTGATGTGGCTAAAAACTTTTTAGTAAAAAGCCACATCCCTTTTCTAATTTTGATACTCTTTTTTTTCTCATTTGTCTTCAACTTTTTCAACAAATTTTTATCTTTTTTCGCTATGTCAGTTACATTTCTTTAAAGAAAACCAGAGTACAGTCGAAGCTCTCTATAACGACGCTCTTTATAATGACTCACTCTTTATAACGATCCGGAAAAAATAACTTTTTGGTCCTGAGCTAAGTCATTCAAGTCAAAACGACGCTCTTTATTTCGACCCTCTCTAATAACGACTTGGTTTAGCCAGTCGCTTGAGAGTCGTTATAGAGAGCTTCGACTGTGCCGTTTTTGTTTTCAACGGGGCTGCGTGCATCTAATAAGGCGACACCCTCTCATTTTTCGACTGATATTTCAGAGTTAAGGCCATTTTTAATAATTTTCAGATTTTTAGGGATTCGAGAGAGCTGCTTACTTGTAAGGCGGTAAAGTAAGGCGGGATGCTTACTTTTTTCTTTTATCATTTTTTGTCATAAAATATTACATTTTGCTTTCTTTTTCGAAAAACTTAATGAATACTGTTAATTCCTTTGGAAATGTGTGTAACAACCATAGTTGGGCACATTTTTGAAACTTGAACGGCGTCCTGTCCCGTCTTTTGAGATTTTCGCTGGCCGTCCTCCATGCCGTCCCATTTTTAAAAATATCCCCGTTTATCCTGGCGGCCGGCCGTCTAAAAGTTTGCCGGCCGCCATCCATAACATAAAATGGTTCATTTAAAGAGATATCTCTTGTCCGTATCTGGCCAACACGGAATTTGTTTAAATTCAAATTCAAACACATTTGAAGGCTGCACACTTTATCCTTTCGCCATTTTTACGAGTTTGGTATCGAAATGATTTTCAGACTCTTTAGAACACAACAAAAACATCAGGGTATGGGTGCAAAACTATTTAAACTAATTTCAGCTAAGTTAAACTAAGCCCAGGTGAATACAGGTAAAGTTTTCTAAACATATCTCTTTCCGAGGTCAACCTTCTCAAGCTACCTTGTTTCTTAGATGATTATAATATGAAAAATATTTCTACCAGGTCCTCTAATAAGGAATCCCTACGCACTTCTAAGTCAGGGATATTGATATTCTCTTTTGGTAAATCGACAGAATAAAAAATATATAAATTTCAGTTTCTTTTATTTTGAATGTGGTTTGCATTAAATCGTAAAATTGAGGCCGTTACTGACAATAAAACAATCCTCAAAATGATGTCTCTAACTGAAATGCACCCTCAAAAGTCTGAATTTCCCCCTCTAATTACTGAAATTCCCCCTCTAATTTTATATTTCAATCTTTATCGGCATTTTTATTGTAACTTTTTAAGGGTTTTGCACAGGGCTCCCAAGTTGGCTGATTTCTCAGCCATTGGCTGATTCTAGGCCTTCGATGCTGAGATTTTTTTTGGCTTATTGTTTGGCTTATTATTGCTGATTTTGTGCTGATTTCGGCATATTTTAGCTGATTTCGGCTGATTTTGACTATTTATATGAAGAATTGATAAATAAAACCTTTTTATTGGAAAATTTACGCTACATGTTATTTTTTTTTTGCTCTGACTTCGATGATTGACTCGCGTGGAAATGTAAACTGGTGTTCACAAAGTCCTTGCAGACTTTTATATATTGCAAGTCGAAAATTCCAAATATACAGGAATGTAGACTCGCATCTTTTCTTTCAATGGCATATTGAACTTAGCTTCACTATTTTGAATAAGTCACCAGTCAGCTCCAAACACCTGTGCTGTAATTTTGGAAAGTTGACAAACGTTTTCATCACTTTGAGTGATAAAATGTTCAATTGTAACAACAATTTATGTGTGGCTGACTTTTGGCTGATTTTACTAATTTTTTGGCTTATTTTTGACACCAAATGCTGATTTTTTAAATTTTGGCTAAAAATTGAGATATAAAATTAGAGGGCGAATTTCAGTAGTTAGAGGGGAAATTCAGACTTTTAAGGGAAAAATTCGATTTGAGCCAAAAACGATTGCAATCAACAAATTGATAATTTTTGGTTTTAGAACAAATGGTTTGAAATCAATCACCGAAAAATGAGGTGTGAAACTAAATGGGATCAAACCAGCCACATCCCCATGTGTTTCAATTTGAATAAAACTTTTTCCATGCGCGATTCTTCTTTCTTTTTACAGATACAGACAAGAGATGTACCCTCCCTTTAAATGATAAAACGGTAGCGGGCATTCTAAGAGCAGGGAGTAGTCGCACGACCGCCCCAGATGAAGTAATTAGTAATTCAAAAAGTAGCATATCGGTGTGAAAAAATCAGCTACAAATTTCTTAGAAAAGTGGGTCGAAAATTCATTTTAAGGAACACCAAAAATACCGACGCTCATCTATATACGAATAACTTTTTTAACAAATTCACAAAGTATCGTTGCCGTATTGCCTTTCGAAAAACACTCTCACAATCTTATAAATAACAATCGCAAAAAAAATATCTACGTACACGAGACAAAATATTTAAAATTCGATTTGAAAAAAAAATCAGTAAAAAATTCCGATCATATATCAGTTGATAATTCCATCTTTTGCCGTCACCTCTGGATCGCCCTCTAGGAGACGTTATACTATTCCGGACGGAAACCGCAAAACTTTTAGCCCACCGGCCGAAAACCGGAACCATAAAAAACACAAAAACCGGATTCCGGCCAGCTTCTTGTCCAGTCGCCAACACTGGTTACAATGCGAAAAAGATAAAAATTTGTTGAAAAGTTGAAGACAAATGAGAAAAAAAAGAGTATCAAAATTAGAAAAGGGATGTGGCTTTTTAACCACATCAAAAAACCACAAATAGCCACAAAATAGCCACATAAAAAAGCATGTGGCTTTTTAGTAGAGATGGCGAATGGGGGGCGGGCGGGATAACGGGACGGGATTTTCGGCCAAAATAAAAACGGGAACGGGAACGGGATTTTGAGTTTGAAAAAACGGGATCCCGGCGGGATCCCGCCCGAAAAACGGGATTTTTCTTTTATCGTTAATTTCACAGTAAAAGTGGCCCCAGCGCTTCAAAAGGATGTTTTTTATTGAAATTTTCTCACATACATCGATGCAAAATAATTTCAATAACAATAATTCAACTGCGTTAAGACTCTGTTCAAAAAGATTAAAATTTCTGCCTCGCTGATTTTAAGATTACTCCGGTTCTACTGGAGTTGCCGGTGCCGAAGACATTTTGGTTCCCCCCTGTCGTTTTTTTTCATGAAAACAGCTTGGTCACCCCTGTTGCTAAAAAATAATAAAATATTTCTTCTATTTTGAAATTTTTTGTTTTCTCGAAATGGTTTGTTTTCCAGAAAGTTTCAAAACTCTGGTTGGATTATATTTTAGGGGAGGGGAGGTGCGGTCATAGGGGTAATTACTCCCCTTGACCGAAAAAATAGGCAAAATTAGGCAAATTAACCCCCCCCCCTCCCTCGATAAAGTTGAAGTTGCGGCACTGCATAGAAAGAAAAAAGTTATGGTTATTTAACGCTAAAATTTTAGTGAATTTTGAGTAGCGGTTTCAAAAATGTCCAATTAGGTGCCATCCTACCCTTCCGACATACTATTTTGTGGCTGGGTCAAACCTTCGCAAGCTACCCAATTGTCTGATTCAATTTTGGTGTGATAACTTTTCTATCTGATTCTGACTGAAAAAAATTGCCATCACATTTTGAGCAGTAAACAAAATGTGTAGAGGTTGACGCGATATAGAACTAAGTACTTATCAATTTGGGTGATTTCCCTTTACTTTGATGGTCATTCGCATTCAATTGCCAAATTCAAGCCATTTGCTAACAGTAAAACAGTGCTGCAAATGGTTGCAATCCATTGCTCAATGATTTTTAGCCTAGAAGCCAGTGAACTTGCTTAAAAGTAGAGTGAAAAAATAAAGGAAGTCACAAACATAGCAAACAAGGAATAATCGAATTCACGAAATTTCTGCAAAAAATGAGAATTCACAAAAAAAATTCTCTCAAAATTGCTTTTTTTAGGACAAAATTTTCCTGAAAATGACTAGCGGGATTAGGCAAAAAACGGGAACGGGACCGGGATTTTCGAAAAAAAACGGGCGGGATAACGGGACGGGATTTTGGGCCAAAATCGGGGCGGGCGGGACGGGATCCCGTACGGGATCCCGTCCCGTCGCCATCTCTACTTTTAGCCACATCAAGAAGCCACAAAAATTCAAAATTTAAAAAAGCCAAATGAAAAGCCACATGTGGTTTTTCATGTGGCTTTTTCATTTTGAAATTTGCGCGAAAACACCGAAAGCCACACATGTGGCTTTTCAGCCACATATGTCGAACCCTACTTTTCGACTTTTCACGTGAAAAGTCGTATTCGACGCGTCGAGTCGACAAGCCTATTGTTGAATATTTTCGGAGTAAAAAAATGTCCCCCGCCAATTCAAAATTTAAAGATCCCGCTGCGTTCAAAAACCATGGTCCTTTAAAGCCCTTAAACCCGAAACACCGTCTTTTTAAACATGATCTTTTCGTGAATGGTGGGTTCTTTCATGAATTTTTCCAAAAGCGTTGTGCAGCGTTGTTGATTTAGACTTCATTTATAAGAGTGTGCTTCAATTTCAGGTATTCAAGCAATGAGTTTTTCTTCAAATGCGGCGATTTGCGACACTGCGCTGGAACTGATCAAAGAGCTGCACAACAATCCAGACATCATTCCGCCCTACAATGAGCCAATGGTGAAGAAATGTGCTGAACAAATCACGGACTTGTACGACACCAACATGAAAGCCTTGTGAGTGTTTGTGCAAGACATTATTTTAGCCAATTATGTTTGTTCAAATTATCAGCTCATTTTATTTTTTTCAGGCTGGAAATTCGAAGTGGATCGGCCTCAGAAGAAGAAAAGACGATGACAATGGTAAGGGCAAGACAGGCAGCTATCGATCGTATTAAACAATGTTGTTGTGCTTACATTGATGAGGTAGTGCTAGCAGAACTCTGCTATCAAATAAACACTAAATTTTCAGCGAATAAACCGGATCAAGCATTTGCGTTGGAAGAGCGGGAGTTTACTCACAACAGTGTGAAGGTTGGTCATTTTCATTTGTATTATTGTATGACATGAAGTCCAAATCACGTTCTAGGCAAATCTGTCCAAAGAGGAACTGACGTGGCTAGGAAGTTACTCGTGAGCCTTTAGCAAAACTCTCTGATTTTTCATGTGAAATTTTTAGGGAATCTATCTTCAAGTTTCAAAACAAGTTCGGTGAGAATGGTGTCAATCTGCTGAATCATGTACATCCCCCAAAGACTCTCTTAATTCATGTGAGCTTTTATTTTGTTACCAAGTCTCTATAACTCTTTGATATGTTTCTCTAGGTGCGAGCCCTTCAAGACTTCGGTGAATTTGAGACCAGCGATGGGACTACAGTAGTGTTCACGAAAAATTCAATGGTAAGTCTCGTCAAGTTCGACCCGTTCCTTATTTGTTTGTATTCTTTTCAGCACTTTCTACCGGTACAGGACTGCGAGAACCTAATCAGACGTGGCGTTCTAGAAAATGCAAGTTGATAAGAATAGGATCCGCCGTATCAATGTTCACATTATATGATTGTTGTTTCTATTATATGATTGTTGTTTCTGCAAAATAAACAAATCTATTACCGTAAAACCTCTATTAATAGACCCGGGTCTATTATTTTTTCAACCCCCTCCGAGGGGGGTCTATTAATAGAGGGGGTCTATTATTTTCCAACCCTTCGAAAATCGGGAAAATTTAAAGTCGATCTCAAAATTTTTGGGTGAAAATTAAAAACCTAAAAAGTGGAATCGGTAGAGCTCGTGAGAGTTAAGAAAACGTGAAAAACAGATTTGCAAAATATTACTCTGCGCCGAGTTACAGACCCTCAAAGTCGAGGGGGGTCTATTATTAGAGGGGTCTATTATTTTCAAACACCCCCCCCCCCTAGGGGGGTCTATTATTAGAGGGGGGTCTATTAATAGAGGTTTTACGGTAGTTATTGCAAAACTTTGATTTGGCGATTTAACAGCTACTGCGATTTAACGCCCCCCTCCATGGGCTCAATTTGGCTGGAAGTCCGAAAAAATATATGTAACTATATGTAATATAGCCTTGCTTTAAAGGGTCAATTAAATGCCCACGCTAATAAGAGGTGGTGCCCGGAATTCAAAATTTTTCCTGATCATTGAACTTCTGCACGGATTTTTTAACTTGGGTTCTAACAAAACTATACCTAAAATTAAATTCTAGGCCTTGTTTTATTAGGAACCAAGTTGAAAAATCCGTACAGAAGTTCAATGAATAGGAAAAAAATTTGAATTCCCGGGCACCACCTCTTATAAGCGTGGGCATGTCCCTTTAACAGGACTACTAGAGTCAGTCCCAAGGAGCCGTTTTATTTGAAATAGAGTGTAGAACTCGGAAAATTGTCTAAATAAAAAGTAAAAGTCAACCCACCTACAGTTCTTGGACCAGCCCAAAAGGTATAATAAATAGGCGCAGGTGGCTGACCATTTCCATTATTCTGTCCCTGCACAGTTTCATTAGCCTTCCTCATACCTTCCGAGTGTCTATTTTCATAAGTTAGAGTTTTTAGAAGCAACTTTGTCCACTTTCCTCAGGACTACTTTAGAATGTGTTTCAGCCAATTTAGCTGGAGCCATCATTTTTCTAGTTTTCAGTCTCTGACCAACTCCGAACTTGGAAAGCAGCTCAGATACCGATTTTTGCTCTTCTAAAACCACTTCTGCCTTGGGAAATGTCTGCAAAGGATGAGAACTGAGACGCCCAAACGCTGCTGGATGCGGAGTTTTCACTATTGGCTGTTTTATGTGATCTTCATCTACCTTTTGTGTGTTTATCGGTGACAACTGGAATTGGATTTTGGAATTGGCGCTCAGTCTTGGACTTAGTGTGGACTAAAATGTGTCTTTGAGATTTGCAAAATGCAGATTACTTTTACCTGTTCTGGTCCATTTTCTGTTGTTAGTTTTTGAGATTGTTGAAATCTGTGTCGAAGGTGTTGAATACTGGTTGTGTGACACATTTCTTGGCGTATAAGGTCTTGTTTGTCGGCTCGAATGAGGAGTATGCTTTACTGAGTGAATTATGCAGTGGGTTCGCACCTCGATTTCACGGTACCTTTCCTAAAATGTTTGAGGATAAAGCGGGATATGGATTTGAATTAAAGTTTAGTGAAAAAAATTATATATATATTTTTTACGTTAAATCTTTAAAAATTTAGAGATTTTAATTTGTTTTTGTGTTTCGGTTACGGTCGAACATGGATAGACCGCCATTCCCGGGGCGGCGATTTGGCATAAACTGATTTGGTTTGCTAAAAACCTGAAATATGCCACGAAAAACATTTATTTCTGCCACGAAAAAAGGGATGCCACGACAAAACTGAAATGTGCCACGAAACAAATATTTTTTTTCGTGGCACATTTCAGTTTTTTCGTGGCACATTTCAGTTTTTTCGTGGCATATTTCAGTCTTTTTGACGGGTTTTTCGTGGCACATTTCAGTTTTTTCGGAGTTTTTTTCGTAGAGTTTTTTTTTCCTAAGCAGACAGAATAAAGATTGATGAAAAATCAAAATTCGAAGCTACTATGATATTCGGGCTTGGAGTTGAGATGCGCACACCCACATGCCTTAGACACAAATCACTCGAAAGTGACTTGGATGCATGAAAAAACATGCATACCAGTGTTATTTATGCGGTAGGCCCCAGTATTCAAAACTATGTTCACCATCTTTGATTTTTGGCCGAAAAGGTTCGCCCCTTTTTTCCGGCCTGTGCTTCAAGTCAGAGGCTCAGCCATCCAGGGTGTTAAAACCTAAAGGCGCAATGAAAGTAAGGTGTCCTTATGGAGCTGATATGCGATCTCGGGCATCTCGGTGCCTGGGCGCAGCATGACCCCATCCTAATTGCTTGCAATGGGGGGAGGTAGAGCGTATCCGCTGAGACCCGAAAGATGGTGAACTATGCCTGAGCAGGATGAAGTCAGAGGAAACTCTGGTGGAAATCCGGGGTGGTAGTAACAATCAACGGATAAAATCCGCGCATACGGATAAGATCCGAGGATAGAAATATCCGCGGATAAAAACCCGTAGTAACAATCACGGATAGAAATATCCGCGGATACGGATAAAATCCGCGGATATTTGATTGTTACTATGGATTTTATCCACGGATATTTATCCGTATCCGCGATATATATCCGCGGATTTTTCGATTGTTACTACCGATTATCCGTATCCGCGGATTTTATCCGAGGATACGGATTTATCCGCGGATATTTTAATTGTTACTACCACCCCCGAAGCTAATCTCCTAAAGAAAAACAAAAATTGCTGAAAATTCAATCAGAAGTTGTATTTTAGACCGTTTTCTATCACACGATTTTATAACTTTATTTGGTTTAGTAAATCAAGAACATGATTTACACCATGCCTTTTGCGTATGCAATATAAAATCACTATTCCTGCACATAACAATGCATTTTTACTTGCAGGTGTAGAAATATAATGGTCGTATTTGGAACAATTACAATTGTGGCCATATTGTGGCCAACCGGCCAAAGCGGTATTTTTAAAATTTTTTTGTAAGCCATCAATTTTTTATCTATTTATCGCTTTTTCCTTTCTATTATATTTGCGTTTTTTTCAGTTTACCTCGTCGTTTTTTTTAAACAAAAATGCGATAACAATGATGTGAAAATTAATTTAGCCATAGTAGGAAACGAGTTAGGAGACAATTTTTGAAAAATCAAGCATTTCGCACGTTGGATACAATCACCATAGAAAGCACTGCTCAGTGACGTGCAAAAGGTGTGAGGTACCGCTTCACATTAAATTTTTCAAGTCATTCGATTGTTTTTATGGGAGCCTTTACAAAATTTGTAAAAACATTTCAGACACTTGCCCCAAAATAGCGTCTGTTTTTAAATTTGCGCCATAACTTTTTTTACCGCTTTGAGCCGGTTGGCCAAAATTTGGCCAGTTCAGATTTTAACTTTTCTGCGATTTTTTTCTGCCATTGCTAATTTCTTCCTTCGTTGTCTTATAAAAAAGGCAAAAATCTGTTGAAAAAGAGGCATCTACGAGACGCCGGCAAAGAGGGTTAAAAGGAAAACTAAAATTTATCCACGACGGAGTATTTGGCTTTAGCCACTGTACTCGGGTCATATGGTTAACATGAGGAATATGCCCGACAAATACTCCGCACAGCCAGTCTCGACACACACGCGAATCGGTGACACATAGGGTTGTCGGCTTGGCGTTATGCTTATTTGAAATTTTTTAGATACTTTTTATATTTTAGCTCTTATTTAATGATATTTCCGTCTCTATAATAGCGCAAATGAAAGTTTAGAATCTTGGCTACACATTGATATATAAAACTTGTGCCTTTGCGAAAAAAAACCAGAAAATTTCGTCAAGACAATTTCGGCTTGCCCAAGCAGATTTCGGCTTGGGCAAGCCGAAATCGCATTTTCCAAGCCGAAATTGTTTTGATTAAAATTTAAATTAAAATTTCTGATTTTTTTTGCAAATGCACAAGTTTTATATACCAATGTGTAGCCAAGATTCTAAACTTTCATTTGCGCTATTATAGAGACGAAAAATATGATGAAACTAGAGCTAAAATATAAAAAGCATCCAAAATTTTCAAATATGCATAAGGCCAAGCCGACAACCCTAGTGACACATAATTTTTGCCGGACCCATACTGAGACCCAGCTCCAAAAATTATGCCAAGCCCTATGAGGGTAGGCGGCCTGCTGTAGCCCTACTGCTTTCTTTGGCAGCTTTTTTCCTTTTTTTGTTATAACAGCCACCGCATCTGCTTCTGCTTCTGAATCGATGCGATTTTTTGTCAATCTATATTTATTAGGCTTCTCGACAAGATGCTGGGTTCAATCAGCAAAGCAATGCTTGGGAAAATAACTGTTTACTGATATGAAAGACAAAACGAATAAGATATTTGATTTTATTCAAAGAAACATTTTTTTCTATAGAATGTCGTTATATTGGGTTTCATAAGTTGAGACATTGTTTCGATATCGAAATTTTGAAACACAGTCAAACCTCGTTTAACCACCACCTCAGGGGACCGGCCTAAATAGGTGGCGGATAACCGAGTGTGGCGGTTAACTGCGGGTCAGATGCAGGATTGTTGAAGCGCCAGCTACCCGGCGGAGCGCCGGCGCTTATTTCAAAGCCGGCGGAGCGCCGGCCAAGCGACAGGGCTTTCAAGGCCGTCTGGCGATTATTTCAAAAGACGATGTTTTTTTGCTGATTTTTACGATTTTTTTCTCACAAATGACTCAAAAGCATCCAAATGTCACAGTGTGACACGGTGATACAAAAATTGTGCTCACTTTTTGTGTTTGAAATATAGCAAATATTGAGCCGGCCTTAACTTTGCGCCGGCGCTAAGCCTGGTGCCGGCGGAGCGCCGTCTAAGCGCCAGCGTCTTAAGCGCCGGCGCTAACGAGGCGCCGGCGCTTATTTCGAAGCCGGCGGAGCGCCGGCGCTTGAACAATCCTGGTCAGATGACAAAGAATAGGCTAATCTCAGCCAAATAGAGAAAATTAGGGTGGCGGTTAATCTAGAGTGGAGCTTTATTGGGGTGGCGGATAACCGAGGTCTGACTTACCGTATTGATTCTAAATTAGAATTCCTAATAGAATGGCCTGTACTGAGGGTCATATGTATAACATGAGGAATATGCGCCCTTTGTTGTAGTCGTGTTATTGGCATGTGTTTTGACGCAGCTTTTGAAGACTCTTCAGCAAGTTACCTTTTCATTTGTAGCCAGTGATATGAGCTACAAAATTTGTTTTAACTCACCGGATAGAAAACTTCAAGAACTATGTCAAAAACACAATCCACAAACGCGTTTTTTGAATTAATATGCCATTCAATGCCGTTCAATTAGAATAATACGGTATTTGGTCATTTTTCATCAAAAAGTGCTAATTTTTTCCGTACTGATTAAGTTTGAGTACAAATTTATGAATTTCAAAAATTCAAAAAAGTTGAGGTCTCAAATAAAAGATATATCTTTAGATAAAGTACAGATCGAAACCTGAAGTAAAAATCAGGACAAATTTTTTCAGAAACTAAATTTCTGATCCAATTCACTTTTCTATATTAGGAAACCACATTTGGAGATGTGAATCCACTATTTCCGTAGCTTCTAGGCGACATAGGTGACTCTAACTGTTCCTCAATTCCAGTTTGGTTCAACTAAACAAATCATGTTTATGCTCCTTTCTGTCAAAATATTGCATCACCTTTAGTGGTTGCAATCCATGTGGAGGTTTATCTTCTCGATGTGCTCCTGATCTTCCACCTGGTCACTGCTGCTATCCTCGGGAAATGTTGCAATCAATCCCCTCTGTAACTGATCTATTTGCTCTTCTCTTCCTCTGTGTCATCAGTATCTTGGATTTTTACATCCTGAACACTGCTTTCCTGGTCAGATTCTTGATGGGAGCTATCTTCTTTCACTAAATTCAACTAAAAATATTATTTATTAATCATATTTCATCTAAAAATTGTGAAAAAGACTTCAATTGGCTGGTCACTAGTCTTGTCCAAATTTTCAGGCTCAGAGTCGCTGGTTGCCTCACTGGCTGGCTTTTGGATTGCTCAGTCTTGATTTTCTCAACAACCAAGTAATGTTTAGTGTGGTTATTGGATAAAGTGGGAGAAATAATTTCATTCTCAGTATGCGTGTCCGCAGATGGACTAGGAGTAGCAATGGAACTGTGGTCTGTGTCAATAATGCCATTGTCACTGTGAATGTGGTGGCTTCGAGAATGATAGAGATGTATTCCGGGCTTGGCGACTCTAATTCTGACATTCCAATCGACTAAAAGTGGCTTTTTGAATTTTTTAATGCCCAGTTTCCTTCAAAAATTTTTTTAGCCAAAAAGCCTGTAATTAGGGTGCGTTGACGTTATGTACCTTTTGTGCAAACCTGAAAAAGGTATATAACATAATACACCAAGTCTTTTTGAAAATTGACCTAAAATCACCTCATAAGCTTTTTTTTCTGCTCAACACGATAAAAAGGACATTTATACATTTATAAAACAGTTGCTGGATGAAAAGTTTAAATTTTCAAATAAAATGTTCCTGCCACCCCTCATTGGTAGTTTCTAAGTACAAGGTATTTTAGGGTCATTTTGGGCGATCTATTACATTTTCCTTACTTTAGCTGGGCGAAAAAACTATTTTCAACCTCTTTCCAGATTTGAGCAAAATATATGTAGCGTCAATACCCGTAATTAGCTTTTCTATTTTTTTTACCGTCTCTGTCTGGCAATCCAAATGGCTGTCCACTGAACTTTGTCTGCTTGAGGTCATTTGCTGGGTGCTATGATGTGTATTTTTTGAATTTTGATCAACTTCTTCAGTCGATTCTTTGGGTTCTTCTCGGATTTTAATATTGTCTCCCGAATTTTTAACCTTTTTTGCACCATTTTCAGCTGGCGGTTCCACAATTTCTGGCAGCTCCAATGAGTGATTCTCGCTAACTTTTTGGTGTGCCAATGACTTCCTTGAAGTTGCTGTTGGCACGTAAGCTGGTTCATTTGTACCGCCGTTGAATTTAACATCTACTAGCTGGACTTTGTTGAATATAGATGCCATAATGTCTAAATAAGGCTACCGATAAAGTTATCTAGATAATTTTACTTTTATTAAAAAATTACCATCATTATTGGTGTACACACTCATTTTGCTTAAAGTTGGAAATGCGGCTAACCGAAAACAAAAAATCATATAAAATAATCTCTACATTAAATGGGGGTTTTCACATCACGGCTTCTCAAAACCAGTGATCGGAATTTTTGAATTTTCTAGCACTAAAATTAGGCAAATTACCCCCCCCCCTTGAGAAAGTTGAAGTTGAGGCCCTATTCACATGAAGACATAAAAAGGGATGCAAGCGATGATTTAGCGATAGTACGAGCGACACTTTAGCGACACTTTTAAACGGCCATAATTTTTCTTATACGCCGTTTTTCGAAAATCTGTTTTTTCACATCGACTTAGTATCGTATGGAAATTTTATTGGTATGTAATGTCAAAAACGCGATCTTGCTTGGTCCTCCATGGAGTTTAAGTCTTGGTTTCTGGGTGTTCCCTGGATGATCAAGACCCAAACCACAGGGGGCCAAGCGAAAATCGTGTTTTAACATTATATACCAATAAATTTCCATGCGACTTGAATTCGATCTGTAAAAACAGGTTTTCAAAAAGCCGTGTATAAGAAAATTTATGGCAGTTTAAAGTGTCCGAAATTCTTGGGACACCCTGTACTTTAAAAAGTATTAATTATTTTTCTGGGTTAGCGCACCCGAGGCACACGAAAATTTAAAATCGTGGAACCATACTCCAATGCTTCAGAGTGCAAAAATAAATAAACACACTTCATCGCAAAAAAAATTCAATTTGATGATGAAAAAATATTTTAAAAAATCACGAGACAATTAAAATAAAAAAATAAGTTTTTTTCTACTGGAGCAAGTGAAGAAGACTAGCTACTAATCCATGACTCCCCCGCCTTTCCACTTATTCTTATTAAAAGAGGCAATAGCTGTTTGCTTGCTGAATTTTTACAATACATGAAGCATATAGATGATAAAACAAAAATTTGGGTCTGTTATCATTACTAGCAGCAGTACTAGAGGAGTGGCAACCATGACAAATTTAAAAGCAAATATTTTAGCAATTTGGGTGAAATGGATTGTTTGCAACAGCAGCGGCAAAAGGGGTGTTCAGACAATAAACAAGAGAATATGGATTGTTGATTTAGGTAGTGAAACACACTTCTTAAACAAAGCCGGAAATAGGTGGAAGCTATGGTTAGAGCCAGTGTTGTTGACCTCTTGCTTCACTATCTTCTAAATGTACGCTTATTCAACCACCTTTTCTTGCTGGCAGTTAAACACTGACCAGCAATTTTGCTAGAAAATTTGAAATTAGCCCAAATCAACTAAATAGATGACAGCAACATTTAGCAGTCGGAGTATACCATTTTTGAATTGATAAATTTAGTACGGCAGACAATTGCCCGATAGGTTTCATAATTGAAGGACCCTATTACTATTTAAACGCATCATTATTTCTTTTCAGTAAAAATGTTTTTTTTTTTCATTTTTACTGCAGTTTACATCACATCGGGACTAATAGAGAAAGAAGAATTTAGAGTGAATAAGGCCTTTACAGTTGACTTTCAATATAACGCTCATCCTGTATCGGCCAATGCAAAGGGCCAATGCAAACCGGGAGTATATATCAAAGTGCACACAAAAATTTAGCTTAATTTTATTAGAAATCCAGTCCAAAGCAATTCTAAAAAGGGGTATATTATATCAAGCTTTGACTGTAACCAGTGCTGTAAATCTTGGCGCCTTTGCGCCAGTTTCAGGCGCCAGTTTCAAGCAGTTATTAGTATTACCCACCCCGGTGCCACGGATTAATAGGTGGCTCAGCATCGGCACTGGGCTAGGAATAAAAAAATTAATCATTTAAACCCTTCTAGATAGCGGCATCGACCTGGTACCGTGTTAATTTACAAGGGGTCCTTACGTCATAATTTCTTAGGCACCAGACCGGTGCCGCTATGTAGAAAAGTTCGAATGATTTTTTATTTATTCCTAGCCCGCTGCCGATGTCTGAGTTAGCTAATAATCCGCGGCAGCGAACTGGGTAATACTAATAACTGCTAGAAAAAAGTGCCTGAAGTTAGCCGGTGCCGATATTTACATCACTGACTGTAGCTGAACCTCAATAAATATGCAAACGCCACAAGGGTTCGAACCTGCACAGTAATATTTTCAACTTCAGTTTGAATTCACGCTCAGATAGCGAAAGTTTGAAGTTGCTTTACTTATGGTATCAATTTTGGTAAAGAAGGAATCTGTTTGTATTTTGCTAGCTTTTTTTCTCTTTGTCAGCGAATGGTAAGAAAGAACACACATAATCACCAGTTTCCCGAAATACAGCAGAGGTAAGCATTAGAGCATTGATTGACAAACGCAAACATGCAATGAAGAATAAGAAGAACACTTTTGTGTCAGTTTTATAACAGTTATATGAAAAAAGCTTATGCATTGATCCCGCTAAATGCGATTAGACAAATATATATTTCGTATTAAAATTTTCAACATACCATAAAATGGAACTTTTTTACTTGGGGGCCCTTTTTGGTCAACTATGAATAGTGTTTAGACATCTTCTAAGTAACTGTTATATGCTAAAATCGATACAAAAGTAGTTTCCAAACAATTTCCGCACTAAAAAATAGGTTTTCAAAAAAATTAAATTATTTTTTAATTTTTCGGTTCCAAAACTTGTTTTCTAAACTAATTCGAGCACGCTGAAGATGGTTTGATAGTATTGAAATAAGGTTTTGCAGGGTATTTTTTGAGTACTGGTAAAATCGAGTTTTGGTAAAGTCAATTATTTTGCAATACTCAAAAAATAGCATACAAAACTTTATTTTACTGTTATCGAACCATCTTCAGCGGGCCCGAGTTAGTCCAGAAAACAAATTTTGGAACATGAAAATGTGAAAAAATTATTTGATCCAAGTGGACGACCACTTGGCTTGGTCGGTGCATGGATTATCCAGTAGAACTGAGGTTGGATGATAGAAAAACATTTCAAACTTCAAAAGTTCTTTACAAGACAAAAATGTTACTATCCGGGTACCACTACACTGACTGAGTTCCCCGACCGGGGTACGACTACCTGGATACAACAAAACCAAGTGGTCGTCCACTTGGATCAAAAGATTTTTTTACATTTTCCGGGCTCCAAGCACCGTTTTCTGGACTAACTCAGGCATGCTGAAGATTGTTTGATCAGAGTAACATAATGTTTTATATAATAATTTTTGAGTATTAGGTAATAGTTGATTTTACCAAAACTTGCTTTCACCAAAATCTAAAAAAATACCATGTAAAAATCCATCTTACCGCTATCAAACCATCTTTTTCGATGCGATGTGCGATATTTTTTAAAAATTTGCGTGCGATGTTGCGATGCGATGTTTTTCGCCCAAATTGGCTGCGTGCGATGCGATGTGATACATCGCATCGCTTCTAACTCTACTTTTCAAGACTAAAGTATAAAAGTATTTCCATCTAACTGAGTACCGATGACCGGTCAGCGTCTGGTTCTGGGTACTCTCCACATGGTACTCTCACCTAGGTATCTTCACCTGGGCAATCCTCTTGTTTACCCTAAAAGTATATCTGGGTTACAGAATGGTTCAAGGTGACTGAACCTCCTGGTTTGGAAAGGCAAAATATTGTCAGACATACAAGTTCTGAAAAAATGCCCTTTCAGAATACGTAAATATTCTCATACTGAGGTTTTGGGTGAGAAATTCGCATTTTGGTATTGTCAAACCATGTTCAGCTCATGATTTTAGGTAGGATTGTATGGTTTGATTTAAACTTTTACCGTGATTTAGAATTTTCGGGTCCTGGACGTAGATACCGGTGGGTGTTAACACTAGAATTCCCGACTGTAACGTTTGACTACCTGGCAGTAAAAACGCCTGCTGAGCAAGATAATCGCAAACGGGCCTCCTCGCTAGAGTACAATGCACTTTTTTATGGCAATTATCACAGCGACTCTTTGAAAAATGGATGATTTTTTCTTCAGGCTGGTGAGCAGTGAATTTACTCAGCTCAACATTTTCTTTTATGCTCATAAGAAAGTCTTTTGCCTCGGCTTTCTGATGGTATGTCGTTTGCCTGCCTTCGAATGATTATCTCGGGTAAAAAATTAAAAGAATCAAATAAGGACAATTGGAAAATTTACAATTTACTGAAAGCATGGGAATTTTTGTACCCTGGCCGTTTATCTACATAATGCCTGGTCAATAATCGTAGAGAAATTCAAGCGCTACAAGATAGGCAAAAATCAGCACATGAATTCACAAAAGTCACTTCAGAATTACAAGAGAAGAGGTAGATCCAGCACTTTTCCTGGAGCTGAAATTTGAAGGATACCTGGTCTTGGAATATTCTTGGCTGACTTTCTGAAGAAAAGTGAGAGTGCAAGATAGCAAAATGATCAGCGTGGAAAATGCTACATAACTTGTGCAAAGGCTCACAAGACAACAACCAAATATCACAATATTCAAGCCAAAACAATTTGACCTCAAAACCATACGAAAAACCAGGGTCTTTTGGACGAAAATTCAGGTGGTTATGTCTTTGTTTCGTAATTTTTCGTCTTTGTAGAAAAGAGAGAGAGAGAAAACACAGACTTACCTGAGATCTTTTCATCGTATCTGATGCAGTTTTTCTCGCTCTATCAAGTAAAATTTTTTTTCCTGATAATGCATTATAAAATTTAGAGAAAATTACGAAACAAAGACATAACCACCTGAATTACCTGAACCCCCTGGTTTTTCGTATGGTTTTGAGATCAAATTGTTTTGGCTTGAATATTGTGATATTTGCTTGTCTTCTTGTGAGCCTTTGCACAAGTTATGTAGCATTTTTCACGCTGATCATTTCGCTATCTTGCACTCTCCCTTTCTTTAAAAAGTCAGCTAAGAATATTCCAAGACCAGGTATCCTTCAAATTTCAGCTCCAGGGAAAGTGCTGGATCTAGCTCTTCTCTTGTAATTCTGAAGTGACTTTTGTTGAATTCTTGTGCTGATTTTTGGCCTATATTGTAGCGCTTGAATTTCTCTACGAGTATTGACAGGCATTATCCTACTACTATATTGGAGGATTTTTGTCCGTTAATCATCTTTTTATAAGGCAAAAATGACAGGAAACTACAGGGTGGCGCAACATAAACGCATGAATGAATTTACGCCATAACTTTTTAAATTTGCGGTGCTTTGACGAGTTTTTTTTTTATTCGAAGCTGAATGAATGAGAAATCGAATGACACCAAACAAAGAATTCTTTATTTGAACACACCCAATTTTAACGGACAAAAATAACAATGATTTTCACTCATATTCCTGTTCTGTACTTTTCCCATTCACTTCTAGGCAGTATTCGATTTGTTGTACCAGTCAAGAATCCTATTACGGTCCGGCACTTTAGCATGAATCCCGAGCTCCTTCCGATATCGAACGCCAAAATTGGCCACGCTTTTGCCTTCCTCAATGAACATTTCGACGCACTTTGCCTTCTCTTGAGCACTGTAGACCATGGCTAATAGAAGAAAAATAAATTTTCAATCAAACATGTTTTAACAGTGATAACAAACACGAAAATCAATAAGTTTGGTGTCATTCGATTTCTCATTCATTCAGCTTTCGAATAAAAAAAGGATCTCGTCAAAGTACCTCAAATTTAAAAAGTTATGGCGAAAATTCATTCATGCGTTTATGTTGCGCCACCCTGTATTTCCTATGTACAGCTTTATGCCAAAAAGACCTTTTAGATGTTACTTTACAGTGCGGACAAAAAAATCCTACCCGGAGTGTAGTACCCAGGTGGTCTGATCCAGGTGGTAGTACCCATGTACCCAGATACTTAGGTATCCAGTAACCAAATCGGAATGGTTCTGCCAAGTTCGACAGACTGATTTAGAATCGAAAACTCAGCTAGGAAAATTATAACATTAAAATGCTTCTTCCCAAGTACCGAAACAGTCTGATTCAGGTAATACAAACCAAGCAGAAAGGTGGATGATTCGGTAGCAATAGCCAGGTACCCAGACGGTAGCGCATGCAAGTGCGTAAAAGCGGATCTTTGTAAACGTAGTGTTACCCAATTACGGCAGTTTTACCCATGTAGCCAATGCATGTGGTAGCACCAGGAGTCGTATTCAGGTAGGTTAGTAGAGTTTTGGATCAAGAGTTACTCGTGATCTACTCGACGTGTTTCAGACGGGCCGAGTAGGTTCAAAGATCATGAGTTACTTTTGATCTACTCAACTCGTTTCAGACACACGAGTAGAGTTTTGGATCAAAAGTTACTCGCGATCCTACTCAAGCAGCGAGTAATTTTTGATCTGAGTAGAATTGAGTTCTTCTCGCCTAACTCGAGTTCTACTCGTCTAACTCGAGTTCAACTCACCTAACTCAGCTTTCTGACTCCGAGTATTACAAGTAGACTCAATTTTTTTTTGATTTTCTCGAGTTTTACTCGCCCAACTCGGCTTTCTAACCCCGAGTTTTACGAGTAAATTTATTTTTTTTTGATCAGGTTGGGTTTTACTCTAAAAAATAAGGCACACCTTCGGAATACCCCCAGCAGTCAACTCGGAATACCCCAGCAGTCAACTTTGGTATACCCCCAGCACTTAATTAGGAACACACCCCTCATGTTACCTCACAATTAAAAGCTGAGGATGTCAGCTACATGATGGTGTGAACATCTCTTGGTTTAGTTCACGAAAATGTATATTTTTCAATTAAAATAAAACTGAATATTTTTTGAGTATTCGATTTTCATTCGAAAAGATTCAATTTTTTTAAATCGAAAAAATATACACTTTGTGAACTAAACCAATAAATTTTTACACCATTGTGTAGCTAACATCCTCAGCTTTTAATTGTGGGGTAACATGAGGGTGTGTTCTAAATTAAGTGCTGGGGGTATACCAAAGTTGACTGCTGGGGGTATTCCGAAGTTTAGCCAAATAAATTTACTCGTAAAACTCGGGGTTAGAAAGCCGAGTTGGGCGAGTAGAACTCGAGAAAATTAATAAAAAATAAATTTACTCGTAAAAACTCGGGGGTTGGAAGCCGAGTTGGGGGAGTAAAACTCGAGTTAGGCGAGAAGATCTCAATTCTACTCAGATCAAAAATTACTCGCTGCTCGAGTAGGATCGCGAGTAACTCTTGATCCAAAACTCTACTCAACTCGTTTCAGACGGGCGAGTAGGATCACGAGTAACTCATGATCCTAAACTCTACTCAACCCGTTTCAAGTGCGAGTAGGTTCAAGAGTAACTCTTGATCTACTGACTCTACTAACCTACCTGAATACGATCTCAGGTATCATCCTGATAAAGAACAAAGTTCCACCCAGATTCATAGCTGGTGCGACTCAGTTGGTAGAACCAAAAAAAACCGAATTCAGATGTCCTCCACCCAGATATCTGAGTAGCCAGGTCTCAGAGATATGAGATCCATTTATTTTATGCCAAGTTTCCAGGTGTTTAGATTCCGGTGTCAGTAGCAGATTACCTTCAATTTAGATAGTAGAACTCTATTATTCAGTATCTAGGTGGTAGCAACGAGCTACACCGGTAATAACTTGGTCTGTAGACTTTTTATTTCGAGACTTTTTATTTATAATCAAAACTTTTTATTTCTATGCATAAAAATGTTTTGTACAGAACACAAGCATTGAAAAATCAATGGGATTTTTTGAAAAAAGTTCAAACCTGTTATATGAGCAAGAACATTGCTATTTTGAATGAGCTCTATATTAATTTAATTTTATGTGCAAAACAAGCGCAGATTGCGAGCTTTAAACTAATCTTCAAATTCAAAACTTACTGACAAATTCCGAATTCCGCTCGAGACAAGAAATTTTCAAAATCTCGAAAATTCAAGATTTAAAAAATTATTGTCTCGATCGGGATTCAGAAATTACCAGTGAGTTTTGAACTTAAGAGTAGTTTAACAAGCAAATCGACCATGATGAACACGAATAAGGTGTCATAAAAACAAGTTTCACCACCACCAACACGACTTTTACGCTAAAATAATCAAATTTTTAACAACATTTTCAAAAAGTTTCAGTAAAAAATCTGGAAAAAATCTTGAAAGAATCAGCAAGGAATTCTGAGCCTACTGCATGAATTACTACGCGCGACCGGCAATGGTTAATAATAGCACTTTGGTTGAGCTCATACAAATAACAGGTTTGACGATTTAAAAAAAACCATTGATCTTTCACACATTTCAATGCTTATTGTACGCAAGCGTCGTGTAAAAATTTCAGGCATGTCAAAATCAAGTTGTTGTTTTAAACCAACTAAATAGCATGTACTTTATGAGAAAACTAAAACGGTACCCCAGCCTAAATAGGCCGCGTAATAAATAGGCGAACGCCTAAAATCGGCATACTGCCTAAATAGGCCGTAACCTAAAATAGGACTATGCGGCCGTTAAAAGTTCTAAAAACAGCCTTTTTTTACCCTGATAGGCCGTATATGAACATCCCTGTCGAAATACGAATTTTCGTCTCGGTCCTCAAGCTGATATTTATCAAACAAATTTTCTGCAAAATGTCCCAAAATTCATGTTAATGCACTTTTTGTGTTAAAAATATAGGCTTAAGGCTTATCTCTGAAACCTGGCTACACAGATTTCTGGTGGAGTTTAATGTAGGCTTAATTAGGCTTAAGCTTAGGCAAGGATAGGCCAGCGTATGTTAGGGCGAGCCCAAATATGCTAGTTTTATTCTACTATCTGGCGCCGAGAGATGTCTTGGTCCCCTGTTGTATTTTCTTGAAAATGAATTGGTCTCCCAACTTTTCATTAAAAAACTCTGGGTAAATTCGCCGACGTGAATACGCCGACAGGTAAACTCGCCAACAACTCTTAAATTTTTTAACTCTGACCATTCGGTCTGTTTAACCATATTTTTAAACATAGGACTTGGCAAAAAGATTGTCAAAAAAGATTTTTTTGTCAATAGTCTTGCTGGGAACCTATCAAGCCCCTGCGCCAAAGAATCGTCGGCCAATAACTTATCGGCCAATTAATGTCGGCGAATACATGTCGGCGAATTACCGTCGCCCATTTATTATGGTTATAGTAAGACTGTGATTATGATTATTAGGGTGATTATCATTAACATGACCATATTGGAAAAAAAACAAGTTTTTTATGGTAAAAAAATCAGCCTGGGGAACCAAGCCATGTGTTTTTTTTCAAGACTCACGAATACATATCACGAATACTAGGGAGGGAAGCGGAGATAAGGAGAGCAATTAGTTGATGCGAGAAGAGATACGGGGACGAGGAAAGCAGCTTTTTAATGCGGGAGGGAAAGCATTAGAAAGTACAGGACGGGCCGAAATTAGGCGGTCGTTTTTTTATAAGTTTCGGTATATAAGTTCAGCTTTATCAAGCGTGACGGAGAACCAATATTTTCAAAGCAATTGAAAGATAAAAAAGTGGGAAAAAAGTTTTAGATGAGGGAAAGACGAAAGTGAAATTTAATAGAGGCGTGGTTGAGAGTACGGGGAGCCAATTTTTTGATGCGGGAACAATTCGGGAAACTCACCCTAATTCTTCGGCTTCCTGACTAAAGAATTTTACCTGATTATAGGGTGTTCTTTAGTTGTTGCTGACTTAAGACTCCTACCCAATTATTTGGTCTCATGACTCATGACTGAATGCTCCTACCTAATATTTGATCTCGAAGGGTTAAAGTTTAAGCACACATGTTTCATTAACTCCGCATGCTTTAATATCTACACACCCTACGAACACATTGTGAAATAACAACACATGGGGAGCTATCAAAAGAGAATACGAAAAGTCGAAAATTCGGTATTGCATCACAACCTTTTCAGCTTGCGCATTTTGTTTTTGTATTTTTATTATTTATCTATTATTTTTTAGATATAGCATGAACAAAAGCAGTTTATACAGAAAAGGGTCTCAACGCCAAAAAATATCACTAAGGCTCCGAACTAGGGTTGTCGACGTGGAATCCGTCACTTTCGGACAATTTTTTGAATTTTAGCTCCAAAAACCATCTGTAATTTCGCTCACTGATTTTTTTTGAAATTCGACGATATTTGCAACAGAATGGTATATCAAACGTCGAAATTATTTTAGAATTAATTTTTATGCACGTGGCCTTTCTTTTCGTTTTATCCAGTGTTTGCTGAGTTTTAAATGCCAAAAATAAAGACGTAAAATCTTGAAAATTATAAAGTTGTCGGATCTCAAACAAATATCAAATATTTAAACAACGGCGTTTCGAAGCTCCGGCTCTGACAGTAGGGATTTGAAGCGCTGCGATAGCAGCACTCGGACACTAGTGTAGATAAACGGCCGGAGTACAAAAAATTCCCATGCTTTCAGTAAAATTGTAAATTTTCCAATTGTCCTTATTTGATTCTTTTAATTTTTTACCCGAGATAATTCATTCGAAGGCAGGCAAACGACATACCATCAGAAAGCCGAGGCAAAAGACTTTCTTATGAGCATAAAAGAAAAT
Source organism: Ditylenchus dipsaci (assembly GCA_004194705.1). NCBI lineage: Eukaryota > Metazoa > Nematoda > Chromadorea > Rhabditida > Anguinidae > Ditylenchus > Ditylenchus dipsaci. Next base: position 46,037 of record SADC01001163.1, on the reverse strand, counting down.
GTTGAGCTGAGTAAATTCACTGCTCACCAGCCTGAAGAAAAAATCATCCATTTTTCAAAGAGTCGCTGTGATAATTGCCATAAAAAAGTGCATTGTACTCTAGCGAGGAGGCCCGGTTTTGCGATTATCTTGCTCAGCAGGCGTTTTTACTGCCAGGTAGTCAAACTTTACAGTCGGGAATTTTAATGTTAAGGTCAAACTTTGGGAATCACATGACTTTCTTTCAAGAAAAAATATACCCTGAAAAACATAGCCCAAATAACCTCCCTCATATAACCCGGGTTATTACAGGGGGGAGGGGTGGTTATTACAGGAGAGAGGGTTACTTGGCGGTTTTTACGTTCGCAACCGCATTTGGTTTGCTGCTAAAAAGAGCTGCTTTAAAGCAACGAAATAATGACTTAAAAATGAAAATGCTCAATTTGCATGCAAAAAACTGATATTTACCGTGATTATTAAGGTATTTTTACTGTGAACTACAGTAAGCGAACAAAAAAAGTTGAACACATGGTTACATGGTTACACAAGTTACAAAAAGTGATAAACCCCTCTTTTTGCCTTATTTTTAGCGTTTTTTGTCTTGTCTAAATTCAACTGTCCGTTTCTCAGCCCTGTATTTTTTCTAAAAAAACAGTCGACGTGTTATTTTGTAGAGAAATCAAAGAGCTTTCGAATGGTGCAATGAATGTCATATTTTCACCGACATTTCTTTGAGAAAAGCTATTATTTATGTGGCTAAACAGTCATTTTCCTTAGATTTTTCTTTATTTTGACTAGAAATTGACACTTTCATGTTGAATGGTCATAACTTTTTCCATAATTATCAAAAATAGAAGTTTGACCCACCAAATTGTAGCTAAGAAACAGGGCTACGAAATAATAGTGTGAAATAAATGAATTTTTTGAGATTATTGCGGTTTCTGTTTATTGCGGTTGCCTGTTCAATTTTTTTTGTCCGGGTATAAAATGGACTCGTATCAGAAAAATGAATTTACAACGATGTCAAAGCCTGACAATTAAAAAATTGAACTAAGCATTTGAAAGAGGAAGAAAAATGCTACATCTTTGCCTTTAACAGAACTTTGGGCGAGGCGAGGGCGAGCCTGCAAAGGCCCTGCTGCTTTCTTGGCCGCTTTTTTTGTTTTTTTTGCCTGTTATGAAAATTTTTAAATTGATTCGCTCGAAGGCGATAATGTTTTTTTTATTATTGTAAAGGTTCTTAACAAGTAGCTGGGTTTTTAAACAGAAGAAAAACGCTCAATTTAACTAGTTTAATTTAACTAGAAAAAGAGAGTTCTAGAAATCAAATGGTTTCTACAGGGCGGTCCAAGAAATTCCCTGGTTTTGAAACGGCCATAATTTTTTTTCCTAGAGCGATTTTCGAAATTCTGTCGAGAAGAATATAGGAAATAAACTTATGCTTACATTTGATGTTGGTTAATCTGTATTCGACCGTGTTGAACATGAATCCGGTGTCAAATTTGGTTTTTCTTAGCAGGAACGTCAAAGAAACATGTTCCGCGGAATTTTCTCCCGCGGTATTTTCGCCTTGCCCTTTGCGCACTGCGCCATGAGATGCAAATAAGGTCACTCACTGCCCATTTTTCGCTGTTTTGAAAGGTCGTGCAACGTTTTCAATAATTTATCGCGACAAATTTGATAAAGGAAACATTCACTAGCATAATTTGACATGAATTATCGGAAATGTCGCGCGACAATTCGAAACGACAAACTTGGTAATTACTAGGGTTGCTGAAAAAGATATATGTCCGGACATTTATGGACATATGTCCGACATTTATGAATTTTGCAGGACATATATCCATAAATGTCCGGACATATGTCCATAAATGTCCGGACATATATCTTTTTCAGCAACCCTAGTAATTACCGAAAATGTCGCGCGACATATTCGTCAAATTGTCGAAAATGCTTGTTTACCAATCTTTTCGGGAATATTCCCGGTAAAAATATTTTTTCTGGTCATTTTCTTCCAAATTCTTTAATACGAAAACTTTATGGATAATTTTTCAGTGAAAAATTACAAAAATTGAAACAATTATGGACAATTTCCAACACGGTCAAGGCCGGCCGTGACCAGCTCGCTTTTTACTCCGCATTGCATGCTGAGTAATTCTGTGCTGATGGATTTCTGAAAAGTGCTTTTTTGTGTAATCTTGTTTTCGTAAGTGTAATTTAGCTTATGTTTAACTCGGTATTATCCGCCATTAGGAATATTCCCAGCCACATTCCTGGAGTTATTCCCATTCAAGAAATCTAGTATGAAAGATAATTTTAAAATGTTTGATCACAAATTGTCTACAAAGTGACGTGTTTCCCAGACTTCTTTCGATGTCCCAAAAACACAGTTCAAATCAGTGCCAAATGTAGCGTCCGAAGCCACATTGGCGTGCTATGCCATTTTATCTTATCAGAATAATTTAAAAGGTATCTCAGAGACAAAACATAAATGAAATTCTATTTACTCCTTATTTTTTATTCCAACTGCTACAACAACAACGTCAACAATCAATAAATACCTGCTGCGTTTCCTTGACTTCTGGCAGTTTTCAGTCGGAGCTTGCCCGGTGTAATTACTTGCTGCTTCAACAGATAAGAATTCTAGATAACCTGACAAAAAAAGAATGTTTATCTTTTGCTGTTCCTAATTATCTCTGCTGCCTATTGTTCTTTGCTGAAGTTGTTGCAAACGCCCTGCTTTGCATCCCTTTAAATTTTTATTCATATTACTGTTTCGCCGGTCGAAATTATTGTATTTCTAATTTTCGATAGAAAATGTTGCTTCTGGCTTCCACTGAGCACTTTATTGTGTTAACAGCTTTCCTCTTTCCACCACTACTTTTGACGGTTATTCTGGTGAGTTATTTTGTATAAATGGCTTTTTGGATGTTTTAGTATTGATATTTAGGTGATTGTACTAGCTAGTTTTGGAAAATCTCTGGGCCTTAGGGAACGATATGTAAACTGTTTGATTCGAATTTTTGAGGTACTTTTAAGTTTTGTTAAAAAGATGTGCAGCAATTGTTGTTTTCTCGAAAATGATTATATTTGTAAAAAGTTATAAAATTGGGTTGAGTCATGATTATTTGGTCAAGAAACATCAAAATCAAACTAAAAGAAACGTGATTGCAAGATTAGTGGGATTTTTTACTGCTTTATCCGATTAACAATGTTCAAAAAGATCCAAAAAGGATTTTTTTCGATGATCCAATTTGCAATCAGATACTGCGTAGAAATGTGTTCACAATCTGACCTATCATCTGATATTAAAAAGAAATATTATTTTTATCAAGGATTTAACTACAGTCAAAAATCCCATTAACATAACCCCCGAAATTTCGTTCCCAACTAGGGTCCGACACTTTTTTACCTCGATTTTTTAAAAATTTTCCCTTTTCTGTTATGACAGTCTGGCTGCACATATCGTCAGTATTCCGATTTTGCCAGTTGTTTTAGCGAAAGAAAAATTTTCGACCTTAAAAAGCAAAAAATCTCATTATGTAACGATATTTTCAAAAAGCATTACGTTGATGGGAGTTTTTGCTGTTTTAAGGCCGAAAATTTTTTTTTTCGCTAAAACAATTGGCAAAATCACAATCCTGACGATATTTGCAGCGAAACTGTCCAAAAGAAAATTTAAAAAAAAGTGGGTAAAAAAGTGTCGGACCTAACCGGGAAAGAACTTTTGAGGATTACGTTAATGGGAGCTTTGACTGTATCACAATCAGCAACTCACAAAGCCAATATTGCCAGACCTCCTATGAGGCTAGCTCCAAAAATTATGCCTAATCTAGTAGAGATAGGCTGGACTGCTGGAGCCACGCTGCTTTCTTTGCAGCTTTTTTGTGTTTATTCTTTGTTATACAGTCAACCTCGATATAACGCCCGAACTCAAACATACCGCATTATCTCTAATGAGACCCCACTCACCAAGAATATTTTTTCCGACTTTAACTATTTTGTGTCAATCCTTTTTTGATTTAGCTGGTAAAAACTATTTTCAGAATCAAAAAATGTTCCCTATGGCAATAGGCATACCCTTTTTAGTACACCTTTTTGTTACGATCTACTTCAGCTGTTTTCCGAGAGACAAAAAGTAGCGTTTCCAACAATAGGAATAAAAATTGTAGATGGTATAGGTGTTGAAAACCAAAAATAATGATAAAAAAAACTTTTGACAAACTTTTTTGCTATTAAAATCACATGTTTTCCATGGGGGCCGTTATATCGAGGGTACGTTTTCTTAGACGGGACCGACCAAGGGGGCCGTTATATCGAGGGCTGACTGTAATTTATAATTCTATATTGATCTGATTACTTGGGTTAGCGTCATTCATTTCTTATAAAGATTCTCGACAAGTTTCTGGGTTTGAATAGCCCAGCTATGCTCAGAAAATAATACTCTTGTTTTGTTTCAAATGAAACGGGGTATCACGTTGCGTGGTTGATCATCGAAACAGTGCTTAGATAAAAACCACAATAAATTTAGCGAGAAAATTACAGATTGCTACTTATTTTTTCGGAAAACATGTTTACACTATTGATCAAATCTAACTTTTTTAAAACTACAGTGGGGAGCAGGAGAAATTCGTACAACTCAACTCAGTCGCAAGCAGAGTCGCATGTTTGATGTCGGTGACGACTGTTCAGAGGATGAGACTGACTTTGTGCTGCCAGAACGAGGGGAATATTGCTCATTATACTCAGAAACCATCAATGACTCAGGCATCCAGTCTGGCTCTCCTTTTATGGCTCGCTCACTTAGTTCTGTTTCAAGCTTTCGCAAACACTACCATGGAAGTGCTACTAGTGAGTTTTTACAAAATAATGTCTTAAATTTAGCATTTTAATTTGTCCAATTTTCAGGTCTTGGTTCTGCTTCCAGCATACGGATGAGAGAAAGACACGGGTCTGGACAAAGTGAATTTTTTTTAAATTGCTATGTCTATTTTCTTATAACCAGGTTTATTCTAGGTATTATTGTGCGAGAGACTGCTATACACCTGGACGAAGACGACTATTTGCAGTCAACAGTAGTGAACAGCAGAGGTTGGCAGGTTATGAAGGACTCCCTGTATTTCATGAAGGTCATAATTTTAATAGTCCGAAATCAAATATAAAAAACAGTTACAATTTCCCCAACTTTGTTTTTCCGGCACATGTATCAAAAAAATCTCAAAAATGTCATCGTGTTTGCCATAAAATTCAGCCTTGGGGCAGGCAGAAGACACGCATGAGCTGTGGAGTGTTTAACAAAAAAATTAAGGGCACATTTTTAAAATACACTCAACTTTGACAATGACAAATTGTGCCCTAGGGGTCACAAACAGGGGCACATCAGTTTTGAAAAAGTCGTGTGCCCAAAAATGTGACCTAAAAGGGCACTTTTGCCAACCCTGGCTTCAACACGAAAATTAGCTAACTTATGCTTTTTATACGAAACATAATAAATTTGTGCAAGCTATGCGTTTGCCCGATCAATTCAAACACGTTTCAATTTTCAGGCAGGTGTGGAGGCTATTATCGAGGATGAAGTGACTAGCCGTTTCCAAGCCGAGCAACTGGCTTCTTGGAACATGTTGACTAGGACAAGCATCTCTTCTACCAATTTGTCAAGTAAAATTCTAACAGTTCTCGTCTTCACTATCTCTAAATTAATTTCAGTTGGAAACTGACTCTCCTGTGGGGTGCTGGTTTCCTGTTTCGCTACTTATTCTTACTGCCACTTCGAATTATTCTCTTCTCCATCGGGCTCATATTCCTTCTGTTGTCAACTGCAGTGATTGGGTTGGTACCAAATAGCTTTATCAAAAAGATGGTTGAATGAGAAGTGCATGTTGATGTGCTACAGGATAATATCTCGATCCGTCTCTGCTCTAGTCTACTTCCATGACCAGGAGAACAAAGCTCAAAATGGAGGTTTGATATCTACCTAAAAACTTTGAGAATGAAATTTTGACCTAAAATTGTTTTCTAGGTATCTGTGTGGCCAATCACACATCACCAATAGATGTAATGATTTTGAGTACCGACAACATCTATGCTTTGATTGGCCAACGACACAGTGCGGTTTTGGGTTTTCTGCAGAGAGCGTTGAGCAGAGCTAGTTCCCATATTTGGTTTGAGCGAAGTGAGGCTAGGGACCGGGCGCATGTCACTTCAGTGTAAGTAGGAATCACTAAAAAATTGTGGTTTTACATTTCGTGCTCTTATTTGCTGAGATATCTGAGATATGGGAATTGTACACAGCTTGACAGCTTGAAATGTACGCAAGCGTACAAAATTTAAAAATTTTGTCGTGTAAAATTTTTCTACGATGTCCTCACCGTGAATGTCGGATATAAGTACAGTTGCAGCTCGATTTAACAACACCCCAAAAAGTTCGTTCCCGCCTAGGGTACGACACTTTTTTAACTTGATTTTCGAGAACTTTTGACCGTTTTCTTTTGACGGTCTGGTCGCAATCATCGCAAGGATTTCGATTTCGCCGATCGTTTTTGGAATCATGAAATTTTTTTTTCAAAAAAATCAAAACCGCGATCTAAAAATATCCTATTCTCAAAGATATTTCAAATTTTTAGAATAAATTTTATTTATCTTTTCTTTTACAGCCTCAAAGAACACGTGGAAGATCCACACAAGCTTCCTATTCTAGTCTTTCCAGAGGGTACTTGCATCAATAACACGTCAGTGATGATGTTTAAAAAGGGGTCTTTTGAGGTATATCTGCCATATCTGAATTTCAATAAAGTCTTAATCAACTCAAAAACTTTACAGGTGGCACCAAGATCTACCCGATTGCAATGAAATACGACTCCAGATTCGGAGACGCATTTTGGAATTCGAGTGAACAAAGCTGGGTAGGCTATATTATGCAAATGATGACTTCTTGGGCGATCATTTGCCATGTATGGTATCTTCCACCGATGGAAAAACTGTCAGTGCCTTTAACAAACAGAAATTTTTGCAAGTTATTAACTAAATTTTTAGGAGGGTGAATCAGCCATTGATTTTGCCAACAGGGTCAAGAAAACCATTGCAATAAGAGGGGGATTGGTGGACTTGGAGTGGGATGGACAGTTAAAGCGGTCCAAAGTGCCTGTCAAGCTATTAGCCAAACAGCAGGAGAAGTTGGTTTTGATTTTTTTTATATGCATTCTATGCTTGCACCCGGTCTAGATTGTGTGGGGCACATGGTATAGATTGGTAAATGCATAATCATAAAATTACATATGTGAGTGGCCCAAGTATACTCGTGTTTTTGACATCACACACCGAACTAAATCTATATTTTTCTAAGAACATTAATAATCGTTTATCTAAATGCAGCCGAGGGGATAGAGGCATTTGGAATCTACAGAAATTTTTAGACCATGTATCACTAACTAGCCCTGTACTATCTAAAGTCAGATTTCGCCTTACTGAATGCTTTTTCTGGTCTTAGAGTTCTTTTCATGACTAAAATCATACTTTTGAGGCATACATTTATTGCACTCCGCTAAATTGCCAAGCTAAGACCAACAAACTCAAATAAAATACCGTGTTTTCACTAATATCAGACGCTTGGAAAAATTGTATGAGACAAATCCTGCATTCGGGCTTGCTTCGAATACGAAATTTGATTAGCAGAATTGAAATAAACTTGTTTAATGGGCTGCAAATTTTTATATTTTTCCGGGATAATCATTTTCAATGGCACAAATTTACTTTTTCTTGACGCAAATACACTTTTTATGGCGCAAAATTATTTGGAGCAAATAAACTTCTTTTCGACTCAAATAATTTTTTTTATAGCGCAGATTTCCATCGAGAAGTTTGATTTGGGTCTTTGGACTATTCCTCCTACAATAAAATATCAGAGTTACGACTGTCACAGCGTCCCCGTAAAAAGCAATCAAGTCTTACCTTATTTGCATTTAGGTACTATCAACGATATTCTCGATACACTTCCTTCTGTGAACCCCCTTCTTTCAAAGATTCAGAAGACTCACACTCAGAAATACACTCCGAGGAGGAATACCCCTGCGATGTTACAGCTGAACTAGAGGAAGTTTTTGAGGAAGATGAAGAAATTGAAGACAAGACTACGGTTGCTTGACCACTTATATGGTGCAAAGATCTGAGCTACTAAATTAAACTTTTTGACCTATTTCTTGTTCTAGCTTAGTTGTGAAGTAAAAATATAATTTTAAGTTTATATAATTTTTACTACTGTTCTAGAGATTAAGCCAGTATTTCATTCACTTATGCTTTTTAGTTTAGAAATTATGTCATTGTCCAGCTTGTTATGTTTTGTTGGTGAATTTTTCAAAGAAATTATTGGATTATATACTGTATCCCTTTTATAATCACCCTCTCCAAAAGTGACCAAATGTACCTAAAACAACTTTATTTATCCAAAACTTTATTTTGTTTTCGGCTATTGACGTTGAATCACTGATTGCATAGTGCTCTTCGCAAGATCCTTGGCTTCATCAATTTTGCGGTCGGCTTTCCTGTAGCAATTTTTTGCAAGCTTCCGTGGAATTTTAAAATTAGTTACATTTTGTTTTTTTGGGGAGAGGCTTTAAAGTGTTCAATTTCTGGAAAAATATCGTTTCTCATATTTTACGAAAAATTTACAAAAAAAACATATTTTTGCTAGATATAATGGCTTTTGAAAATCGAAATTCAAACTTTTCTTCCAGTTCTGAGTGTCGTTCGAAAGTTTTTTTTACGAGTTAGAATTTTCGACCCTAGTATAGAATACCACCCCCCCCCCTCCCTAAATTTTTTGCTTTTTAAAAGTTAAGTAAAGAGCACCCATATATATGTCTCAGACCCGGAAACTGTGCGTAAACTATTTACTAGTCACAACTTCCGTAGGCCGGCCCACCCTTAAGCCTAATACGGTTTACACAAGGAAGGTGCGAGGTCGAGGTGGGAGGTCTAAGGGCTAAGTCTAAACTTGTTGTTCGACAGGGTAGTTACAGCAATTTTTAAAATGTCAGGTTTGGGGGGGGGGGGTATTCTATACTAGGGCCGAATTTTTTAAATACCAAACCTTTCCGGAAATTTTCTGCTGAAAAACCTTATATTGTAGAGTTGATAAAATGTAGAATTTTTTTTTAAACATTCATCTAGTATAGTCAATATTCGATCATTTTGAGCTGCTAAGAAGTTTACGCTGTATAAGTTTTGTTTCATCTCTTTGCTACTTGAAAAATTTTCATAAGAAAAATACGGTTCGATCATATTATTGTATATATAGCATTGATATTTTGTTTGTCTTTTTTCATGCTATGATATTTTTCGTTACACAAATGCTTTCGCCTAATCAACCAGCCAATTTTGCGCTTGTCTTTGATAAATTGTAAATATAATTACAGAAGGCTATGATTTTTTTGCATGAATAAAAGTTTTTCATCGGAGTGATTGATGGCATTTATTGACAACCCGAAGAATAATATTTGCACCTCTTATATGTTCCGCCTAAAACAATCAAGTATGCCTTGCTATTTTGTTCTCGGCTGTCTTTAAGCGCAGGTTAAGCTAGTGTACGACAGCGTGAACCGAAAACACTCTACCATCTTTTTGAAAAACTTTTGTTCTAATTTTTTCAAATTTCTGCCTTTTTCAAGCCTGTTAGCTTGTTCCTTTCAAAAACAAAAACAGCAAAACCTTTTGTTTTTATATGTTTCAAGATGAAAAAAATCACTCGGTTTATTTTTATTTTTGTTTTCAAAATACAAAACAGAAACTTAATATTTTTACATAACTTTACCAAAATGAAACATGGAAACAAATGAAAAAACATTTTCATGCTTTTAGTCTTATGAACGTCAGGAACAAATAAAAATTCGCGGAAATTACATTTTACAGTTTGACACGTTTCATTGCAAAAAATCTAGATATATAGAATGTGCTAACATCCTGTAAAACGTTTTTGCAGATTAGTTGTTAGTAGCATTTGCAAGCAAAGTCGAGTCTCGATATAGTGCCAAAATTGTGAATTGTATAACCAGAATGGCTAGGTTCTTCTGATCAGACTGACGAATCGAATCCTGAAAAAGTTTCCGAAAAATCGGGATCAAAAGTCGAATCTTAAGCAAGAACTAAATTCAGAGGCGGTCGTTGAAGAAAGCTCTTTGGCTTTGATGGGCTTTAGCTAATAGTTTTAGATAAGGGAGTTAAAAAAGTCTAATAAAAAGAGGATAAAAAATAATCAGGCTCAGTTTAATATGCCATTTGAAAGAGGAGATGCATGGCTATAAAATAGTATTAGAAGATAAAAGATACAATACCATCATTGATAAATATAAGGCTCAAATTTTTGAAAAAAACTCAATGAAGTATTTGAAAAAAAAATACTTCTAAAGGTTCCTTGGTAAGAGAGACCAAAGTTTGCTATATTAATAGCCATACCGCGATTTTGGCACAGTCCACTCGCGGCACTCCAATATAGTGGCACCCAAGGCCGGTCCCGAAGGGTGCCACTATAGCGAGACTGCATAAACATCTTTTTTGAATTTGTGCTTGGATCCAGATTTCTTAGGACATCATTCTGAGATATGCTCTTAGATTGTATCACTGGCTACGTTTTCCTGCTTAGTAGTTATCTATATGCACTCAAGCTGTAATTTTACTAGTACTTACCGCGTTTACCAACCCCCATCCCAAATTTCTTAAAAGTCACCCAAAAACACGTTCTAAGCACTTTTTTCTGCTTAATATGATACAATAAACATTTGTAAACGGTTTCCGATTAAAAAATTGAAACTTTTTTCTAAAATTTTTGACTAAAACTCATGAAGGCCAGATGGTATTTTTAAATAATTTTAAGGGTGTTCTTGACTAAATTTTGGTCAGATATAAGAAAAAGTAATAATTTTTGAATATTTTTGTTTTTCAAAACCATTGGTGCTATCTCTTTCCCACATCACATTGAGCCAGGTGATGGCTCATTAGAAACTAGTGATTTAGGGCTAAATGTTGATCTGAAAAAATAAATTTTACAATCTGGAAAACACTGAGGAATACTCTAATTTTGTATTTACTGCGGGACATCTGTATTTTGGTGCGTGTTTTTAGTTACAGCCTTTACTTTAATACGGGAGGAAAAAATTTGGACATTTCAAATTGCACCCATTAAAATTGGGCCGAAGAATATTCTAATTAAAATTAAGCCCAACTTGAAATAGCCCGATTTCCTCCTTCCTCAAACACAGCCTTGAAGATATGGCGGCTCTGTCGGGTGATATACGGTAACTTCGGTAATACGGTTTGTAAAGCTACGTTCACATACTGCGACTCCGCCTCCGTCTCCGACTACTCGAGAGTATGTCAACATCTCCGCCTCCGACTACGATTTCGTTCAACTGTTCACATACTGTGACTCCGACTCCGACGCCATTGTGAACACTCTGCGACTCAGTTTTTTGTGAAGTGTCTCTCTTTTACTACTTTTAGCCCAATTTTTGCGAACTTTAATTTTTGAAGTTGGTGTCCTTTGATAGGAAACCGGGCACTGGTTTGCGGAATATGCAATAAAATTTCAGGGTTGGTTTGACGAAAAATTTTTTTTTGGTCAAAAACGATTTTTGGAAAATTTCTCTATAAGGAAAAAATTTTTTGGTCCGAAAAAAAGTTTCTGTGCCAATAATCGCTATTTTGCGCCAACTCCTTGCGCGTCGAATAAAAAAACTGAAAATGGACAACTTTAAATTAGGGGCGCAGCCTTTTTCTGAAGGTACTCAGAATGGAAAAATTCGAAAATTTTGAAATTTGAAATAATATTTTTGTGGTGTAGAGGGCCAAATTGCTCAAAAATGGCCAAAATGGCCGAAAATAGCCAAAATGCCTGAAAAGGGCCAAAATTCCCAAACTGCTCGAAAATCAGCCAGACTCCGACTCCGTTTTCGGTCCTGTGTTCACAATGGAGTCGCAGTCAGAGTCGATCGTCGGAGTCACAGTATGTCAGCACCAAATTTTTTAATTTTTCATTTTTTCTTAACTTACCCATTAATTTTCTTTTATTCAATGGATATACAAAAACTAATGCTATATATAAGCATTTGGGGCTGCATTCAGGCAGCTTATTACTGTTTTGAATAAAAGCTTGAAGCGTGAGTTGCCTGACCGAATCACTTTAGGCCTAATCAACTCGTTTCAGACACCCAAGTATTGGGTTGTCGCAGAAGTTCGTTCGGTTTTTTAAAAAGGTATACAAATTTTATTCTAAATGAATACAAAAAATGTTATACAGTCGACTTTCTCTATAACGACTCTCTTTATAACAACTCTCTCTCTATAACGACCAGTAAAAAAGAACTATTTGGTCACGAATGACATCGTTTACGTCAAATCGACTCTCTTTATAACGTCCTCTCTCCATAACGACTCAGTGCGACCGGTCCATTGAGAGTCGTTATAGAGAGAGTCGACTGTATGCCGTTTGGTAGCTCTGTTTCTTCTCTTTCGAATGATACATCACACTTTGTTTTTCACAACAATTTTCCGAAAAAAGAAATAAAACAATTCAATGAATAATTTATTCTCCTTCACTGTTCATGACTTCTTCCTACCTTTCCGGAATTTTAAAAGTTCCGCCTTTGACGCATCTTTGGGGGTGAAAAACTCATTGTGCTATTCTTCCATTCCGTTCGAAAATGGTCAAGAGTTGGAAGAATGGCTCAATGACTGCTTCAGTGAAGGATAATACACTATTGATTGAATTGTTTCACTCATTGTTTCACATTCATACAGTCGACTCTCTCTATAACGACGCTCAATGGACCGCCGCACTGAGTCGTTATGGAGAGAGTCGATTTGACTCAAGAGAGTCGATTTGACGTAAACGATGTCATTCGTGACCAAATAGTTCTTTTTTACTGGTCGTTATAGAGAGAGAGTTGTTATAAAGAGAGTCATTATAGAGAAACTGTACACCTTTTTAAAAAACCGAACGAACTTATGCGACAACCCAATAGAATTCTGAATCACGAGTTTCTCGTGATTTTTCTGAAAAGTTGAGTAATTGTTGATCTGATTAAAGTTTTTTTCTTTTATCACATCACACCACCCTAAACCTAACAGTGAACAACCGCCCTCTGCCACACCATTAACCACACATCCGAAACTGCGCCGAACTGGCCTGAACCTCCAAAAAATTACCGCAAGTTACGCTTAACAGCTTAAACCAGTGTCTCGGTGGGTTTAGAATATATTAGGGTGGTTCAGGGTAGACCTGCGTGATTCAAGACTATTTGCGATTTTAAGGGTATTTTGAAATGGTTTAAGGTGGTTTCGGGTGATTCATGGTAATTCGGAACGTTTGGAATAGTTTGGTGTAAAAGTGGCACTCATTTTGAAAATTACTGTGTTTACTCGTAAAACTCGTAAAAAAAACTGTGCTTAGCTCAAAAAATTGGGTTTCTAACTCCAATTAAGGCTTTAGAATATCAAACTATGCAAAAAACTTTTTTTAGTACACAAAAGAATCAAACATGTTTGATATGCAAAAATCGAGTAGTCGGAGGCGCGCCTCCGACTCCGACTACTGTATGTGAACACGCAAGAGTCGGAGGTGGAGTCGGAGGCGGAGTCGAAGACAAAGTCGGAGTATGTGAACACTCGTGTTCACATAAGTAGCCGGAGGCGAAGTAGTAGTCGGAGGCGGAGTCACAATATGTGAACACCTGCGCCTCTGCCTCCGACTTTCGTGTTCACATAGGTAGTCGGAGTCGGAGGTGGAGTCGCAGTATATGAACGTAGCTTAATCGTTATCAAATCCTTTTGTTATTCGCTTCGGCACTTACAAATTTTTTTTGTTAAAAAAACTAAGTATCGGTGCATATACTCTCTATCCGTGCATATACTCAAGCTACCATAATCCATTCCTCATATTGCAATGTTGGTTTAAGCATTTGTAAATTGTTTTCCTCGACTCCAGTCACTTTCATAGCTCCAATGGGCATACCTGAAAACTTAATTACATTTTAGTAGTTAGTAGCAAGCCATGTCTCCAGTCGTCCTAATAACCACCTTTTAAGGCTATATCCACACAAACAGGTGTGGGAGAAAGTTAGAAGAAAAATTTCTTAACTAACTTCTGCTTGACGTAATCCACACCAGGTAAATGGCATTCCAAGAACTTATATACATACTTCTTACTTATTCCATTACCCACAATTTGTAAGCTTCTCATCTAGAATTAGCTGTATGGCTGGCCTGCCTACAAGCCTACTGCTGCTCCAGGCCGACCACATCCCAACAAGTTTGCTCTAATTGGGCGTTGCCCAGCAATTTGGCCAGCGCCTCCTGAAGCCTTCTCTGTACAATTATTGGTTGGGAGCAGGTGATTTGCTGCTCGCCTGCTTGCTCCTACGCATTAAATCCAATTGCTGCTTTGTTTGTCGTCCTTAATTTGGCCTTCCGGTTTGAAAGAAGTAAAGTAGAGGCCTGAAATTAGCAGCAGTACAATTGTGCACTTTTTGTTTGTTTGGATGAAAAATAAAAATTATTTGGGTACTGTATATAGACATTTGTGTCTGGAGGAATCTGAGTAAAATATACGTATTTTTTCCTTTCAGCAGAACTGTCGGGGATTCATGAAAACCTATTTCATACACTTAGCTTAACCCAAAAATAAATTTTATAACATTTGAATGTTAGCAGTCCGTTCTTGCTAAAGTGCAAATACGGGATTCCGACTACGCATCTAACTTTGGTGGTCCTACCCGGAGCATTGACAATTTTCGTGGCTGATCCTTCGACACACTGGTAAGCTACAACGAAAAGCGCATAGCATCCAAATAGTTATCTGTCTTGGTCATAGTTGCTCTTTGGATAGTTGAGTTGATGTTCCGAAAAATGGAATATCTTCGAAATAGAGTAATTGATTAGTACAAATGAGAGATAACCATGGGTTTCAAAATTTTGTATGGCTGGCTTTTTCGGTTAGGACGGTTTGGGTATTTCAAATTGGACTAGATGCGGACCGTATTCTACTTGTAAATATTGCGCCTCTCAACTTTTAGGGTCTGTACTTCTTGACACATCAGATTTTATCAGATTCTTAACTACCATAACCTCTCCCATTCCACTTGTTCAATTTCGAGAACATCTAAGAATATGTACCGATTTTTAAAGGGTTGAAAACTTCCACCCCACGAGAGTTAAAAGAATGGCAAAGGAGCGTTTAGTGGTTTCCAATTGCGCTTGTTTTGGCATTCGGTTTTCCGTGTTTTTATTTATTTTTAACTTAGGCGAAGCCTTGGGGTCGTACACAATGGCAGACTGTAAATTTAACAATTCTCACTTTGAAAGAGCCACAACTTTTTGATTATTCAAAAATTATTTTTTCATTGCCATCTTGTAGCTGAGATTCAGGGTACCAAATAGGCTATTGGTCCTGTGAGTAAGGATTGTTGATTTTTTTTAACATTTTATCAATACCTAATCTGCCAATAGCCTATTTGGTACCCTGAATCTCAGCTACAAGAAGTCAGCTACAAAAAACCCAAAAAAATTATTTTTGGAAAATTCAAAAAAAAGAGTTATGCCCATTTTTGAGTGAAGATTGTTGAATTTACAGTCTACCATTGTGTGGAATCAAATATCTAAGGTCGATATTTTTGCAAAAATTTTATTATCATAATTTTTCATAGTTACACATAGTCTTTGTAAGAATATGTAGCCACAATTTCATTTGTGGTATCATAAAGTGTGAAAATGCCATGCCCTTAGAACAAAATATTCATATTCCTGAGAAAAAGCAGCAACTTTTTTAAATTCCCGCCACATTCAACTATCTGCCTCTTTCGGACATTTTTAAAAGCCGTGACGGGCTTTTCAAATTTCTAATTAGCGTTGTTTCAATATGCGAGTAACTAACTCATACAGATTGGATAGTCAAAAATATATATATATAACAAGGGTATGTCGAAAGTAGGCTAATAATCATAATGTCATGGTTTTTCAGATATCGGATATGTTTCAGATATGTTTCTAATATCGGCAGCAGTTTGTTATTTAGCTTTAGGGCGCTTTGTTTGGGCGATTTGTCGTCTTTAGAGAAATCAGAAATATGACACTGAGTTCGAAATCCGAGAGCACTTTCACAAGCAAGTCGACCATGCTGAACACAAATTTGTCAAGAAAACGTGTCAAACAATAAAAGTCACAACTAGGAGTTTTCTGTATATTATCACTTCGAATTTCGACAATTTTTAAGCGAAAAAGCTGTTGTTCTCATCAGATAGCCACTTTTTTAGTTCAGTTAGGTTTTGATTGACGAACAATCGAGCTAGAGCCATTTGAAGTAAATAAGTCAAAATATGGAGTACCGAAAAATTGACTAACTTAAAGTGCATGGTTGTCAAAGATTTTCTTAAGAAAACAAAGATCTCCATATGGATAGTACTATGGCTAGTCTACGGCTAGTCAAAGCGTGAAAAAGGAGCACTATCGCTTTTCAAGTTTTTCGCTACAAAACTAGAAATCTTTCTCAATTTGACTAGAAAAACAGGTTCGGGACTTAGAAAGGCTTCTAGTTTTCATAGGTGCTCGATATTATAAATATTCGATCCATTTTTTTACAGCAGAGCAAGGACTATATTTTCGTTCATGACTTGCTGTCTCGAGATTCAAAATTTTGAAAGAAAAGCTGAAATTTTGATATTTATGACTTATGTCTACATTTCAACTTAGAATAAATATATTCTAAAAAAAATTCGGACCCTAGTAGCGAATAACAACACCGGTAAAGAAAAAGATTTACAAGAAAAGACTTGCTCTAACAACGAAATATGGTGATTCTATACAGGGTCACACGTGAAAACAGTCACATTTCTGAAACATTTGCTAGGCAGCTCATTGCCCGTCAAAATGCAGCCACTATGTTATTCGTAGACAAAATTAAATGTTTTGAATCCGAATTTCATGTTTTCAATTTTTTCAAATTATCGGGAATTTTCCTTATAATGCTCCAGAGGACTGTCCGATTTAAAATTTCTGGGGGAATTTGACTACCCTAGTAATTTTTTTAAAAGCCAGGTACCTTTATTTTATCTGCTAAAAACTATATGCACCAAAAGCCACTTTTTCACAAATAAGTCATACAATTTGAGCTCAATAAACACAAGTCTAGTAATCTCTTTTTCCTTGATTGTTTTGTAGTCAGTTTTGTAGATGGTGAGACTTTTGTTTAGCTTATTACTTATCTGTTTTTGTTTCCTGGGTGACATTCCAACATAAGAAATAAATATGGGTGGAGACTAGGAATGCGCACTACCTCTTCCAGGTGGAGACGCCTAATTGTCCCTTATTATTTTATTGCTTTAGGCCAGTAGTAGGTATTTGCCTTTCTGGCTAAATCTAACTACCAGCTTGCCTTTCTCATTTATTTCCCACTCGGCTAAACTTGATTTACAGCTTATTGTATTCCTTTGAATAACTTGGATTTGCCCAGGGCAAGGTTGCATTTTTACCCTTTTCCAAGATCAATTTCTTCTCTTTCACTCTTGACATTGTTTCTTGATTTTCCGATGGGGATGATTGTATGCTCTTTCAGAATATGTATACAAGTGTTTTATCGTAACGGAATATGGGATCCAAAAAACAAAGGAACTGATACCTGGACCTTTTTCCGCAAAAAAAGTTATTTTTAACACCAAATTAATTGTTTTTGCACTAAATTTTGTTTCGGCATTAAAGAATAATTTTTAGTACCTAAAATATGCAAGAAGACGTAAATCCCCATTTCTAGAATTTTTCGGCTGAGGAAAAAACATTTTTTCCCAACTCGATTTCGATTTGAAAAAAAAAGATTTTGAAAAAATCTCAGAAAGGGGATTTCCACCTACTTCCCTAAAAGATTTAGCGAAATTTTTTTTCGGTGTTTGATATTATTGATATATTATTTGATAGCTAAAATGAATTTTTGGTGCCATGAAAATTTGAATAAGTAATAAGATTGATTTTTGCCGACAAAATCACAAGTTTGACTCCCACAGAGAGTGGTTAACATTTTTTTTCAGCTGCTCTGTTGGTCTAACAAGAGTTTTAAAGTTTAGAAAAATTGCTCGATGTGCAAAAACTTTTGCGCTGTCCAATAAGCAATCTGATAGTCAGAAAGTGAAGAGCAGTAGTAGTAACTGAATATGTGCGTGTTTGTATATGCAAAATAAACTCAGGAAGAAGAAGAGGTTCTTTCTACTTCACTGACCCTTCTATATTGCCAATCCAAGCCACTTGGAACTGTGAAAGTTAGGCGCTCTACTCTATTGTGTTTTCTCAGCCCAATTTTAAGGATCATCCCATTTTTCAAGAGAATATAAAAATGCAATCAGTTGATATATAATATCGACCCTATTAGTGAATTCTCACTTAAAAAGCTTAAGTAAAAAGTACCCAAATGTATGTCCCAGACCGCAGAAAAAGTAATTAAGACAGTCACAACTTCCATGGAGGTGGCTTACCCCCGAGCCTAAAGTTGTTATTCCAAATGGTAGTTACAACGATTTTGGGAGGGTAATATTCTGAGGAGGGTAGGGGGGGCTGGCTGATGCTATATTCGCTACTAGCGCCATAATATCTCATCAAATGAAAAACATCTGAATTCCTGAAACTTTGGGTTACATCGTGATGGTCTGATCGAACTGAAACAAAAATTAAAAATTGAACAAAAATTTGAAATTTGCAACCTATCAAACCATTCTATTAATTCTCTTTTGTAATTGGCTGAAATGTTCTGCCTTGAATCTAGAGTGGCTAGCACTTTCTGACGAGGTGCAAAATATTTTAATTTATAGCAACTACATTAATTTTTTTTGTTGGGTTTCACACTTCTACTTAGAAAACTATGTACAGATTTCAATCAAATTCTTATAAAATCATATGGTGATTTCGAAACTCGACAAAAAAACTTTGCTGTAGATTTTATGGTTAATATGATTTGCAATCAATCAGAAAGTGCTGGTCACATTAGTCACACCATCGACCTGATACAGTAGACTCTCTCAATGGCGTATCCATCCAGTAACATCCCATGTTCTAACAACGCCTACAGGACAGTGATTTGGTTAGTGCTTGAAATCAAGGCAAACTGACTCTCCCGCTGACGTAATCTCAATAGCGCACTCTCTCGATAATGCACGTCTTCAGAAAGTGGGTAAAAAAAAAGCGCTGGAATAAATCGCAAAAAGCAAAAAGGATTTTCTATTATCGTTGTAGTTGTTATTTGTATGAATAAAGTGAAAACCTCGACAAGCCAACACCTTGCTCTAGGAATCAATTTTGGTCCTCTTTAATCCGACACCCTGAAGCGGGTGCCCTGAGGTGTCGGGTTAAACAGGTTCGACTGCACTGGAATAGCTGGATAGGTAAATGGCTGTTTATTCGGTTCGTTTGAATGTAGTAGCCCTCTTGCTCAACCAAAGAGCACACTTTATAAGACTTGCTTCATAGCACACACTTGTTAATGCTTTGTGTAATTCCACTGCCATTAACGCACCAGAGCTGTTTGTAAAAACCAACTACTTTTTTGACTGGAATTTCTTTAGTAAATGTGTGAGTTTTACTTTCTTTTAACTGCACTTTCCACACTTTGACTGCCCCAAATTGTCTGTTTGATCGAAAAAGCATCCGAAACAGCAGCTGTCTATTGTGCAATAGCCCCATTTTCAAAGGCCAGTCTACAGAGCAGCTAACAATGTGGTCCAAACCTTTCTTTTTCTTCAATCAAAATATGCGCGAAAAGTGCGCAGTATTCCAACTTTCTCTTTTTTTTCCTGCTTGTACATCATCGCCATTTGGAAGAAAAAAAGAGATAGAATTGAAAAGATAGGAAGTGAAACAAACCTGAATTTAAATGTGGATTGGGTGGTATCACGGATGAGACTACAGCTACAAAAAGATAACACTCCATCAAACAAAAAGCTCGTAAAATTAATATTATGTCATACCAAATCCAGCAGTCAAGCAGCAATCAACAACATATAGCAACAATTGGGTTATCTGATAATCTCAACTTTGCTAACTTGCAGACCAAATTTTGGGGATCGACTAAATTTTTGCATGCGTCGTAAATTTTCAACTCAACTTATAAGGTTATATTAATAGTGCGCAAACAATTTTAAGTAAATTGAAATAATACACAAAAATAGCCCAAATTCGACAATAACTATTAAAACAAATTTGCTGAGCAATCGGAAAAAGAAGGGCATTTTACCTTCCACTCTCTCTGTAAGATTTTTTTAGATCGGCATGGTAGACCCTCCACCTCTCCTGTCAGTCTGACATGATTTATCGATATTCTCTTTGACATTATCGTGGGCCTCGTAAAAGGCTGGCTTGAAAAAGATTTACCTGGAGTGGTATTCAGGTGGGTTAGTGAAGTCAGTAGATCAAAAGTTATTCTTGAATCTACTCGCACTTGAAACGGGTTCAGTAGAATTTCGGATCAAAAGTTACTCATGATACTACTCGAGCAGTGAATAATTTTGATTTACTGGGCCAGTCAGAAACGGGTCGAGTAGATCACGAGTCAATTTTGATCCTAGACTCTACTAACACACCTGAATACCACCCCAGACCTCAAGCTTGCGTTAGGGTAGCGTACTTTTGAGAAAAACTCAAAGAGGAAAAATAAAATTTCTGAATTTGCGGAAAATGCAAAAAAAAAAACTGGCAAAAAGTTCATCTTTCGTATTTACTTAATTATATTTCAGTTAAGATAAAATTTAATGCAAAAGATGATTTTTCAACAGAATATTGATAAAATATTAGGCACCTAAAAAAAGAAATAGATGATAAATTCAACAAACGGCAAAAAAAACATTTTTTAACTTGACTTGGTGGCTATTGTCGGCTATATTAATCACGTCTACTTATTTCTAAAAATCTCTATTATCGCGCCACGTGCAGCCAACCACTTTCACACGCTACCTACAGATACTCTAACAGAAAAAAAATAGCATCTCCCGTCTTCCAGAACACATCTAGGGTACTTATTTTGACGTACTTATGTAGAATCCCGAACAATACGAATTTCTTTACTTGACACCCGATGCATTCCACTGAATTCAAATATGTAAAAATTATGTCGAAAAATATTCCAGGACTTACATAACAGGCACCTTTTATGAACCCCACAAAATTACCATAATTTTTTATAATGATTTATACTCATTTGGTTGCTGGGTATTAGATAAAAGATGTGCTCCGTTCAAAAACATCTAGTTAATTATAATTACCGTATTTTCTCTATTAAGCCCCCATTCTCTAATAAACACCCACCCCTGGTTTTTTTACTAGGATTTCCGAGTTAGGGCCATTTTTGATTTACGATTTCAAGATTTTTCGGGGGTTGAATAATAATCCCCATGGGAGTTTAATAGAGAAAATACGGTAAGCACAGTCCACAAATCCATTTTAATTTGTCCATTGAGCCTTTTCATGGTCCCCTGCCAAGTCTCCTGACCAAGTTCCCTGCGCTTGGTTGCTTGGGGTTGAGATGCATACATCCACATACCTTAGACACAAATCACTTGAAAGTCACTCTGGATGCATGAAAAATGAATGCATACCAGAGTTTCTTTATGCGGTAGGCCCCAGTTAACAAAACTATGTTCAAATCCTATCTTTTTAGGGTATCCAGGTACCTGTTTAGGTTAGTTTACCTTGGTCCCCCAAGGCAAAAAGTCTATTTTCAGTCAAAAATTTTCTTTTCTCGCAAATGCTTTTGCCTCACCTTAAAACATGTCTTCGTTAAATGCTTCAAAACATTGAATAAACATCATTTTGGGTGGACTGCTGATAATGCACTTTAGCCTAAATTTTTGTTAATTTCGTTCGAATTATGAACTTAACATATTTTCTCTAATAACTCCTCGTCTCAACTTTGAGGACCTATATCTCAGCTCAGAGTCAATATTTTGCTAAGCTGTTTACAGCATTTTCTTAACTCCCACGAGCTATACCAATTCCACTCTTCAAACCATTCTTAATACGCAATAATACGCCCGGGGGAGTTATTAGAGAAAAATACGGTCTGAAGCTTATGCCGTATAACCTCTAATAATCCCCCATCCTTCATTTTTTGACTACGATTCCAGAGTTAAAGCCATTTTTAATTTACAATTTCCAAATTTTTCAGGGGTTGAACATTAATCCGCCATGGGGGATTGGTACAGGTTATACGGTAATCAATCGATCAAAAAATCAATTATCTTTTGTATAACGTATTTAAATTTTGCAGCTATTGTCGGAACTTCTTTCGCAACCGTTGTAACTAAATTTTCTGCACACCATTTCACCTCCGCTACTCCTTGAAGGACAAATTGGTTTAGTAGTCAGTGAGCGGAGTCCTTGGAGAAAGGCTCTTTTTCACAATCCAAGTAATTGATGATGACCCCTGCAGGCCTGCCCCTCTACTTCTTCTGGATGGCAGAAAAAAGAAGAAAATGCTCGCCAAGGCCAACAGTCCATCTCTTTCTCTTATCAATGGATCTACTGCACTAGCAAAAAAGACCATCACAGAATAGTGGGTGGAGCAGGCAAGGAAATTGAAGAAGAAAGAAGAAACTTTTACTTGAAATGATTTAATTGTTGAAGGACTCTCCTCCACTAATTCTTCCTTAATTGGAGCTGATTTCTGTTTTCCTACTTGTTCAACCCAAGACCAATTTTCCTGTATTTTTTGCTTCCTGCTCCACCTCTTCTGGGCTTCCGCGGCCCAACCAACATTAACCGATTCTCCTGCAGTGGAGGATGCTTCGACTCAACTAATTGTTTCGGTGGAAGTCAGGAATGGTATGTGTCCTCCAATCTGTCACCTCTTTGACTTTTTCGAACTTTTTATTTTCTTCTTCTTTACTGTTGTTTGTGGCGGTTGCCTGTCAGTAGTTGTTGGGCAATTGAGTCTCCAATTTGGAAAACGTCCTTGATTGCGAGTGTTTAGAAGGTTGGATGGATCCATGTTGGGGTGCAAGATTATATTCTTAGCAGGTGCCCCATTTGTAAGTTTTGTTTTTGTAGATGAAAAATTTGTAAGAGATTAGGTGCACCCGATATGCTAAATGAAATATTTGCAAAGAGTTCGTAAAAAGATTTTTACCGAACAGCACATAAAAAGTGACCAAATCCAACTCTGCCACTTAATTTGGAAGGACGACCCGCAAAATTGGAAACCTTAGTCTGCACTGAATATAGAAACTATTTTCTATGTTCTTAATTCGTTCAATCATTACAACCCGATACTTTATTGGCTTCATTTTCTAAATCGTGCAGATATAAGTTGTTTTTTTGTCAGATTTGTATATTGGGTTTTTAAAAACCGTGTTTCCTTCAATAAGGCGGCCGGCCGCCTTATTTTTCGGATGCCCGAAAATCTGAAAACTTTCAGGCCGATCTTAAAAGTGAAAATTCAAAATCCAAAAAGCGGAGTCAGTAGAGCTCGTGGGAGTTAAGAAAACGCAAGAAACTGCTTTGCGAAAAAAAATTCTCTGGGCTGAGATATCAATCCTCAAAGTCCCTTATTAAGATTTGGAAGTATCTTAATATGGAGATGGCAAAATTATATAATTAATCAAAAACAACCAGCAAAATCAAAATCCTTGCGAAATTTCCGACTAGACTGACAAATCAAATTCGGCAAGACATTTCAGAAATGAAGTTAAAAAAAGTGTCGGAACCAAGGTGGAAAAGAACTTCCAGGGTATCTTATATAGAGCGTGTACTGTACTATAAAGTTGACCAGTTGCTTGGGTGATCAAACGCACTTTTTTCGGGCGGTTTCAGTATTTTATTTGGTCATGGTTTAACGAAAGCTGAAGCGCAAAAAATTGTATGTTTTTTTCTTTCCTATTTTTTCTTCTTTCATGCACTCTGTTGTAGCAGCCTTGCTTAAAAAGGTAACGGACAGACGGACATTGAGGTAAATAAAGTACGAGTATCGAAAAAATTTGAAGACAGTTGGCAAGGTGTAAACTTTTTTTTCGTAAGCGACAACATTTAGGCAGTAAACAATTTGATAAACTAAGACTTTATTCAATTCCTTCCCGGTTCCCTTACATGTTAGTACATAAGTTTTACATCCTCTTACTCAGTGTACTTTTTTCTTGATCTCATGCTTCGTTTGCTATAATTCATTCACTTCTCAAATCATAAACAGTAAAAAGTAGTGGAGAGGCCAATGTAATAATAGAAGTTACAGGGAGTGCCCTCTCTTCCAACTATCCAATATCCTCCTCCGCTCCTAAACTCTCTTAAACACTTTTCGTTTGGACACATTGAGGAAGAAGGAAAAGATGGCCTTGGCTGATTGCGGTGTTTAATAGGGAGAGGGAGGATACTGTCTGGGAAGAAGATTATGGATAATAAATGTTTTCCACCCACAAATTAGTGGTCTTCTTCTAAGCCCATCTTCCTGATAAGTACTACTGGGAAAAAATAAGGAATAAAGTGGCAGTGAAAGAAGGTTTTTAATTACACCACCCATCAACTTTTTAGATTTGATCAAGGACGACATTCGCTTTCTGGTAGGGCTTGTTTGGGAAGTCGACTTAATCATAGTTGCATGACAGCGAAAATTTTCAATCTCGCCTCCACTTCTCCCGTCTTTTGGAATTTCCCTCGCCTCCGCCGCCTGCGAAGGCGGCGTTTCGAAAAAATTTTGGGCGCCGAAATTCCCGGCAAATGCAGGTACAGCTCTACAAAATATTGACTCTACGCCGAGACACAGGCTCTCAAGGGTCTGATTGGTCTTTATTAGAAAAAATACGGTGTTGTAATTACGCCGACCATTATTCCTAAAAACCTAGAGATTTACTGCAATATAGCCAGATATACAATATAGTAGTAGGACAGGTTGGCCCCAATTCTACCTAAATTGGGCAACTACCACTAAAAATTGATGCAATCGCAAAAGTTGAGGGATTATCCTGGAAGAGAAAAAACTGAAAGAAGGAAACAGATCCAAATACCTTTGCCATTTACTGCCACCACCACTATTGCAGGGATTTATGGGATTGTGTGAGTGTGTAGTGCTACTCCTCCTCATTATTATTACTACTATTCCAACATCAACTTCCTGTCTCAGTTTTATCAGTTATTTTATATCTGATTTTGTAAATTTTGTAAAACAGGTATGATCCGACTGGGAATCGAACCCACGACAATTTCCAGCTCAAAAAGTTTTTTCCAAATTTTTTACACTTTAGTATAAAATTACTTATTATTCTGAGGAGTTTTAGTTGCCAAATGTCCCCGAAAATCCAAATCTCAAAGCAAAACATTTCAATTTTATTGGTTGCCAAAATATGGCTATATTGGTACCGTATTTTCTCTATTGAGCACCTGAAGCGCTTATTTTTCAACTTTAGTCCAGAATGGGAGCTTATTGGAGAGGGGGCGCTAATTAGAAGAAAACACGGTATTCCTTTCTTAATTCTAGTGTCTCTAACTTACAGTCATTTCCCTTAGATATCCCGGCGACTAAGGACTATTGAAAAAATTCTGCTATTTGATTGTTCAAGACTTTTCAGACCACCTGAATGCTTTTGTTTGTAAATAAATATAGGTCTTTTGCAAAAGAAGAAATTTAAAAAATTGAATTTGGTTACTTTTGTAAAGCCGAATTCCTCATGTGATTTCCAATGTTTTTGCCCCAATTGTGCGATTAAAGCAGCTTTTTTGGAAGATCGCTTTGTACTTCGATTTTTTTTGTGGAAAACCCTTTGTTGGTGGACCAATCGTTTTGTGTATGTCGGTCCTACTACTGATTATTCGGCTGCTGGCTGTGTTCTTTTTTGTTACTAATACTATTACTAAGCCTGGCTGATTTGGAGAAGGGTGGAGATTGGATGTGTGATAAGAATGGAAGAGGAAGCACCAAGTCGATTGTAAATTCAATTGGCCAGCAGTAGAGCCAGGCGTTTTTTGTGAACTTCTAAGCGACCATTTAAATGAAGGAGTGAATGGTTTGTGGTTAACAAAGGCGTAAATAGTTTTGGAAAAGAGGAACACATTTGCACAAGCCTTGCTTCCAAGGCATTGGATTAGAGAGTCGTCTGAAAAGTTTGGTTCCGATTATTTGTTATGGTATTTTTTTAAAGTAGTCCGATTCGAAATAGCAGGAGAATCATAAAAAATTTTGTAGACTGGTTTTTTAATTTTAACTTCTAGACAAAAAATGACCTGTAATTTTTTTGGGTGTCCTTGTTTTTTTAACAATTTCTATTTAAATTTTTCCAAATTAAAAAAGCTAATACAGCTGTTTAAAAGGTATCGGGAACTTTTGAAACATCCGGTAGAAAACTATATTAGAAAAAAATATACAAAAAAATGTTTCGAATAATTTTCAAGTTGAAAATTCCTTCTGCGGACATTTAGCTAAGTGTCCGCAGGAGGAAAACTTTTTTGAACCACTATTTTGGCGGCGGATGAAGCTGACTTTTGAGGATCAGTTAGCATACTTGAGAGGGACTGGTCCTGAAAAAATCAGCTCTATCTGTCGCCAAAAAGTGGATTAAAATATTTTTCCTTCCGCCTGCAGGAAACCTACTAATTTTTAGGTTTTAGATCATATAAATTCTGGTTGTGTTTTCTTGACTTGATCATCTTACGAACACATTTGAACTTTTATTGATAAGGTTTGATTCACAATAGGTAGTTGGACATGAACCGATGTTTTTAGACTCGCAGTTATACTGGCTGGCTAGTTGGATGAAAATTTTCAAACTTGGCCCTATACAGTGTTTCCGAATTCGCTACACTTAAATTTAACGGTCACTTTTCCTTTTAGAAGCGGCTTTTTCAAAACCAGAGGGACATTGATGTCAAACTCTTATTGTCATTATTTGAAACATGTGCACTATCCAATTTTGCGTCCTATGTTGTTGCCATCAGCTAGCCTTCTAATTTGTCCTCTTCCCATTCCCATACCTTATTGGCTCTATTCCAACGGTCAGTTCCTGGGTTTGTTACCTCTCGAAATCTTTCTTTGCCTACCTCCTTAGCCGTTTGATCAAAAGACAAAAGTCCCTGACCATCCTCAAGCTGCCCATTAAACCGTTCCCCTGTTTGCATTGGGATGAGCTGTAGAGGTGAAAGGAGAAGCTGAACTGGCCCAAAAAGGTGGATTGCAAGAAGGCAAAAGATTGGCCGCTACTGACCCCTTCTCCTGTTGTTGGCTCTTCTGATTTGAGTGGATTGGAGAGTAGGGTGGGGGACCTTTGATGAGTGGACAGGAGCCGGCGGAAGCAGCACTGGATCCATCGGATTGCACTCAACCGCCACTCAAATTCTGGGTAGCAATGTTTGTCCTTGAGCCTGCCCCTCTTAAGCCAGCTTAAGCTGGGCCAATGTTGGCAGGCAGGAGCAGCAGCAGGTTGCTGGATGACAATAATGTCTTAATTACTTTTCCTTTTTTATCCGGTTAAATTTGTCAATCTCTCTTTCATTTGTGTTGATATTTTGAAGTGCAGGAGGTAGGATAGGAGCGGATTATTACAGGCAGGTGATATATTAGTTTGAAGGCTGGAAGTATTTGCGCTGAACTGGGCGGGACGTTTTCCATCACGTCGTATTACTGACGAATCAAACTTACAAGTGCGACCAAACTTAATTTATGGTCTCCATAAGTAGGAGAACCTAGAATCCATGAAATGTAAAACTCTAGGTACCGTATTTCCTCTAAAGAGCCACCGGTCGCTTTATTTTTTAAATGCCCGAAAATTGGAATTTTGAGTGAAAAGTGAAATCGGTAGGGATCGTGGTAATTAAGAAAAATCGCAAACAACAGATTTGCAAAATTTTTGCATAAGGCTGAGTTTAAGGGCGGAAGGGATGGCTCTATGGTAAAAACCAACTCGTATCAATCCCAACTCGTCTCAATTTTACCTCGTCCTTATTTTAACTCGTCTTCATTTAAGACCGTAACATGGTTAAAATTTTTTATTTTTACTTCAAATCCATGCTTTATTCATTGGTGGAGCCTTTCCTGAAGAAATTATGTCCTGAGTGATCTAATTTCTGTTTTCATTATTATCATAGGAGTATAAGTTCTAATTTTTCAGATGGCAGCGATCAATTCACAATTTTACTCGCACCGTATAGGGTATAAAAAGCTGGCAGTCACGCAAGCAGATGACCCAAATATGTGCTATACGTGGTCCAGCATCTACAATGGCTTTAAAGTTGATTGCTACGCTTGCACAGGTTGCCGTTCACTTGTTGATCGCTGGAAGAAAGAGAAAGTGCCATGTGCAATGTCAATCGAAGTAAAAATGTGTGGATATTTTGGCTTTTCTTTCTCAATTTTAGGTTTCTTTTAGAATTTTTTGTGGAAGCTAGACAAGCAAGTGTAGCCAACCGAAGGCAACTTCGAAAGCATTTGGTCGTGCTCGACGAAAGCTTTTTTCGATTGTCCCGGATTATGAATCTTTGCTGAACGAGGAAAACTTCCTTCTACGATGCACAGAGCGGGGATCGATTTAACCACATGAAAAAGACGGGAAAATCACTTTTTATTCGGGGTTTGTGATTTAACCATTGCCTTGCTTTGTAAAAAATGAATTTTTGTTGAATATGTCGCCTTAATTTGTTTTTCATTTGCCTTTATTTTCGATTCAACCTGTTTGCTTGTAATAAGAAAGAGTATAAAATTAGGGCCTTTCGACCTTTAGTCGGGTCCCGAAAAATCGCCATCCGCAATAAACTGTCATCAAATCGGAGTTTTCGGGGGCGGAGATTTATTGAGACTCAACTATTACAACCATTTTTTAAACAGGTGTGGGGAGGGGAGGAGGCGATTAGTCAAAATACTTTCCACCGGTATTAGTTAGTATATAAGATTAGGACGAGTCGAAATTAGGACCAGAAAAAATTGAGACGAGTTGGGATGAGACGAGTTGGGATTGAGACGAGTTGGGACATGCGAGTTGGGATTGATACGAGTTGGATGTCGTTAGGCTCTATTAAAAGTGGTGGCTTTAATAGACCGAATACGTTATCTAAGAGTATAAATCTTATGGGTTTGAAGGACCATGAATTATCCCCGCCAATTGAATTTTTTGCCTCAATCATTGAACTTCTGTACGGACTTTTCAACTTGGTTTCTAATAAAACAATACCTAGAATTTTATTTATCTAAGTTGAAAAATCCGCACAGAAGTTCAATGATTAGGAAAATAATTTGAATTGGCGGGGGACAACCGTTGTCGGAGACGGCAATGTCTTTTTAACAAAATTTCGACGGTATTCTTTTTTATTTTCTCATCATTTCTTTTACAAATTGTGAAAAAAATTACTTCTAGGCTAGCGTTTTTTTCTTCTAATAATAGAGAAGTCTTTTAAAAAGTTTTAACAAAAATATTTCTATCGTAGTTTCCTTAGTCTAACTGAATAATTTGCCTCTCCTCATTTTCATAATGATGCTATAGATGTTTAGTTTCGACCTAAGCTGCTTTAATGTTTCAGATTAAGAGAGAATATACGGTATATTTATATATTTAAAAGTCATAAAATTAATTGACGTAATAATACTGTTAATCTGACATTTTCATATACCAAAAAAATTAATTGGCTAAAGTATGGTATACCACATGTTCCCAAAAGTAAGTTTTGACCCTAATTCAAACGTTTCAGGTCGTAATTAGTACGGAAAACATGTTTTCCGGTGGCGGAAAGACATCTGGAGCAAAAAAAATTTTTTTGAAAAGTGTTCAAAATCTACATTTTTGACCAAAAATTCATTTTTTTCATTTTCTTGTTGAATCGTCGTCTCCGTTTTTTATCTGCTCATTGTTTCTTGCATAAAAAAAGCACTTTCGCCTCAACAATGCCAGTGCCTGCCGAAGGCAGGCAGGTGTGTATAAAGGGTCAGCCCTTGGCCCGAACAATGTACCCCAAAGGGCTTCCTATTGAATTAGGGTGCCTGCCGAAGGCAGTTAGGGTTGAGCTCCACGACACAAGCGCACCCTGGAAAGAATCCGAGCAAACAGCAGCATGTTGGATCCATTCCCAGGGCCTTTATATAAGTCAGCATGTGGGTTGTTATGGTGTTGCACACTTTTCATCGTGTTTGAAAAATTGAACCATGAACCCCATTCTGTGGTTTTGGTCGATTTCGGTCAAATTTTTTTGCACATGTCTTTCCGCCACCGGAAAACATGTTTTTCGTACTAATTACGACCTGAAACGTTTGAATTAGGGGTCAAAACTTACTTTTGGGAACATGTGGTATACCATATTCCTGCCAATTAATTTCCATAATTTTTAGAATGAAAAGCTGCTATGTCTTAATTATGACTGGAGTGTTCGATCCCTTTTGTACTTCAAATAGATCTTTTTAATTTCTTTTATTTGCATTTTTACAGTGCAATCGACTCTCTCTATAACGTAAGCTCTTTACAGCGGGCCCTTCTATATATATTGCATTTATTTTCAAATCCTAAAATCGGCGTACCGAGGATTTTTGGACGGGGGGAGGGTGAGGCTAAATAGGCTAAAAATCCTGACGGGAGGGGGTGGCGAAAAGGCAAAAAAAAGCTAAATAAGGCTAAAAAACTAAAAAAGGCTAAAAAAAATCCTGAAGGGGAATAGCCCCGCTAGGTCCCCCTCCCCCCACCCTGAGTCTGCCTATGACTACGTATCTACTGCCGATTTTTTCTCACTATAAATTTTTCTATGTTCAAGCCATTCCAAAATCCTCGTCAATTTTTTTATTCTCTAGCTAAAAATTTCTGATCTTTAATCCCCAACAGATATTCAGCGTGTAATTATTGGCAGGATTTTTTAGCGGGATCGCGCCCAAAACTGTCTTTATGATTGCTAGAGTGTCGGTCAAAAGCTAATTGTTGGAAAGGATCAAACACCACTTTCACACTCAACTCTTGACAGTCCACCCAATTGTGCTGATATCCCCTTAGCATTCCAGTGATTAGAGCTAGCCAATGGTCATGCCCTGCCATTATCCCTTGTGCATGTGCCTTCCTGCTTGTTTGCCAAGCCCCTCCTAGATTAGATAAGACTTACTTGTTGATTTTTCTTTCTCTTCTGGGACTCTACCCCTTTTTGTTGATGACTGGGCGGAGAAAAACTTGGACAATCAAAACCAACTTCCCCTTTTTTGTTACTAATAGTTTATCTCCATTCTGTTGGCCATTCCTTGGTTTGGAATCAGTCTACTAGTTGATTTGTATTTATCTGTATGGGATTGGTAATTCATCTCAAATGCCGTATTTCCTCTAATTAAATAAACCGCCAAGTATCCCTCCCCCTCCCAGACCAAAAAAATTCTATAGCTCTACACCCCAATAGTTTGTCAGGAAATCAATATATTGTGGATTCAAATCTTAGTTCTAATTACCTACAAAGCATGAAGTATATATTTCATTGAATTTGCGACCGATTGAAACCATTTGACTTAATGAAATGTTTTTTTGTGCTAGATCCTGATTACGAGAATTTTTTTCTTAAAATCCCTCGCTGACCCAACTCATGCTTTGATATTTTGCTAAGCTCGTATGTATTCTAAAATAGCGTAACCTACCAAATATTAAATATGAATTTCAATTGTTACTCGAATATTACCTTTGAATGCTGTGAAGCTGACCCTACGTTCACAATGGCTCCGCTTCCGCATGCGGATGCGGTGTGGATGCGGAATTGCGTTCACAATGAAATTTGTTTTTTTTTGCGTTCCGCACCGGTTTCCGCATCCGCACCGCATCCGTTTTTTGATGTTCACAATGCATCCGCACATACTGTGTCTCAGTATGTATTGTTTTTTGATTTATATCTTCTTAAATATTTCATGCATAAATGTAAATATAAGGTAAGATGGTAAAACTTCTTAAATTTTTCAATTATAACTATTCTAAAGTCTTAGAAATCAAGTGTCAGGCGAATAAAGTAAAACAAGAGTATCTCGAGTTAATAATATAGGCGTCAATACCACAACATAATTCAAAATTTTTGAAAGCTTCCGGATCGGCCTCCGCACCACATCCGCTAAGCCTATTGTGAACACGCTTTCGCAACGTCTTCCGCATCCGGATGCGGTCTGCAGTGCGTTCCGCATGCGAACCGCATTGCAGAGGCATTGTGAACACCAAAAATGCGGTGCGGATGCGGACGAAAAACGGATCATTGTGTAGGGGGTATAATATCGTTAAATTATTCTGTATTATTTTTTAAAAAGTTTCGTTAATTTATCCTTTTCCAGATTGTTTGACCATCCACTTCTTAAGTTCAGCGGAATCTTGAGACGCTAACTCGAAAGAGCGTACTTTGAAATATTTTATTCTAGCTAAACCATGGAAGAGTTGAATGCATGTGCAGAGTGCGGCTACACCACCATAAACCTTTCTGAATTCAGTCAGCATATTGAGCACCACGAAAAAGGAGAGCAGAAACATTGTTCTATCACTACCACCATGGTTAGTTTGAAAAATGTTAAAAGCCCGATAGAAAGTAGTTTATGTTTTCAAATAACAAAAAAACTAAAGAAATTCACAAACTGCACCATTATGGTAGTTCTTACACCAGTTGTGAACTAACTGGATATAACTTGAATATCTGGATATTGGCTAAACGACTTATATCTCAAGTCGAGTATACAGATGCCGGGTTGAGAATCTGGCCATCCAGTGGATCACCTGGATATTGTATCTTCTATCTAGATACCGGTCCAGAAATGTTAGTGAAAACAAAAACATTTTTGGACATGACCCTGTAAGGTGAAATTTCGGCAGTTCAAAGTTGAAGTTGACTAACTAGGCCGTGTGCTGAACTTGATAGAATATTGGGTAGCCCAAGACACTCCTCCACCAGAAATCTTCTAAATGTGCAAATTTCATAGATTTTTCAGCTGTGTACGCTGACTTTTTTCTGCTAAACTATGTACGCTTCTATGTACGCAAGGCCATCAATAAGATTGGGAAACATACCGTATTCTCTCTAATTATAGACCCGGGTCTATAATTTTTCAACCTCCACGAAATCGGAAAATTTTGAATTCAATCTCGAAATTTTCAAGTGCTTAACCAAGATCTGAAAAGTGGGATCGGTAGAGCTAGTGAGAATTAAGAAAAAGCGATAAACAGTTTTGCGAAATGTCATCTCTGCTCCAAGATACAGGCCATCAAAATCGATGGGGGTCTATAATTAGAGAGAGGTCTATGATTAGAGAGAATACGGTAGGTGTATTTGCTAGATAACACAACAAAATCGTCTGGTGTTATTGTGACACGTTTCTTTTTCAAATTTACTAGACAGTAATTGTCTTACAACCCAGGCTCTACAATTAACTCACACCCATATTCTTGCGGTTGCTCCACCCCTGGGTCCGCCGTCAACTTCCAAATTCTCTTATACTTGTCGGTTGAAGGAAGTCGGAATAGGCAGCAGCAAGAAAACCAACAAAAAATAGGAAAGGGAGTAAAGGTGAGTATGGATGATTAGAAAGGAATAGGAGGGGAAATCTTCTCCTAAAAGGCTCAAGGTCAGATTCCTGTCCTCCCGTTTTCTCCCCAATCGCCACATCCACATTTAGTGCTCTCGCTTTCTCCCTCCTCCTGACTTGTGCAATGGCATTGAACTCTTCCTAATGGGCATTTAGCAGGTAGGAAGGGGGAAATCTTGCCCTGGAGATCTTGGGGCAGAATCTTCTCGACTGTTGCACATGATATAATTTTTCATGGCTGGACGAACGAATGAATGGAGAGGTAGACAGGCAGAGTTGTTTGTGTTCCTCTGGGGAGAGTGACCTAAATTCGGATCAGTGTTTTTTTTTCTCTTTGGACTTTTAACTTCACTTTTTATTAGTTGTTTATTCGCGATTAGAGCTAGATTTGGGAGTTAGTTGACCATGTGATGGGTTGAATATTGGCAGTTTGGAGATCGCAAGAATTTCGTTGGAGACATAGGGTCGAGTGAGTATAATAGCCTATACTACTGAAGGCATTTTAGTTGCTTGCTAGATGAATTTTGCGGATATGTCGCAATCACAGTTGCCCTACCACGGTACCCACCTTAGTCAAATAAATGATCCATCTCAAAAATCTCGTTGGACTCTAGTCTTGATTCACAAATTTATTTTGAAAATGGGAAACCTAAATCCTAGCTTTCAATCCTAGCATCAACTGTTTACTTCTATACTGCTACTGTTCAAAAACCGTGCTGCACCGCTGCACAATGACAAGAACCCGTGAACTTCGTAGAAAATGTCCATTCTTAGTGATTATTAGTATCTATAGATGATTTTTTTAATAAAGTAGTGAAGAGGTTTCGCTATTTTGAGGTTTCTGTTGAATTTAGATATACATCAAGCCATCTTTTTTCAAATCCTCAAGCCTGGATATGATATATATTTTTCAAGGCTTTTTTTTAGTTTTAACAGTCTAATAACAAAAACAAAATCTGGGTTGAAACTTGATTTAGCCTCAAATGGGAGATCACAATGTCGCGGGTTACTTTATTGCATGTTCCGAAAAATAAACAATTCGAGGAGTTGCTATATCATTCTTTTTTCTACCATATCTTTAAACTATTCTTTATGGAACACCACATGAACCGAATCGACCCCCAAGGTCTACAGTATGTGGGAATTTTTTTTCACAATGTTAAATACAAAGCCAAAATCTTATCACTGCTTCGAAAAGCTACGAGGCGTTATATAAAAAGTTGAAAAATATATGCCACTTTCATGCTATATGCAATAAGTCATATTTTAATTGCAACACTAGTAAACTTCCTAATTACTTGTAAGCAATAACTTTTTTACCCTGTTTAAAATTTTCAGAAAGAAGAGCCCACCGAGCTAGCACCTGTAAAAATAGAGCCTAAAATGGACGCAAAGATAGCCCTAGAAAATGCCAAACTACTAGCCAATTTTGCTAACTTCAGTCGACTTATCACCAATGGATCAAGTTTAGCTGGTTCCGTAATCACTAGCCCTAAAATTATCAAAGAAGAGGACAATGGTTTGAAAATGGAGTTAAAGCAGGTGCAAGAAGACAGAATAAAAAGTCCCTTGCCAGTCCCAGAAATTTTCCCTGTAGAGATCAAGAAAAGCGGTAGCAAAAGCGGACGAGGCAGCAAAGGCGAGAAAACCGTGCATTCATGTCCACATTGCAACTTCACCACCTACATGAGTCAGCACATGAAAAGTCACTTGGTGAGTGAATTTGCATGAAAACATGACGCGTTGAAATATAATATAATTCTAGATAATTTTGAAGGTTCTAATAAAAGTAGTCTAAAAGTTTAAAATAAACATTCATTTTCAAAAAAAGTTTACTCCGATAATTTTTGAGGAAAAAGTTTGTTTTACCTAGTTATTAAAAAAATTTTCGAGCAAAAAATATTTCGACGTAGGATTTCGAAAATAAAAAAATTTAGGGGTCTGAAAAAGGTACAAAATCTTTTTTAAAAGTGCATCTAAAATCCTGACTTCTGGTTACTTAAATGACTCCACGTCGCAAGTTACACAGTTTAACCCTTTGTTGTATTGCAGGAGGCACATGAACGTCATCAAGGTCAAAGTGAGTCCTTTGTCAATTTTTGTCTAATAGCAAAAAAGCATTCAAACAGTAAAAATCATTTTTTGTTTTGCAGTGTATCAGTGCGACATCTGTCAAATGCAGTTCAGCCAAAAGGCCAACATGCACAGGCACAGGATGAGGCACACTGGAGTGAAGCCATACAAGTGTCGATTTTGTCAAAAGAATTTCTTCCGCAAAGATCAGGTTAGCAAGGATGTGTGATAATCACCTACATTTATTTTTGTCCATAAAACAATGTGCATTAAACTAGCCGATTTTAGATGCAAGAGCACTCTATGACACACATCAAAACCGGCGAAGACTTTGACTGTCCTGTGGCTCAGTGTCCAAGGCAATTCCATCAGCACTCTTCTCTGCGACAACATCTGGATGATGAGCACATCATTTCTGCTACTCAACAGGTAAAAATTAAGATCGATTTATTGAGTTTTTGGACTCTTGGGTGTCTGTAAGAAGTTTTTTTGTCAATTTTTTGAAACTTATGAGCAAACATCTTTATTTCTTTGACTTTTATTTATAGTTTACTGAACAAATTAGGCGGTACGTGACGTTTGCCCCCATCGCCGTTTGCCCCCATGGGACACTAGCCCCATTTCGGAAAAAGGTACACTAGCCCCCATTTCATTTCATTTATCGAAAACGTTGTTATTACCTAAGAACGCAACTTGTATATGACTGCCCTTGGATTGTCTACAAATTGTCTGAATGCTGAATTTTCCACTCAAAGCTTCGGGGTTTCAGATTTTATTTGTAATTTAGTTTTTAAAGGCTCATTAGAAAAAAGGGGTCATTAAAATAAATTAAAGGGCCATTAAAAACCCTTAGGTGCGTGCCAAGGAAAAGTTTTTTCAGCTTTGTTCATAATCGTTATGAACACGGTTTGATAATGATGAACATATATATCAAGAGCCGAAATCACAGTACTGCAGCACGAACCAAAGTATTGCCCCAATTATTTGTTGGGTAGTATAGTCATTAGTTTGATGACTAATTACCTTTGTAAGTACTCAAACCACTAGGTAACACCACCTAGGCTAGTGTCCTTTTTTTTGAGATGGGGACTGGTGTGCAATTTTTGCGAAATGGGGGCTAGTGTCCCTTTTTTCCGAAATGGGGCTAGTGTCCCATGGGGGCAAACGGCGATGGGGGCAAACGTCCGTGTACGCAAATTAGGTGTGATTAGTAGATTTTTTTCGGATAACTGATCAGGTCTAACGCTTGTAAGAAAAATATAGTGGTTCTGGTGAAAATTCGGTTTTCCTATTAGCCTTGGTTAGCCTTGTTTTCAAAATTTTCAAATAAAAAGGGGCGTGGGAGCGGACTCGAAAATCACTAAGCTCAAAGAAAATTTTGAAATTCGCTAAAACCAGAAATATGCTCTATGTTCAATCATTTATCTTAGCAAGAGTTAAACTAACCCTCGACTTTTTTTGTATACACAAAAGACTTCGAATTTTGCAAAATCCGATTTGTTTTTTCAGGCTTCTTGCAAAAGGTGTGCACTGCTGTTCTCCAACTCTCGTCGTCTTTTGCTGCACTATCAGACCAAGCATGATGACTTAGCTGGAGTTGAAGTAAGCTTACACATTAAATGTTCAGCAGGGACGTAGCCAGAAAATTAAAAAAATCTGACGAGGGGGGGGTGTGACATACGAGGATAATTTTTTTTGAGGCCATTTTACCTAAACTGTTTTTCAAATTTGACTGGGAAAAACATCTGACGGGGGGGGGGGGGGGTTGAGGCACGTGTCCCTTCCCCTCCCCCGCCTGGCTGCGCCCATGATTTCCAGTATTACTCGTTCTATACTATCTTTATCCACAAACGATTGAAAAAAACTTTCAGTCATCTCCTCAGAAGCGACCATCCAGCCATGAGTCACTAATGTCCACCGAAGTGGCGTCTCCACTCTCACCTGAACAGCTAGACATGGTCAGCACTGCTCTCAAACTCATCTCTAATGGCTCAGAATGTGATAGTATGCCGTTAGAAGACTCTAAATTAGTCGCTCCACCAGCCAAGAGAAGAAGGGTAGTCAGTGCGGTCAAGAAAGCGAAACCGAGCAGTAGCTGCAGCCCTCCACTGGGTTATAGCATGGACAGTCTTCTGAAAGCGGAGTCGCCAAAGCCAGTATTTTCCCCAAAACGGTCGAGGAGTTGTCCAAAGAAGTGAATCTGAGTGTTGTGGGACCATGCTCAGTGATTAGATCTAGTGAAGGTCACTTTGGAGGTGAACCATCTGGATCACTGGGATCTGCCTTTTCGGCGTTGCCCTTTGGTCAAAGCTTTTTGCCCAGGTCCAAGAGTCCAGATTGCAGAGGATTGGTAAGTTTTCAGTTTTTTAAAAGTTGGACCAGAAAGTATAATAACTACCAATTTTTCTCACCTCTAATAGAGCCCCAGGGGTTTTATTTGTCAACTTACCAAAAATCGAAAAATGTTTGGGTCCATCCTGAGATTTTGGTTGGTAATCGATAATAGGAAATCGTAAGTAGTATTTTTTGCAAGCCATAAAAAAGATTTGATTATTT
The DNA here is from genome assembly GCA_004194705.1 of Ditylenchus dipsaci. Lineage (NCBI taxonomy): Eukaryota > Metazoa > Nematoda > Chromadorea > Rhabditida > Anguinidae > Ditylenchus > Ditylenchus dipsaci. Next base: position 7,942 of record SADC01001163.1, on the reverse strand, counting down.
TGGCTCTATGACCGTCTTTTCTGAATGAACTGTTCCAAAATATTTAAACGTCATCGATTCGTCATTTTTGGGAATGTTATTATTGAAATTATACGTGAAATTTTTTTGCTTCGAAATGGCAATAAGAAGTTGTTCACCCGAATACCATCAAATTTTTTTATATTTGAAGATCTATGCCTTGACAGTTTATCATTTCCAGGTGTTCAATGGCTACAACTCCTATGATCTCTTGGCCAAACTATCTTCGGCTCAAAACAACTTTAATGTGAGCAACGGTTTTGCAAAAGCCCAGCCAGATGGCAATCATAATTTTCTCTTTATTTCAGTCCTCTAAGGTCCACCGACACTCTATGCCTTCAATGCAACTCTGGACCAATGCAGCCAACAGTTTGTCAAGTGCCACCACCTCTCAATCCCTTTCCTCTTCAACCACCTCCTCTAATTCAGAAGTCAGGATCCAGGAGGAGCATGACCACTCGTCCACCCACTCTCCCTCCGCCTCTTCCTCCTCCATCAGTTCGGCCAACGAGGCTCAGCCCAGCTGTTCCAATTCAACCACAGATGAGTTGCCGATCGACTACTGCACAGCCAGAACCATCTCGACCACTTCAACCACAAGCACCAGTAGCTTAATGTGCATGGCAGTGGGAAGTCCAGGTGGACTGAAAGAACCTCTGGAGTGCCTGCCTTGCGGCATTGTGTTTATGGACCAGACTTTGCACCTGATTCACAAAGGACTGCATTCAGAGTCGGATGTGTGGCGGTGTAATTTATGTGGACACACTTGTGCTGACAAATACACTTTCACAACCCATTTGATTAGTTCTGACCATAGCTGAATTTTTTTGTGTTGATTTGTAACTTTTTTTCGCGAAATAATCTCTGTTTGAACTGTTTGTATAAAAATGCTTTCTGTGTCTGTTTTCAAACTCCAAGAAGCTATATTCTAGCATTACATATCATATGTTTATGGTCCATGTTTGGAGCAAGTGGAATATTATGAACGATTTGAGAGGATATGATCACTTGTACTTGGTTTTCTTAATTTATGATGTTACTCAGGAATAACTTAGCATCAGGAAACCATTTTTGACAAAAAGAGACGAAATTTTTAAATTAGTCTTGCCAGAAAATAGCTATTTTAGACAAAACCTACCATTTCGATTTACCGTATTTCCTGTAATAAGGCGGCATGCCGGCTTATTTTTCAACCCCTGAAAATCCGAAAAATTGGAATTTAATCTCGAGATTTTCGGGTGCTCAACCAAAATCTAAAAATTAGAATCGGTAGAGCTCGTGGGAGTTAAGAAAACGCATCAAACAGATAACCAAAATATTTACTCTGCTTCGAGATATAGACCCTCGAAGTTGGGGTGCCGCCTTATTAGAGGGTGCCGCCTTATTACAGGAAATACGGTACATAAATATTTTTAATCAATAAGGTTTGAGCTTTTTTACACCTATTTTTGACATTTTTGTCCGTTTTTGGTGATGTCTTGATGATTTTAGCGTATCAAAAATGTCAAAACGACAAAAAAATTACAACGTGTTTCATTTTTTTCGGAGGAAACTCTAAATGACTAGAGTTGTCGAGTCGAGTACTCGAAATCGAGTAATTTCGAGTATTATTCGAAATTTTTCGAGTATCGAGTAGAGTCGAGTACTCGAATATTTCGAGTTTCGAGTATCATATCGAGTTGAGCACTCGAAAATCTGGAGTACTCGACAACCCTAGACATGACAAAAACTCGCTCATAATATTACCTAGCGTTTAATAGTAAGAGTCTTTTTATCAGCCATTTCATGCAAATAGACTTCTAAAACTGTATTAATATTGGTAATATATACTTCTATAGATTGCTCGCTCAGATTGTTGTAGTTTTCGTGACGTAATGGTTTCAACCACTGTATTATATTTACTTTCTCCTATATACTTTGATGTTAGACATCAATAAACGGCTTTTTATTTGATGTGATCACATGGAAATCTAGCACACATGAAATTTTTAACCGTTTCGCTGACTGGCTCAAAATTTGGCTAATCTACAGAATTTCTAGGTGGTCTAAAATCGCCCATGATCATTTTTTCCAACGTTTAAACACCTGATTTCATGCTTCAAACCAACTATTGGGCGATTTTCGTGATAATTTTGGGCGATTTTAGGTCAGGTTGAGGTTCTGTGCTCCAGTCCGAAATTTTAAAAGGAAAGTTTTTTAATTCTGTAGTTTGGTCAGACACCTATAAAATGAAAAATTTGAGTGTTTAGACTGAACAAGAAAGCCTGCGATGCGCCGAGTAAGATAGCATTAAATTCAGTCAACTTTTTTTCAAAATTCGCCGAGCTGTTGTCGCCCAAAGTTCACTACTCAGAAAGGCAGTATATTCATAAAACAGTTTACAATGAGTGAAAATTTCTTGACGTAATTTTACAGAGGATGGTATCGGAAAAACGGATGGAAACAGAGGATGGGAATTCCACTGAGGGTGGAAAGCGTTGAAAAAACGGCTGAGACTGAGGAAAATTTTCAGACCTTAGCTGTTTGAGGCTGATGGTTGAGGTAATCGTCGAGCATACCGACCTGGTGCTCACGTAAATACTGAGGTAGCGGTATATAGTTATTAATTTTTTTTCGTTCTGTGAAGCAATTTTGCACCTACAGGGGTCCGAACTAACAACTTTGGTTATGAGTACCGGCTGGAATTCGTTTAATATAATTTAAAACGGAATTTCGCGCTATAATTGCTTCGGTGCCAAGTTGGTGCCGCTATCTCTTTATTCCTAGCCCGGTGCCAATATATAATCTACCTTATTTCGCTACGGCCCGGGCTGCTCGAAATAGATGTCCGAATAACAGCCGGTGCAGAGATTTACAGCATTGCTCAGAATCCCTTCCAGATTAGCCGAAAGCAAAAAATAACTAGTTTATGGATAATAAAATAAACACAACACCCAACACAAAAGTCTTATTTTCCAAAACAGAATTTTTTTTGAAAAAAACCTATTTTTTTTTCTCCTCACGGTCGCCCGGTACGTTTTTTATGAGGATTCCATAAGCGTGACGAATTTCGAACAAAATAAATAAAAAATAAATAGAAAAAAGACGTCAAAAATTTTTTTCTACTGACAAGGAAAGGTGACTTAGTGGAGCGCTTATTTGAAAAATCCGACAGAGCAGTTTTGTAGCTCTTGATGCGTAAAATCACTTGGTGTATGTCGTTTTTGCCCATGGAGTGAACTTTTTTGAGCTAGGCTGGTTTGAAGTTAGGACATAAATTAGGCACTCTTATTTCAAGTGTTTTTTTCATGTGTTTTTTTCACTCGATGCAAATATAATAATATACACTCGTTTAAATGTTAATTCGACGCAGAATGAGTTGCTCTTTCTAATGAGTACAAAATTCCATAGTCTGTATTCAATTTTGGTGAAAAATTGTGTTTTTTTTCAAAAAATCTGCATTTTTTGAACACCAATTTTTGGCGAAAAAACCGAAATAAAAATCGGAAATAGGCGTGCACCCTCTTCAGTTCTGGTGCATTTAACAGGAAATCGAAATTTGCAATTTTCTGATAAAAAATTTCTGTAAAAAGTTGACGGAGGTCAGATGAAAAAGGCCTTTGAAGTTGGCTAGTCGTCACTAACTCTTTTCAGTTTTTGACGTAAATTTTTTTTACTACGAAAGCCTGGAATTCTGACACCGGATTCGTGATCAGTGTATCTGATTTGCTTCTACAACTATTCTTGCAATGGTTACTTGACTGTCATATTTCATTCACATTAGAAAGAGCAACTCATTCTGCGTCGAATTAACATTTAACGAGTGTATATCATTATATTTGCATCGAGTGAAAAAACACATGAAAAAACACTTGAAATAAGAGTGCCTAATTTATGTCCTAACTTCAAACCAGCCTAGCTCAAAAAAGTTCACTCCATGGGCAAAAACGACATACACCACGTGATTTTACGCATCAAGAGCTACAAAACTGCTCTGTCAGATTTTTCAAATAGGCGCTCCACTAAGTCACCTTCCCTTGTGAGACAAAAAGCGAAGAAAAACTAAAAAAACTCAAGCCAAGTTCACAACAAGTGTGACTCCGTCAAGTGTCTACCTGAGTGCGTGCCTAAGCATTTTTACCCCAATTTTTTCATCAGTGATTGCTTATCAATAGCTCATTTTGAAGAGTAAACAATAGGACTTTTGTCGGGTCCAAATTGCGATCAGCGTGCGCAGTGGGAAGCGGAGATAGAAATATAGGTTCACCCCTTTGGTGACCTTCAAATATAATAGGAACTGATCCTTAGCTAGCAAATACACTTGAGGGGGCTATTGCGAGGCGGGAGAGGAACCGCTAACTCACAGATCGTGGCCTGGAAACCAATGACCCGCTACGCCAGGCTTAATCAAACTGAGTCGTATTTCGTGCCTGTCACTTGACTTTGACTCTAGCCTTTGGAGATAACACGGGCCTCCGGAAAACTGGATCTTCTGGGGGAGACGAGTAGGAATAATACTACAAATTTATTGACCTCAAACTTGGGTAATAAACCCATATAACACAAACAATAAATGCATATTATGGGATCAACAATGGGGATATATAAGTCCAACAACAATATATTTCAACAGTTATATGGCAAGCAAATAGGTGGAAGCAACAGCAAGTGCAAGCACGGCAAGTATAATGGGGAGCCGCGCAAAGTGTGAATACATCAAAACATGGCAAATATATGGGAACCATAGTTAATAAATTGGACATCGAATATTCTAAGTCCGGGAACAGACTTAGCAAAAATACAAGCAATTACAAATAAAATTCAGGTACCGTAAATATTCTAAGTGTTGGGATAATACACGCGAAATCACCAGTTCTAGATTTACAGACCAATTATTCTAAGGCCGCAAAACATACACGAAAATCACAGTATGGGAAATACATCGGGGCCACAAAATTCTAAGTCCTGGATTGGACCAACACACAAGCAAATTAAAAATGGGAATTCTAGAGAGCTAAATTGGAGCCGCGGCATACTGCCACCAGTGCTGGATGCAAGAATGAGCTCTCAAGGGTTTTTCAGCCTCGCCGTGGTTGGATCCGCACATAGCCTGGTGCGTCCGAATGGCTGGTACCATTGCTCGACCTCCTAGCACTGCTGATGGACCGCCCAGATAGGGTATTACAGTTCCTTCTGGAAGGTTCTGTAGAAAAGCTGTCTGGCCCAAATGAAAAGCTAAGAAACTATACGATTAGCGAGGGACCAAGGCAAATTAAATAAAACAAGACATTAATTAATTTAAATTATGTTTTATATAAGGTAGGTTAGGCATTTTGGTGGGCCAAATATGGTTCCTTTATAGAATGAGCTCCGCAAGGGCTAGCCATGTATCGAGATCCAAATTTGAAGTTGGCCTTTGTGAAAATTAAAACTGTATATAAAGTGGTCAACTTTTACAGCAAATGCCTTTTAAATTTTGCAAATGTTTGTTCTCTCTAGTGAAGTCCGAAGTTTGATAGTAACTTTTTTTAAAGGGGAGTGTATCTCTTGTCTGTATCTGGTCCAGCATGGAAAACGTTTTAAATTCAAATTAAACCACTTTCGGTGGTTGCTGCTTCGAATCCCCATGTTGTGAACTTTGTTTTTTTCACATGTTATTTGACATTTACAAAAATAATGTCAGGCTTTCAAACCGAGCTAGATTATCAGGCATAATTCTATAAGCATTATAGCAAAGCTACAGTTAGAACAAAGAATAACAATTTGACTTTCGTGCAAAAATCGGTAATTTTTGTAAGTCAAGCTATCCAAGCTACCCGATTTTTGAAGTGATTTTTGACGTACTGTCTATTTCTATTCGATCTAGAGATTTTTTTATGACGCACCTTGCGTATTTCTAACTCTAGAAAATGGCTAAAATAAAATAGACCGATTGATAAAATAGACATAAACCGAACTATTTGGTTTCTGGATGATTTTGCAAATTCACGACAGTTTTACTAAAAAAGCGATCCTGGAAATCTTTCCGATCGATTCGTCGATATTTTTTTAGCATAAATTCAACTCAATCGTTGACTGTGGTTTACACCCAGAGAGATTCGAATCAGCGACCTCCGAAAGTGGTTGAATTTGAATTCAAACGTTTTCCATGCGGGACCAGATACGGACAAGAGATACACTCCCCTTTAAAACAAAAATACTTTGACAACTAGAACCAAACCTTCCAAGTAAACCTGCATAAAAAAGTTTTAAAGCCAGAAGACTCTGATAACTTTTTTCATTTTTTTTGCTTATATGCTTTGGGCTAAATACACATTAAAAAACGCCTTTTAGCTTAGTTTTGAGCGTTTTTATGATGTTTTTTACAGCATATTCTGGCACTTTTTTGCGTTTTAGAGCATATTTGCATATTTACTGCATATTCTGACTTTTTGAGGCATATTTTGGTTTTATTTCAACCATTTTTGCTTTAAAATTATAAATATTAGACATCCGTGCTAAATTTGTGTTGCTTTTTTTATTTTAATGTAGCCTTTATAGCTAAATCACCTTGATACCCATGAGCGAAAGTTATTTTCGGTCAAACTCTTTTTCAGGAAAATAGTCGTCCTCGTCTGAAAAACACATTTTTACAAGATTTCACAGAGTACAAAGTTTTTACAGCGTTACAGCTCTAACTTAACACTTCAAAGTGGTCGTTTAAAATAAAGTTAAGTTCTGTCTTCGTTTAATGAATGCAATGAATTAATGAATGTAAAACTATTTTTCTCTCGTTCCAGTGATTTAAATGGCGAAAATGACAAATCTCAATTTTTTTCAAAGTACAGTCAAACCTCGATTTAACGACCCCAACCTCAAGTTCATTCCCACATACAGTCCGACGCTTTTTTTAACCCCCTTTTTCGAAATATTTTATCGATTCTGTTTTGACAGTCTTGATGCAAATGTCGTGAGGATTCTATTTTGCCGATCGTTTTTCAAGAACCTAAGTGTTTGCTTTAAAAAATCATAATCTCGATTTAACGACTCTCCTTTTAAAAATTAGAGAGTCGTTAAATCGAGTTTTGCTTTTAAAAGGACAATACGTTTTTCTCCGCCTAAAACACTTCTTTTTCCGCCTAAAACACTTTTTTCCGCCTAATTTCATTTCCGCCTAAAACATTTTCCGCCTAATTTACTCTTTTTTTCCGACTAATTTTGATTCTCGACACGAAATCAATCATTTTTAATTTTTTTTTGTGTGAAATTCAGGGTGGACAAAGACCAGATGGCTGGAGACCCACTCCGGAATGGCCAAAAGGCCAAAATTATTGGGTTTTTAGTGGTTTACTAAAGGGGGAGTGAACTTTCCGAGAAAAAATCGATTGAGCTGATCAGATTTCGGGTCCGATGGGCTTAATCGCCCACAACTTCACCCTGAACCACTAAAACCACCATAAACTGGAATTCTGAGCGATTAAGCAGATCGGACCCAAAATCTGATCCGCTCAATCGACTTTTTTCTTCGAAAGTTTACTCCTCCTTTAGTAAATCCCAAAAAACCAATAATTTTGTTTAGCGGAAAAAGAAGTGTTTTAGGCGGAGAAAAAAGTATTTCCTTTTAAAAAGCAAAACCTCGATTTAACGACTCTCTAATTTTTAAAAGGAGAGTCGTTTAAATCGAGATTTTGATTTTTTTTAAAGCAAACACTTCAGGTTCTTGAAAAACGATCGGCAAAATAGAAATCCTCACGATATTTGCAACAACAACAAATCATTAGTTTAAAAGTTTATATAAAATTAACTATAAGTGGCGGGTCACTGGCTTCGGTCCTTTCGCACTTCAATCCCTTTCGGTCAACACACCCCTTCACACCCAGCGCTGCGGTCCCAGTCACACCCCAGTTTTGGTCACCACACTCCCCCCACTAGACGATCTACACCCACACCACATAAACCCTTTTCG
>SADC01001162.1:0-12719 GCA_004194705.1 Ditylenchus dipsaci | reverse complement strand
ATCAGCACACAACCATCTCTCTGACAAGAATCAATCTGAATTGAAAAGGTTCCAGTGTAAAGTTCAACAAGAAGCAATGTTACCAAAGACAAGCGAGAGCCATCATTTCAACTCTACTGACAAGTGTCAAAGCAGAAGCAAGGCCAGCAATTCGACTATCAGTGTGGGAAGAACAATTCGGAAAAGAAGAAATATCGCTAATGTGGAGCCAGCTAATCCGAAATCCCTGCGTGAGTTACAAGCATGGTTCGCAAAAACAGCAAATTTGCTGAAATGCAGCAAAAATATTTGGCGTTTCGTGTTATTAAAACAGCAAAATTTCAGCAAAATGCAGCAAAATTTTGCTGCATTTCAGCAAAATTTTGCTGCATTTTTTGTTTCCTACATATTACGCGTCTTTCATTGTTTGAACTAAATTTTTGCTTTTTTTCTATCTGAAGTCGGAAAATTTATGAACGGCCCGTATAAAAGAAACAATTCGGCTACATGTAGCCCGTCAGCGGCTTTCGTATACGCATTACCCAGGTCACAGGTTCAAATCCCCTGGGTGCATACCGTATTTATACCTCATTCTTCGTATTTTATTTTCAAGTTTGGTATGAAAATGACGCTCATGCTTTCGGAAACGGAAATTCGGGCACTTAAAAAGATTTACGTAGCTAGCTCCTTGCCCCATCGATCTTTCCAGGAAATTGAAGACAGTATTTAAGCTATCTAGGAGCTTTGTGCTTGTGATCTTCATCCCAGCCGGCTATTATTGTGGAGTTTTCACAGTCTTTCAACCCGAAAATCGGAAACCGACCGGCCAAAGGGTTACGTACGTTAATTTTTTAAAAGTGCCAGAATTTATATCATCACTCTGTACTTATAGAAAAATACAGAAAAAATCAATCAAGGAAAAACTCAAAAATGATGTAGTTAATTCAAATAGGCTATAGCCTGCAATTCAACTTTTATAGTTGTTAAACTTGAGATAATGCTTTTGCTGGATACCCATGAGAATGAGCATCATTTTCATACCAAATCGAAAAATAAATACGAAGAATGAGGTAAAAAACGGTATGCACCCAGGGGGATTTGAACCTGTGACCTCGTTTATGCGTATACGAAAGCCGCTTCCCCTTTCGAGTGACTTTGACGGGCTGCATGTAGCCGAATTGTTTCTTCTATACGGGCCGTTCATACATTTTCTGACTTCAAATAGAAAAAAACAAAAAAAATAGTTCAAAGAATGAAAGACGCGTAAAATGTAGGGAACAAAGAAATGCAGCAAAATTTTGCTGAAATGCAGCAAAATTTTTGCTGCATTTTTGCTGAAATTTTGCTGTTTTTTATAAACACAGAACGCCAAATATTTTTGCTGCATTTCAGCAATTTGCTGTTTTTGCGAACCATGGTTACAAGTAAGTTCTTTCTAGATCCCTTAATTTCATAAGATATGTCTCTGCTCTAGATTTCTGCTTCCTTCGCTACAATCAATAATGAGAAACTGCCTAAAATATGACGGATGGAATGGAGAAGAACGTATTCTCATCGTCAGTACTAACCGATGTCTCGATCTGCTTGTGGCCATTCCAAAATGGGGATGCGATGCAACTTACGAAGTGGTGCCGTTGCTATTTGGACAGTTGTGGATTATTTATGCTCGCCTTGCACATACCTACGCTCCAATGGTATTTGTGTTGATGAATCGTAAGCTCGAGTCTTCATATCGTTTTGTGCTCGAAAAGCTTAAAAAACTTCGCGAAAAAATTTCGCCGTTGAGTATTGCAGTTGACTTTGAAAAAGCCGAATGGAACGCTTTTGAGGTAAGATCTTTTTTCTTGATGTATAAGATCGTGTCCACTTGACGTAAAACTCGCTTGCAGTTCTTTTAATATAACTTTTAACAAATCATTGCAGGCTGCTTTTCCGAGAATAAAACACAGCGCCTGCTTTTTCCACTTCCGTCAATCTCTCATTCGCAATCTAAATCAATCTAAATGGCATGGCAATAAAAAATCTGGTTTAAGCAGTCGAAAGCCGAAACTCGCAATTTTTCAGAGTGAAGAGTGCAAGTGGTTAAGGACATACGAACAGGAAGGACGATTATTTTCGAATACCTCGACCAAGACCTTCAGGATGAGTTGTGTCTCAGCTTCGATCTTCAAGTAGGTGTGATTCGTCCTGGAAACAGATTACGGCAAATCTATTTCGACAGTGAAATATCTAAACCAAAGAAATTTAAGCATCCGGCGGACCCCGTCCCTAGGGTGTAAGTTATATCAAAGATTGACTGTAGAGGTTCCACCTGAACACTTAACTGTCCTATCTGGCTACCACATACGATAAGTGGCCACATAACTATCCTACCGAGCAGAAAAGCGGGCTTGAACACAAAAATCCACCTTAAATCCAGGCTAAATTCACCATCACCAATTTGGAGGGCAAAGAAAAAAATTTTAAAAGCAAATTTTATTATACGTGTTTGTACTTAAAAGAAAGCCAAGATGTTTCACTTAAGGGTTCGGCAGAGATATCTGACATTAGTTTGCAAAAATTGACAGAAAAGTGAACTTGAACACAATATTCCACCTTAAATCCATACTAAATAAACCATCACCAATTTGGAGTGAAAGGAAAAAAATTTTTGAGAAGCAACTTCAATAATACGTGTTTGTGATTAAAAGAAAGCCAAGATGTTGTACTTGAGGTTCCGGACAGATATTAGACATTAAATTGCCAAATTGGCCAAAAATTGGTTGTAAAACAATAAATTCATAAAACGACTTTGTAGCCGTCTATAAAAGGGGAAATGAAAATTTGAAAGTTGTAAGCCGTAAGTGCCGTTTTCTGTCATGAAGTGGAGGTATGACTGAATTTGATGAGCGAAAAAACAAAACTGGTGATATTGTAACTGATTAAGCTTGCTTGTAACTGATTAAGCTTGTCTCTTCATATAATGCTCATATATGGCGTGAAATCACTTATTTATTTTATTTGTGTGTGTAACTCTCTACATTATTTGTGAACTAGAATAACAGTGAAAAAACTGAGCGCTTTCTGTAAAAACACATTGAATTTCGGAGAAAAGTTTTTTGAGTTTCTTTAATTTTCGTAAAGGAAAATTTTCAAGGAAAGGAAAGTTTTATTGTGGGTTAATTTTTTTAATGTTTCTAGCTTAAACCGTAAGCAAGCTTAAGAAGTGTCTAAAATGAAAAGTCAAATATTTCCAGACACTCAAAGTTGAGGAGGTGCGCTTATTAGAGCGGGTGCTCCTATTAAAGGAAATACGGTACGATTGTTGCAGATTTTCTATAACTTGGTCAATAATCTGATTGTCATCTATTTTTCAAAAATTTTAGACGAATTCTCAAAGGTTTTCTGCATAAAGTCTTGTGTGGGATAAAGCGAGGAAGTAAGGTTGTGGATGGAGCTTTTGCATAGTGACACGGTTAGTCGTAATATGAGTTTTTCCTGCACATGGACCGATAAGTTTTTTGAAAATTTTTTAGAATCTAGATATCAATTAGTTTTGTAGTCGATTGTAGAGGGGGTGGTTTGCTATTTTCATTATTCATTAAAAACTACTCATCTGTATCATCTGTATAAAATAGATGGTCGAATCTCTATGTGAGCGTTTATTGTACAGGTATAAAGGTATTATTTACAGGACTCCCTCGCAGCCCACAGTTTTTTTGGTTTTCTTCTATATTTATTTATAATTAATCAAAGCTAGACATGGACCACCTATTCCCGGCCCAACCTCCACCACCTATACAAACTCAACAAGCACAAACGCAAGCTGGAGTTATAGTAGCCAATCAGTTCAATGGTAGACATTTACTTCTATTTGATTTTTGACACCCAAATAAACATTTCAACTTTTAGATTTCTTGGCTCCAGCTGTTCCGACCTCAATCTCAGCATTCAACTTGGCGGCTGGTCTGTTCCAACCGAACATTTCTGGCCAAAACTTTGTCTACAACTGCAATATTCCTTCAGCTTCTGCCTCCAATGGTTGTGCTCCTCAGCAAGCCATGTTCCAGCAGCAGGCACCACAGCAGCAGCAGTCACAGAGAAATCAGATCATCACTATCAGCATGCAATATGGATCACACAAAGAATTGATCATTGTGGAGAGGAGCAATGATCCACAGGTCGATTTTTCGACGATTATGTGAATGGCTAGGGTAATTCCAGCTGGAAATTAAACTAAAATAGCAATAGCGCCCTGCTAGAAAAGTTTGATTATATTAAGCTGGTGTTAAGCTACTATCTACGTAAATTATCCATCATGTAGGCGGTCGGCCTGTTTTTCTTGCGAATTACCCAATATGCCCGTTATCTCAATGAATTACTTTCTGTGGATGATGTTTTCGACCACTTGGAGAAGTATGGATATAGTAGTAGGTACTTTTTAAACGGCAAGATAAAACAGCTCACAGATTGTGCAGTGCTGATGACCACTACATCATTGTAGCCTTTTCTGTTTTCTGTGGTTTTTGATGTTCTATTTTCTGCTTCTGAATTTTTTCATTTACTGGATATTTCAGAATAAGTTTTTTTAGCAGAAAAAAAATCTTGGTGGTATTGAAAAAACTACCAGAAACTTTTCTAAGTCTAACTAAACAATCCATAAATTTTTATTTTCTACCAATAATTTCACTTATTGATTAACTTTCTTTTTTTAGCTTTTTCAATTCTTCCGCCAAAAAGCCCGTCAAATGGTCGAGCGTCAACTTCAATCGGCAGCCTCGAGTGCCAACGGTAATTATGCTGAAGGAGTAGCTGCTTCGCCCCCTCATCTTCAACGCCCTTCTTCCAGCCACAACAGCAATATCAGCCTCCGCCAATGGCAGCAATACCTCCTTCATTTAGTGTGCCAATTGCTGAGCTACAGTTGTTCATGCATGACTACAGAATTCCAATATGCTAGAGCGTTTGACCAATCTAGCACAGCTGGTAAGTGTTTTCAAGTTGTAGCCAAATTAGATGGTAATGACCACTACACAGGGCTGCCATCTCAAAATTAAAAAGGACATTTGGTAAAAAAACAGGAATTTAAAGAAAAAGTGCATTTTATATGGTGGCACTATTGCCACTTTGAAAAAAAAAGATTTTGACTAAAACTTCAAAAATAAAAAAAATTTGGGGTCTCAAAAAAGGACAAATCTTTTTAAAAAGGATATATGGCAGCCCTGCCACTACATCATTATATTGAATAATGATGGCCTCACTTATGGTAGAGAGTGGTGTAGTGGCAACTTCTCCGACTTCGCTGTTTTTTTCGATCTGAGGTTTATATCCATCTAGGAACAAACTATTTATTTTTCGTGTTTTTGTCTGTTCTAGAGCCCAATTGGACGGGAAACAGAAATTTCAATTTTAGAAACGTTTTATTAGTGAGATAGCAAGAATAAGAAATTTTAGAAGTGACGTTAACCACTACACACGTTTTTGACAAATCTCACCTAGCCATATAGAATCCATATTCAGCATTATGCTCTTTGGTCGATCAAACAACAAGGATTGGGCTAAACAAATGAAGGTTATCTTTGTGGATGGCACGTTCAAAATAACTCCTGCGCCATTCTACTAAGTAAGAGTATTTTTTTATTTGTTTGAACTGTTATGTGTTTAGGTCTACGTGATTCTAGCTGAAAGAGGAGGATACGTCTTTCCGGTATTATATGCTTTTCTGCCGGATAAAACGAAGGAATCGCTGTAAATAACAGTGATACTTTTAAATTATTCAATAAGTTTTTAAAAGAACCAAAGAACCTGAAGGCCGGTTAGCCCTCCTCCCTGGATACGCCCATGCTCATCACTGGCGGCAGTGACATAGATGATGAATGCCAGTAATCTCTTTTAGCGCTTTTCCTTCCACTTGTTTTTCGGTGGTAAGAGAACAAAATTCAAAAAAGGGTTACTGGGGGGAATAGGCAGAATGAAAGCACAATGGAGTTTTTGGTTGAAGAGGGCTCATATTTTCTATGCTTAGTACAGATGCAGACAGTCAAGTACAGATACAGCTAGTCATTGCATCTGTACTGCCACATGTTAAGCCCAAGGTCTATTTCTATGTCTGTGTTTTTGAAAGAGACCAATTCATTCTTTTCGGTTTTCATTTATTTAATTATTTATTTCATGTGAGAGTATGTGAATTAGAATAAAATAAGGATCATTTCTGGTAAATGAATATCGTAAATGTTCTAAAATAACGGCCCCTTAATCAAAAACCGCGTTTGTGGCATTGTGCTTTGGTCCACTTTTTCAGACCACTCTTGGCAAGTAACAGTTCATTTTTTTGGCCAGCGAGATGAGCTAAAAATGGGTGGTAACTTGCCTCATGACAGTCTTCAAAAACTGGGTCAAAGATACAATGCCAAGGACACGATTTTTAATCAATCAAGTTTAATTTGTTTCTAGTCAGTTTAGATTTTCATTTAAAGACAAATTTAGGGCTACATTTTTTGCAACCTATAGTCTCTTCATATAATGCTCATATATTGGCGTGAAATCACTTATTTATTTTGTATTTGTGTGTGTAACTCTCTACATTATTTGTGAACTAGAATAACAGTGAAAAAACTGAGCGCCTTTCTGTAAAAACACATTGAATTTCGGAGAAAAGTTTTTTGAGTTTCTTTAATTTTCGTAAAGGAAAATTTTCAAGGAAAGGAAAGTTTTTATTGTGGGTTAATTTTTTAATGTTTCTAGCTTAAACCGTAAGCAAGCTTAAGAAGTGTCTAAAATGAAAAGTCAAATATTTTCCAGACACTCAAAGTTGAGGAGGTGCGCTTATTAGAGCGGGTGCTCCTATTAAAGGAAATACGGTACGATTGTTGCAGATTTTCTATAACTTGGTCAATAATCTGATTGTCATCTATTTTTCAAAAATTTTAGACGAATTCTCAAAGGTTTTCTGCATAAAGTCTTGTGTGGGATAAAGCGAGGAAGTAAGGTTGTAGATGGAGCTTTTGCATAGTGACACGGTTAGTCGTAATATGAGTTTTTCCTGCACATGGACCGATAAGTTTTTTGAAAATTTTTAGAATCTAGATATCAATTAGTTTTGTAGTCGATTGTAGAGGGGGTGGTTTGCTATTTTCATTATTCATTAAAAACTACTCATCTGTATCATCTGTATAAAATAGATGGTCGAATCTCTATGTGAGCGTTTATTGTACAGGTATAAAGGTATTATTTACAGGACTCCCTCGCAGCCCACAGTTTTTTTGGTTTTCTTCTATATTTATTTATAATTAATCAAAGCTAGACATGGACCACCTATTCCCGCCCAACCTCCACCACCTATACAAACTCAACAAGCACAAACGCAAGCTGGAGTTATAGTAGCCAATCAGTTCAATGGTAGACATTTACTTCTATTTGATTTTTGACACCCAAATAAACATTTCAACTTTTAGATTTCTTGGCTCCAGCTGTTCCGACCTCAATCTCAGCATTCAACTTGGCGGCTGGTCTGTTCCAACCGAACATTTCTGGCCAAAACTTTGTCTACAACTGCAATATTCCTTCAGCTTCTGCCTCCAATGGTTGTGCTCCTCAGCAAGCCATGTTCCAGCAGCAGGCACCACAGCAGCAGCAGTCACAGAGAAATCAGATCATCACTATCAGCATGCAATATGGATCACACAAAGAATTGATCATTGTGGAGAGGAGCAATGATCCACAGGTCGATTTTTCGACGATTATGTGAATGGCTAGGGTAATTCCAGCTGGAAATTAACTAAAATAGCAATAGGCGCCCTGCTAGAAAAGTTTGATTATATTAAGCTGGTGTTAAGCTACTATCTACGTAAATTATCCATCATGTAGGCGGTCGGCCTGTTTTTCTTGCGAATTACCCAATATGCCCGTTATCTCAATGAATTACTTTCTGTGGATGATGTTTTCGACCACTTGGAGAAGTATGGGATATAGTAGTAGGTACTTTAAACGGCAAGATAAAACAGCTCACAGATTGTGCAGTGCTGATGACCACTACATCATTGTAGCCTTTTCTGTTTCTGTGGTTTTTGATGTTCTATTTTCTGCTTCTGAATTTTTTCATTTACTGGATATTTCAGAATAAGTTTTTTTAGCAGAAAAAAATCTTGGTGGTATTGAAAAACTACCAGAAACTTTTCTAAGTCTAACTAACAATCCATAAATTTTTATTTTCTACCAATAATTTCACTTATTGATTAACTTTCCTTTTTTAGCTTTTTCAATTCTTCCGCCAAAAAGCCCGTCAAATGGTCGAGCGTCAACTTCAATCGGCAGCCTCGAGTGCCAACGGTAATATGCTGAAGGAGTAGCTGCTTCGCCCCCTCATCTTCAACACCCTTCTTCCAGCCACAACAGCAATATCAGCCTCCGCCAATGGCAGCAATACCTCCTTCATTTAGTGTGCCAATTGCTGAGCTACAGTTGTTCATGCATGACTACAGAATTCCCAATATGCTAGAGCGTTTGACCAATCTAGCACAGCTGGTAAGTGTTTTCAAGTTGTAGCCAAATCAGATGGTAATGACCACTACACAGGGCTGCCATCTCAAAATTAAAAAGGACATTTGGTAAAAAAAACAGGAATTTAAAGGAAAAAGTGCATTTTATATGGTGGCACTATTGCCACTTTGAAAAAAAGATTTGACTAAAACTTCAAAAATAAAAAAAAATTTGGGGTCTCAAAAAAGGACAAATCTTTTTAAAAAGTTATATGGCAGCCCTGCCACTACATCATTATATTGAATAATGATGGCCTCACTTATGGTAGAGAGTGGTGTAGTGGCAACTTCTCCGACTTCGCTGTTTTTTTTCGATCTGAGTTTATATCCATCTAGGAACAAACTATTTATTTTTCGTGTTTTTGTCTGTTCTAGAGCTCAATTGGACGGGAAACAGAATTTCAATTTTAGAAACGTTTTATTAGTGAGATAGCAAGAATAAGAAATTTTAGAAGTGACGTTAACCACTATTTTCCTTTTTTACAAAATAAATCGACCAATCTTGTTTTCGAACCAATCCAATAGTAGACTAGGGCCATAAATTCTATAAAACCTCAAATGTTATCGTCGTTTAGGACAATGAAGCATAGTGGAAATAATTCGGATAGACCGTCGCAATGAACACCTCACTCGCCTGCATTGCTTGGGGGTGAACAGCTACAAGACCCCACTTTCTGTGACTACTGCGGGGAGATTTTGGTCGGCATGATCAAGCAGGGACTTCAATGCTCCCTATGCAAGTGCAATTTCCACAAGAAGTGCGCTTTTGCTCCAAGAAATAATTGTGCCAAAAATGAGATCAATACCAATCCAGCAACTGGCCAATTTGCAAATCTGATTCCAGGTAAGCAAAAAGCATTAAATTAGTCTGAAAAGAATTGTTGCAGAGGATTTGAACCAAATGGCGAAATTGCCCAGTCCACCTGGAGTAAATGCGACTATGTCGCAATTTCAACTGCCTCACACACTCTCCATGCACAATTATAAGACACCTACTGTGTGCAAGGTGTGCGACAAAATGCTGTTAGGATTGATCAAACAGGGCATGAAGTGCAGGGATTGCAAGGTGAATTTTTTGTGGTTTGCCTAAATTTTCTAATGAGTTTACTACCTACTTGTTTATAATCGTAATTTTGCCATTTATTGAAGATCACTCTCAGACAAGTTACCATCCATTTTTTGGGCCGTGAGATGGTCTACAAAATGAATGGTAATTTGTCTGAAAGTAATGCGCAAAAATGGGTTGAAAACACAATGCCAAAACATATGACCTTTTTAAAAAATCGTTTCCGTTACAATCTGAAACATAATTCATTCAAATTCATCGGTTTAGGTATATAGCACATGAATGGAAGGTGGTTCGCGATGCAAACAGTCAGGACTCTGATCATAGTACTCAGATGTTAGATAGTCTGAAAACATCTGACCCAGCAGAACTACCAGGATTGGGAAGCCTATAAAGAGCTATATGGTAAGATGTGGGAATTATAGCGGGGTGAAAAACAAGGATATTTCAAAAAAGATGAACCGTATTTTCTCTATTAAACGGGTCCTTGTTATTTTTCAAATTGAAGTGACGGAACAAATCTGGGAAAAGGGCTCGAAAATCGATCTAAAAAAAAGTGTCGGACCTATCTGGGGTTCGAACTTGTCAAACCTGAAGTTTTCACTACACAAAAATCAAAATAAATTTTTTCAAATGTTTAGACAACACAAGAATATCAGTCTATTCTAATTTATCTTAAACATTTCATTATTTTAGCTTACTAGTTCTTGCCACTGCGGGTATTTTGGACAATCTTGCCAACTTCTTAGTTCGATCCCCAGCCCCAACACGTCCCATTTTCGAAGTTCTTCTAGGAAGGTAGCCCCGATTGGGGGACCATCCTGCTCACAGCAGTCTAGCACTTATCGCCCTATGCATTTGCTAGCTATTGCGCTTACTCTCACAACACCATGATGGTCAAAAGAGATGCGGACAACAACCAAGGCGCCAACACCTCCCTCACTGCCTCCAGACACTCCCTCAAAAAGATTTCGAGCCTCAAGTCTCATAAAAGTGACAAGCAGAATATCAGAGTGCTACTGATGAAATAGATGGCACGGCCAACCTGCCCTCTACATCATCCTCTTCATCTTCAGCCCTCCAGCTACTAAACAGGCCATTCGAGAAGGTGTTGAAGAGGCTCAATTTGCCTAGGTTTTAGTTACTTTTTTATAAGCTCAAACCCATTATTTGCAGTGCACTTTCGACTTTTTGACTTCCGCTTTTGAAAAAGGAAAAGAATGCTAGATGCTGCTAAATAAAGGCACAATTTCTTCAAAAAAATTATCCTTTTTGGAATATTTGCTTTTGTTAGTCGAGATTTTGAAATCAATGTAAGAAATGGCCGGATCCATCGGCGGTAGGATTTAATAGTCACTACATTTATCAAATATTTATCTTGGACAAGTATTAAATGTGCTTTGCTTTTGCTGAAAAGTGCCTTGTTTTTGTTTCAGATAGAAAAGTTGAATAGTGCTAGATAGCTAAACAGCTTTTTTCAAAGTGATGACACAATCAGATAGTCTGTTCTTATAGTTTCTAACGGTGTATCATTTGCTGCAACATCTTCGCGAAAATCTAGCACAAAAACGCTGAAGTATGAAGCAAGTCGGAAAAATAATTTGATTCACACTTTGACCTTATAATGCTAAATTTTGCAGAGACGTTGCAGAAAATTATATGCCGTTAGAAACTAGAACCGCGAGGCTACCTAATGGGGCTATCACTTTGAAAAAAAATGATTTAAATATTTACCTCTTGACTAAAATAAAAAACAAGGCACTTTTCAGCAAAAACAAGGCAGATATAAGATTTATCCATTTATCTTTCGAGAAACAAGATAACCGCTTGGTCACAGTGTTAGGTCGAAGTCGGAATATAGTGCTGCATAGAAATCGTCATTTTGGTGGTTCAACCGCAAATCTGATATATTGTTTGTAACATAATATCGTGCGGTTTTTTGTTCATAAATATTTTGCCCGAATATGACATATTCCTACGATGATGTTATTTGCCGTTTTGTAAAAAAGAATCTCCTCTTTCATCTCTATTTTTTAGCTTTTACAATTTCACAATAAAATATTGATTTTTAGCCTTCGAGAATAGAGCTTCCAGTTGGAAAAATAATTATCTCCGACATCTTTAAAACTGGTCAAAGTTGTTCAAGTGTAATGTGCTGCAACCACGTCTCAACACTATGTTGTAGCGCAGTTTGAGAGCTTCAAATTCATTTTACAGAAATTTTTTTGAAAATCTTAGTTTTGAGATATATCGTTTTTGAAAAACAAATTCTTCGAAAAATGACTGAAATTCAAGTTTTCTTCGTTTTTTCGAATTTCAGTCATTTTATACATACCGTATTTATTCTAATAGAAGGCCAGTCTCTATTAGAAGGCCAGTCCTCTAATAGAAGGCCACCCTTAGGGGTGTTGAAAAATAGAAGGCCAGTCTCTATTAGAAGGCCAGTCTCCAATAGAAGGCCTCCCCGCTCGAAGTGGCTCCAAAATAGATAATATTGGATTTTTTTGCTAAATATAGGTATTATATTACTATGCACATAAATTTGTATTATTTAAGGCACCAGATGTTTGTTGAATGCACCATTCAAAGCCAGCATCCGTCAGTTATACGAAGACTGATGATGCATGGAGAAAAAGCGCTGACAAAAGGTGGAAATCCAAAGCTTCCTCCGATGTCTATCTACTTGCAATGAATGGTGGAAGCGTGGGAAAGCCTATCGAAGGAAATGGTCGAAAGGTCATTTAAAATTTGTGGGATTACCAACGCTACTGATGGGTGTGAAGACGACCAGATTCACTGCTTCAAGCCTGATGGTCCTGTGCCAAGCGGTAGATTCAAGCTGCAGCAAGCAAGAGAGGACAAAGATTGGCCGAACTCATAGAAGAAATCGATCTCGAGCAACAGGAGAAAATGTTGAAAATGATAGCAATGTCTCCTTAGAATTTATTGGATTGATTGTTAGCTCGATTGTTGTATTAAAAAATTTTGAGTAAGTCAGTCAAGTTAGAAAATAGTTCGTCAAAGAAGAGTTGAAAAATAGAAGCCAGTCTCTATTAGAAGGCCAGTCTCTAATAGAAGGTCACCCACTGAGGAGGTTGAAAAATAGAAGGCCATGGCCTTCTATTAGAATAAATACGGTAAGTCTAAGCCTGAGCCAA
>SADC01001160.1:0-24933 GCA_004194705.1 Ditylenchus dipsaci | reverse complement strand
CCTATATAGACCTAAAATCGTCTCAGAAGCTCAAAAAAGACATTATTTTTGAGTTCTGGTCAATAAAAAATTGAGTTTTGGGTACTTTTTGAATTTTGACTTTTTTACCGGTCCTAGTGCAAAAGCGGTTGCCAAAATTTGCCTTAGTCCCCCTGTTGTTTTTTGCGAAATATGCCTTGGTCTCCCCTGTTCATTATAGTTATATTAATATAGTGATTGTAGTGATCATGGTGATTATGGTTAACATGATATCACCTTTACCATGATCACCTTCAAAACAACAGGGAGACCAAGCTGTCTTTCGATAAAAAAAAACAACAGGGGTGACCAAGGTGAATTTCGGCAACCGCTTCTGCACTAGGGCCAGTACCTGTTTTATTACCTGTTTTATCATGTTTGGTCACTGGAGCTGGGCAAAAATAGTCTCTAAATGCATTTTGATCAAAAGTCTTGCTCGGAATTATGTCTAAGGTAAGTGAGTGTGCGCATCTCTAACCGACCAAGCCTCCTGCGCCCCCTTTGGGGGTGCGGAGGGCTTGGTTGCTTGGGTTGAGATGTGCACACCCACATACCTTAGACGCAAATCACTCGAAAGTGACTCTGGGTGCATAAAAATGTATGCATACCTGAGTTTATTTATGCAGTAGGCTCCAGTCAACAAAACTATGTTCAACATCTTCCTTTTTGTTCAAAATTGGCCTTTTTTGGTCTATTTACACCCTAATACAGCCTTAAATCCCTTCGAAAGTGGTCAAAATGGGTACTTTTTGGTGGTCCAGAAACTCGATTTTTTATTGACCAGAACTCAAAAATAATGTCTTTTTTGAGCTTCTGAGGCTATTTAGGTCGATATAGGGTGTTTGGGAACATTTAAAAAAAAGTTGATTTGAGGGGGGGTATATGTAAGTAGCGCCGCTGAATGTTTTCTTACTTAAAACTGCTTCTTCTCTGCTTAAATACATATATCTTGCGAAGGAAGGCTTGATTTTGCAAGTGTGATGCATTGTTAGCTTAGGCAAATTTGTTCACACTTATTTCTTTGACACATTTTTTGCTTGACATTAAATTTGAGTACATTCCATAGAATTCTAAAAAAATAATTCATAGCTAAAAAGCAGTAGCTGAGAAAGTTACAACGCTAGGCTTTATATTTTGAACAATCAAAAAGAATTTACAACAAAGAGTCGTGTTCTTGTAAAGAAATGTAACTGCTATTCACAAATTGTAAGCTGTGATAATTTTTTACGGACAATCACAAACGTTTTTTTTGATCCGTGAACTTTAAATAGAAAGAAATTTATTTTTATCTGTAAAATTTAATACAAATTAATTTAATTTTACAGAGTGGCGCTTCCTAACAGCCGAAATGGTTTGACCTATATTTTTTGGTTTTATTGAACTAATTTTTCTGAGTTTTTTAATAAGCATAGTAGAGCCAAATAGTGATAACAAATCAAATATAGCAATTTGAGTTAGCACTTACGAGCAAGGTTTTGAACTGTTTACTTTTTTGTTCATCACAGATTTTATCATTACAGTCAACCCCCGATTTAACATCTCCCCACCTCAAGTTCGTTCCCGCCTAGGGTCTGACACGTTTTTTACCCTGATTTTTTAATCGTCTTACGAGCTGTCTTCGGCTAGTCTAGTACGAAATATCGTAAGGATTTTGATTTTGCCGATCGTTTTTCAAAAAAAAATTTTTGCCGAAAAGATCCGCGGGTACTAGAGTTGGGTTAATTACCGGTCATAATCTTTTTTTCGGTCATATTCTGGTCATAATCTTTTTATAATATTAAAATACCATATCAATTAAAAGGTTGCAGAAAAATGTAAAAAATCGAAAATAAGCGTTAAAATTTGAATAATTAACGAAAAAAATAAAAAACACAACTCAAAACACAACAGCATAAAATATTTTGGCACGTTGTGCGCCCGTAAATAAGAAATTTCACGTTTGAGTGCGCGCGGGATGCTATTTTATTCCGAAAGGTTTGACATTATTTTTTTTAATTGACAATTGTTGCAAATGAAATTAATTGCGCTAGAAAAAGTATTTCTCAACAAGTTAATTTGCAGTGTAATGGTGAAGGAGCAGTGGCTGGTCAAAATTTGTTAGTCAGTTCGACTTCGCGATTCCCAATCCCTGCGTTGTCTTTTCGAGTTTTAAGTCAATTTCTTGCTTGTTATAAAAAGATGGCTCTACTGGAGAATGGGGTACCTATTTTTCGCATTGATCTCCCTGTTATTTTTTCTATGTTTTTGTTTCTTTTTTTATTATATTTTCTGTTCGTACCGTGGCTAAATAAAAAATGATCAAGGAATATATGTAAAAAGATAGAATATAAAAGAAAAGACGAACAGAAAAGACCATAAAAAGGGAACAAAAACATGGAAAAAATAACAAGGGGATCAAGGCAAAAAATTGATCGACTAGCTACGACTACGGCTAGCTGACTACGACTAGCCTTGGGAAGGATTGGATAGCGTACCACGTTTTTCTTCCAGAAGATGAGCGGATCCTAATTCATCAGCATCATTTTCTCCGTGTTGTAAGCGACCATTTCCTTTAATTCAATGAATGAAGGGTACTTGTGCTGTTTAGACCCCCCCCCCCACAAATTACGAAGACGCATTTCCTTTCCACAACTACAAATTCTACTTGAATAGAGCAGCTTCAGATTTGTAACCATTCTACAAACTCGACATCGGTCCAATTTAAAAGCTTTTCATATAGATTTCCAAGGTTGAATCTACGGAGTTCTTCCATTATCTAAAACAAAGAAATTGGAATACATGCGTAGAACAAAATGATGGACTGAATGAACATTTCCATAACGATAATTATTATTAAAATGGGGACTATAAACATTCTGCTTAAAAACATAAAAAACATTCACAACCAAAAAAATGGGGGGGGGGGTCTAGACAGCACAAGTACCGAATGAAGATTAAAACAAATGTTTAACTTACGATATGTAGATTCTCCGTCCAAGTAGTCGGCAGCGGCAAATTCTCAGCTTGATCCACTTGCTGGCGAGCGATAAAACTCATCGGTTTCTCGGCGACTGGTTCCTTCTAAACCAATTATTCAAGATTCTACCACTCAAACTTAAACAAACCACGGGGGAAAACACATAATCTTCCACTTGTTTCACTAAAAGAATACCCTCCAGATGGGCGCACCACGAATCCCTGTATCACGACCGCCTCTTTCGAATTGTCCTCCAGTTTCGCGAGCTTTCCTTTTTCACTCCGAACGCTGCTTTGTGTGGACGATCAGCTACTTGACACTTTAGTTCGAAGTTTTGTACTTATGCTTCTTTGCTCCTGCATCTCGTCAGAACCCCAAATTTTTATTGCATATTCCTGGAGCCTTCACCTGGTTTTCTATCAAAAGACATCAACTTTGAAAATAGAAGTATTCAAAAAGTGAACTAAAAAGTGAGCGTTTCGACGCTTTTTGATTGATATACTTATCCAACATCATTGATATTATTCTCTTTATCCAACATCCTTCGTCATATGCTAATTGTCCAACATCCTTGATGAATTTTATTGAATATATTATATGCTATATGAGCCAAGAGGGGGCAATAATTAGAGCGGGCGCTTATTAGAGAGGGGGCGCTTATTTTACGACCTCTGTCCAGAGGGGAAACTTATTAAAAAGGGGGCGCTTATTGGAGAGGGGGCGCTAATCAAAGATAATACGGTAATTCAAAAATCAGGCTGAAAGAAGTATCGTACGGAGGCCGACTGTATTTTAAATGAATTTTAAATGGTGGAATTTTTCAACTTTTCAAAAAATAATTCTTCGCTTGACACTCCGATGGCCAAGAGTAAGAAGTGCCTGAATCGAACTTTTATTTTGTTGAAGAAACCTAAATTTTTGACACCAGATTCATGTCCAGCATTCTTGATTTGACTGAATTACGGCCTTGAAAAATTAACCTTGCTGTCAAATTTTGAATTTCGTTTGAAACAAAAAAGCGCTTGAAATTTAAAAAAGGGTAATACTTTTTTTTGAAAATTTTCAATCTTATTAGCCAAAACAAAAATCTGTGACAGAAATAAGTGAATCTGGGTCAAAAAAAAAGTGTTGCCCCTTAAAAAAACGCGTGTGAATGATTTTTGTCTCGAGCTGAATTCGAAATTTGATCACAAGGTTAAGTTGATAAGGCAGTATTTTAAGTAAATCGAACATGCTGAACATGAACCTGGTGAATCGAAGAGTCTGGTGAGTTTGGTCAAGGACCTGGTCAATAGTCAAGATGGTCAAGAATCTGGTCACACGGTCATCTGCTCAAGAATCTGGTCAATGAATCTGGTTAACCAAACTGGATGCATGGAACGGGCATGGAGTTGAGATGCGCACACCCTCATACCTTAGACACAAATCACTCGAAAGTGACTGGGAATGCATAAAGGAGGATTGGAGTATGGTGTCGAAATGTCAAAATTTGGAGTTCTCAAAAATGGCACAAAAAGTACCAAACAAATGCAAATGAAAAAATTCAAAAATAACTCACTAAAGTTATTAAAAATATACCTTAACTTTGGAAAAAAACATCACAAAACAGGCAAAATTGCATTGTGAAAACACCTCGACCGTAACCTCTACCTCGACCTCAACCCACATCCGATTCATTTTGACCTCTAAATTTTTTTTGATTCCTTAAAATAAACTTTTAATTTATAATTTTTTTTGAATTTTTTTTACTATAAGTTTAAAATTTAATTCTTTGTTTTTAAATTTTAGCCAAGATTTTTCTGAATACCTTGAAAGAGGTAGTTCTATGGATGATTCAGGTTAAGGTACCTTCCTGGTATCTGGGTACTACAACGGTGGTTCGCCAAGCTCAAAATGAGTTTCTTCAGAATGTATTTCTTTGCAGATGAATCTCTTGACGTGCAACTTCCAGGGGTTGGCAAGAAAGCAAAACCAGGTCAGAAAGATTAATTAACGAGTCAGAATCTCATGTCCGAATGCCTAAAAAGCCACGGGAAACTCGTCTTTCGGGGGTTCACTTATTGGATGTAAACTTTTTGCGCACATCAGAATCTCACACTGGGGATGTCTGATCTGGTCTTTACCCAACCTTTTTTTCGAGGATAGCCGAAAGCACTCGAAACCACCGCAAAACAACCAAAATCAACACAAATCATTGTTTCACGTGGTTTTTATGGGATAAAGTGATTTAGGATGGTCTGGGTTAATTTGGGTGGTTTGGGCTGATTAGGGGTGGTTTGGGGCGGTTAGATTGGTCTTGGATGGCTTAAGTGGTTTTTAGTGTTTTGGGAAGCTTGAGTAGTTTGGGTGGTTCGGGGTGATTTTTCCGGATGAACTGACACCAGTGCGCATGCATATGAACTGCATAGGTAGAATAAGAAATAGGGAGGGACAGGAAAAAATAATTCAGACAAGAAGGCGGTAAACATACAATTTTGACTAAAAATGTTGATGCTCAAACATTGGGGTCAACAAAATGTTGAGGGACAAAATCTTGACCCTTAACATTGTTAAGACATGGTCAACACCAGTGTTATAAATATCTAAAAGTCGGCACTTTTCAGGAGATTTGAGCATTATCTGGGTGGTTGGGAAATCATCTAGATAATTTAGATGCTATCCAGGTGATTTGGATACTATCCAGACAGTTTGGAAACTATAAAAGTGGTTTGGGTAGTTGAAAAAGTTAATCACTTTCCCCTCAAGACAATAACATAAAAACAATAAAAATATGTATAAAAATGATTGAAGTGCATGATTGAAGTACACCCCCTTCCGAGGGGGGGGGGGTAGGGTGGTGCACTTCAATCATTTTTATACATTTTTTACTTACTTCACCTACTTACTTTGCCCGATTCACGATTTTCCTTACACTAAAACCTGCGCCCTTCGGGGCGCAGGGGGCTTGGTTGGTTAGAGATGCGCGCACAGACTTATCTTAAACATAATTCCGAGGAAGACTTTTGATCAAAAATGCATTTATAGAGCTTTTTTGCCCAGCTCCATCAAAAAAAATGTGATAAGTCACTCGAAAATGACCCTGAAATACCCGAAAAACACCATTTATCCCTGAGAGACGGTAGGCAATTTTTTTGGCAAATTTCAAAATTTTTTAATCAGAAAGTGTCATAAATACTTCTCTTATCGTGTTGAGCAGCAAAAATGAGCTCGGGGGTGATTAAGGGTCACTTTTCGAAAAATCCGAGTATGGGGGTGGGGACTATAAAAGTACCCAATCAGATTCTCGAAAGTTTCTCGAAGTTTGCAGAGTATTCTGCAGGGGTTCTTTACGCGTTTAAAGTTTAAACTTTAAACTTTTTTTTTGGCAAATTCCGTATTTCCTGCAATAGAGCCTCCGGCTGATTTATTTTTGGAGATTTGCCAGAATATTTGCGAAAAAAAAAAGGAAGTGTAAATACTTAATTTGGGAACTATTTGATTTTTGTAATTTTTTTATATTTTCACAACTAAAATAAATAAATTTTCAAAGTTGATGATAAATAGGCAGAAAGGGGTTTAGTCTGTAAAGATTTTGGCTACAATTTGGAATCATAACCAAATTTTTGTATCTAAATTTTTGAGAGTTCGTTATATCGAGCGTCTTCTCTATGAGTCGGGACCGCTCTAAGTGTTCGTTATATAGAGCGTCTGTTTGACTAAATTTAATACAAATCCAACCAAACCGAAAAAATAGTTCGTTATATCGAGAGTTCGTTATATCGGGGCTTCGTTATATCAAGCGTCGACTGTATTTAATTCTATTTAAAGTGAAAGAGATCGAAGCGACAAAATAGGTTTGAATGAATTTTTTTTTATTCTTAAAGCTTTCTCATTTTTCAACGTTTTCAAGTTTCATATTATTAATGTCAAAAGAATTGTTATAGCTTATTCGAAAGCTAGATTCATGGCGGTTCTGATGATCATCGGATCTTATATTGGTGTGTTTAGAAATAGACATAACTATTGCCTTCAAGTTGAACACAACTTTTTCAGTAAGGTAAATTTAAAGAAGGGTTTTGTCGAGTTTCAGACTCAAGACACGCAAAAATACGTTTTTCCAGAGTTGCTTAGTATAAAATTCTTAGTCAAATAATGCACTCGTCACAAAGGGTCCTCGCGGTATTAAATAAATCTTAAGACAAAGAGTTTTTGAATTCCGGTAAAATTATCATTTATTAAAAACAAATTTGCGTTCAAAATCTTTATTATTGCATAAATCATTAGAATAAATATAAAAATAGACTTTGTCGTCAATTCGTCATATGAAAAGGTTATTTTTATTATTTTTTTTAATTTATTTTTTATTACAAAGAGTCCATTGATCCTCTACCCAAACATGCCAAGCACGTCGCCAAGCACATCTCCTGCTGTTCCTGCAATGTCACTTGCACTATCTATCATATCGTTAGCACTATCCACGTAATCTCCCACATCATAGTTTGAATTGTTATCATCGCAAGTGCAACGCTTACTCAACACCTTCTGATCAGAAGCCACCAACATTGCACCAATTATTAGCATTAGTAGTGCAATAGCAACACGACCTAAAGTTCACAATAAAGCCCCAAAAATGTATTAATACTTATTTGGTGCGGGGGGAGGAGGAATGTCATTTTATAATTTTTCGCAAATTATTACGAAACGTCCAATAAGTAACTTTCACACCCTAAAAACTGAAATTTGACCAAAATTTTGATTAACCTTGGTCCATATAGCGAAAAATCAAATTTTAGACTATTTTTTAAAGTTGACTCTTTACGTAAGAAAGTGTCAGAAAACAATGTTTTCACCGTTTTTAGGATAAAAAAATTAGCTTGGAGACTTTTAAAAAATATTTTAAATAAAAATACGGAAATTGTCAAATGGCCCCCAGAACAAATAAGTGCCAAAATATTTTTCGACTTACTTGACGATGACATTTCTGCAAAAAACGAAGAAATACAAGTATTGATAAAAAAACAAGTAACTACTGATAAATTATTACGGCTGAGCAGCTCACTTTTATACATGATTTATCAACAAAGGCACAAAAGATTTCATATTTTCCGTAGCTTTCATGGGCTTGAAATGATAGGAATCAAATGAAAGGCATTAAAATCGACACAAACGTTGCCTCTCTTTAATCATATTTGTAAAACCAAGCTCTAGCATTTTGTAACCTTCTATTCTGTTTTTTCACGAAAGTTCGGCTAGAAAATGTTTTGGGAGAATTTATACTATTCCATTAATTAATACCATGATATTTCGGCCGCTTATTGTAGCTTTGGAGATGTTTTTTATAAATTTTGTTACCTCAGAATTTTGACTTTTTTTGTTAAATTTAATTGAAATTAAGGCGGGGAATGGTAATTCTTAAAATTTCTTGCTTGTTTTGACCTGGCTATGGCGATTTTTTTTCTACATTTTTGACTTTCTTGTAGCGAATTTAATGGAGATTCCAAAACCGTTGAAATCTTTTATTTATGTGAGAAAGGCTTTGAGGACTATTTTTTTTGAGTGAGTAAGTCTTTAATACTTAATTTTTGACTTATTAGCTTCAAATAACTATAGCTGGCTTTTTTTAACCAACCCAGATCACAAAATAACTGATTTCATTCCGTAGAAAATCTTTTTCATTTGATCATCAATTATTTTGGAAAAAACTGACCAAAAGTTAGAAAAAGTTACACTTTTCCAAACCTTCAATTCGGTCGAAAATGCCGTTTTCCCTTTTTCGTCGGCTTGAGGATAACTGTTTTTTCATACTGCTGTACAGCTCGATGAGCTGAACAGCGCTAGTGTCAAACATTTTTAGAAAAATGGTTTTCTAATAAGAAAAATAGCTTTTTAGAATAAATGCTGCCAAAAGTTGATAGGAAAATTTTAGGATATATTTTGGTTTTGAGTCTCTTTAACCGTTTTTCTTGGCGAATTCTTGTTCAACATGTTTGATTTGCTTAAAAAGTGCTTTTGAAATGAAAAGTCACTGTCAAATTTCAAGTTCCTCTCAAGACAAAAAAGATTTGAACGCAATTTAAACAATTTAATTTTTGGCAGTCCAAAACTTTAATTTATTGAGAGGAATTCGAAATTTAGCTCAAAAAATAAGAGCACTTCTATAAGCAAATCGATTATGTTGAACGAGAATTCGGCAAGAAACCCGGTCATAAAAACTCAAAACCAGAAGTTTTCTAAAAACTATGACATCGACTTTTGGCGACATTTATTCTAAAAATTTACTTTACCCCTTTTATAAAGAATATTATACGCTAGTGTGGTTAAAAGGGCATGCTCGCCGCCGATGGAAATATTTTGAAAGGCGGGTACCAGGTCAATTCAAACGACAATATTTCAAAATAAATTTTAGTTGAGTACCCTACTGGGAATAAGTAATCAAAAAGACTCCTTTATTGAATAGCATTGGCGGTTAGTGGGATAGAGGCGGCGGACTGTGAAAGTTGATCGACGGTTAGATTCTCGTGGAAGGTACAATTTTTCATAACTTTTCTAGAATTTCGTTAAATTAATAGTTGAAATACTTTTCGACCCTGAAAAGGCGCTTTTTCTGCCGGAAACGGCACTTTTCCTGTCGGAAATTTTAAAAGCTTTATTCTCAGGCGTTTCCTTATCATTTTCGATTTTTTCGTATAACGTGTAGCCCAGAATCTCAGCTTTCTAACAAGATATTAACTGACTGGATGAAGTCTCAAAAAACTTGGAGAAAAAAGTCTTTTAATAAAGCAAATTTTTTCAAAATGTAGTCTATTCAAAAACCGCTCTTTACAACTTTTTGAAACTTCATTTAGTCAATTAATAGCTTGTTAGAAAGCTGAAATTCTGGACTACACGTTGGTCAAAAAAATTTTAGAAATGATAAGGAAACCTCTGAGAATAAAAGCTTTTTAAAATTTCCGGCAGGAAAAGTGCCATTTCCGGCAGAAAAAAGCGCCATTTCAGGGTCGGAAAGGCTGTACGAACTTTCGTAACAAGACAATTTCGTAAGAGCGAACTTTCGTAAAAAACAATTTTCGTAACAGCGAAAATTCGTAAGAAAGATTTTCGTAAGAGCGAATTTTCGTAAGAAACTTTTTCGTAACAGCGAATTTTCGTAACGAATTTTTTTCGTAAGAGGAAATAATCGAATTTTTTTTCACTTTTAATCAATTTTTCTAATTCAGGATTTCATCTGATTCATTTGTTTTGGCCTTTCTGTCACTGTTGACACTTCGAACAGTTAATTATTTGACTATTAACTGTATGAGCACAAAAGTTGGTAAGCATAGGTCATATGACTGAAAATTTTGATAATTAGTTGACCCCCATATTTTTCATCCTTTAGGAGACCAGCAGAAATACCCAAAAGGCATGGTGAAAAACTCCGAGCTAGAATTCATATATTATATACTACACATAGCTATTTCCCATTAGTGGCATGTATGGGGTGTCCAGTAAAAAACGCCTACGCAAAAACGTCTACAGTAAAAAGGCCTACGCGAAAACGCCTACAGTAAAAAGGCCTACGCAAAAAGGCCACACAAAAGGCCTACACAAAAACGCCTACGCAAAAAGGCCTACAGTAAAAAGGCCTACAGTAAAACGCCTATAAAATTATCTACATTTTTTCAGTCCTGAAACGAATAGAATTCCAATTTTTTGATGTTGGTTCATAGAAAATCATTTGAAAAACAAGGATAGTTAGACAAAAAGATAGCAATATTACCGTATTTTCTCTAATTACCGCCCCCTCTAATTGCCGCCCCCCCCCCTAGAGGTCGATCGAAAAATAAGCGCTCCCCTCTAATTGCCGCTCCCCCCCCCCTATTTTTTCGAAACCGTTTTTAACCTTTTTTGCACAATTTTTTGGCGGTTAGTTATTAATAAGAAGATGTGTCCAAGATCATTTTTTTGCTGAAGAGGTATATATAAGCAGGATCGATAAATATTCACGTGAACAATAAGTCTACAACAACAAGTCTACCTTAAAGGTGGGGGCAGGCTTTATATACGCATCGCCCTAGGTCACAGGTTCGACTACCACTGGCTGCAGACCTTATTTTTTTTTCTTTTATTTACAAGTTTGGTGTCAAAATGTAGCTAACATCCTCATCTTTCATTCGAGCTATCATACAGATAAAAAGTTTGTATAAAGTTAGAGCTAAAATTTAAAAAAAACATTTAAACTGTGTCTAATTCGATGAAATCCTCAATAGAATTATCAATCAAGCAATCAATTGCGACCATTTTCAGCTTCACTATCAGCAAATGCTGTAATTTGGAGATTTTATGCACATGACTGGCTGTATTAAAATTATATTGGACATCAGTAAAAGTTTTTTAAAATCTTAGCTCTAACAAAATATTAACTTCTACCTTGTATGATAGCTCAAATGAAATCTCATGATCTTGGCTTTATTCCTGTGTATGTGGAAAAAATGCAGAAATATCTATCAAAGCAGTAGAAGAAAACCCTCAAAGTCATCGATTATCGGAGCTCCAGCCTATTTTTTAGCCTACGAATAAGCTACGGTAGGTGTGAAACCCTGCGTTGATGGTCTTGTCGGATAGTCAAAAGCCCGAGGATGATTTTTACACGAAATTCTTAATAAAAGAAAATTACATACATGGTGTGCAGCGCTGGTAGTCGAACCTGTGACCTACGCGATGCGTATATAAAGTTCCCCCTCCCTTTAATTTGGCTGCCTTGGACAAACAATTGGCCTGAAAATTCTGCCCGAAAATAATAAAAAATTTGAAAATAGGATAAAAACTTTCATTGTTGGAGTGGTAAATTACTTCAAATTATGATCGAAAAATAAGCGCCCCCTTCTAATTGCCACCCCCCCCCCCTCTAATTGCCGCCCCCCCTAGAGGTCGATCGGAAAATAAGCGCCCCGGGGCGGCAATTAGAGGAAATACGGTATTGGTTTAAAAAATACGGAGCTAATTAGCCTCGGATTTAACTGACCACTGCTCGAGTAGAAGAAATCGGTGAAAGCTGGTCGCGGGTTCGATTCCCAGCCATGTCACAGCACGTCTAACATAGTTTTCAATACTAATGTATTACTGTTATTTGAGAAAAAATAATGTCTGCTGTCACTTGGATTGAAACATGTAACCTCACAATTTTGGGAAAGGCTAATTTACCACAGGGAAAATTACTGGACGGTGAATTCACCGTGAGGAATTTACCACCTCCATTGAAACACTGTGACGTTCCAACCAGATCGGAATAAAATTCTTTTGAATGAAAAAAAATCCTCTCATTTACCACAGGAGCGATTGACCGAGGTCAATTTGAGGAGGGACAACTGACCGCCGCCCGAGTTGACGTGTCCGGGGACGAATACACTAATAAATCGGAAAACCCGCAGTTTCGAGTTAGGAAATTAGACATTTTGAAATTGGCGCCCAAATGAGGCGCCCAAATGAGTTTTGCCCAAATTAATGCCAACGCTGAAAAGAATATGGAAATTTCAATAGAAGCGTGAACTTAAATAGAATATATACAGAAGGTTATAATTTTTCGAAATCAAAACATGGCTAAGGCCTTTTCAGGCCTTTTTGTCACACAGACATCCAATTTTAATGCGTTTCAGGACATTTGTAGATCAAATTAGGTTTAGAAACAGTTGTAGGCCTATAAGCCTTTTAGCGTAGGCCTTTTTGCGTAGGCCTTTTTTGCGTAGGCTTTTTTTGCGTAGGCCTTTTTATTGTAGGCGTTTTTGCGTAGGCGTTTTTACGGTACTCCATGTATGGTGCAGTAGGTAAGTTGATCGGATGAATTTTTCACCAGTGGTTCGATTCCAGCCTCTGACTGTTTCATTTTTTTTCTTGACTATTTTGGTCAAAACATCACAGAAGCTATAAGAAACATCAAAGGAGGATCAAAAAGCAAAAAAAGCAACATAACATATCACTAATGTTACTGAAAACCGCGTTACGAAAAAGCTTGTTACGAAAATTCGCTCTTACAAAAAAAATTTCTTACGAAAATTCGCTTTTACGAAAATTCGCTCTTACGAAATTGTCTTGTTACGAAAGTTCGTACAGCCGTCGGAAAAGTGTAACAACCTAAATTAATTCTTGTTCTAATTTCGCTGGTAGCCGCCTTTCAAAATATTCCTATCAGCGACGAGCATGCCCCCTTAAGCTGATTGAGCTGTACAAGAATATAGAAGAAAGTTTCATTTAAGCTGACGAAAAAGTGAAAGACCAAAGTAGAGGTTTGGAAAAGTGTAACTTTTTCAAACTTTTGCTCAGGTGTCCAATATATTCGATGGTCGACCGGAAACAACTGAACTTATTTATAGAGCTTTTTCTAAGAAGCACAATGAGCTATTGTTTAATTAGGGTTGATTTAAGAAAATTCGAACTAGAGCCGTTTGTAGTTCATAAGTTAAAAAAAGCCACACCTGAAAACCGACTAATTCAAATTCTTGGTTCTCGAAGCTTTTCTTATATAAGCAAAATTATTTTAACGGTTTTGAACTCTCCAAGAAATTTTTCATATTAATATATGGCCTTTTGAAAAAGTCAATTTTTTAAAGTTTAAAATGTTTTTTAGATAAACTATCTTTTTCAAAAAGCGATATCTCAGCACTCAGATTTTTGAAATCATTCTGTAATTATTTCTCACAAGTGTTTTTTATTATTTTTCACAATTGTTTGGATTCTAATACTGTTTTTCTATAGTGATGCTGCTATGTTTTTATATCACTTGAAAGAAAATATGTGAGAATACAAAACCAGGCACTTGTTTACTTGAGGGGGGGGGGCTTTTTGGTCAACTATGAATAGTGTTTGGAGGTCTTCTAAGTAATTTTTATACGCTAAAAACGATAAAAAAAAGTTGTTTCCCAACATTTTCCGTACTAAAAAGTTAGGATTTCGAAAAAATGTTGGTTACCATAACTTGACCAATTGCCTTGGTCCCTCGAGCTAAATACACCACAAAGGGTACCTGGATATCCTTAAGAAAATCGAAAAGATGGTATTCGAACATAGTTTGTTAACTGGGGCCTACCGCATAAAGAAAACCCTGGTATGCATACATTTTTATGCATCCAGAGTCACTTGCTCGGAATCATGTCTAAGTTATGTGGGTGTGCGCATCTCAACCCCTGCGCCCCCTTCGGGGCGCAGGGGGCTTGGTAGGTTAGAGATGCGCGCACTCACATACCTTAGACATGATTCCGAGCAAGACTGTTGATCAAAAATGTATATAGAGACTCTTTTTGCCCAGCCCTAGTGACCAAAACGCGGTAGGTTACCTTAACACTCCGCCGGTCGATTGTAGTAATATGCACGATTGACCAAGTTTTTGCGCTGAATCCGAATCCGGTGGCAGAATTCAGAAATTCCCGGTTTACAACGGGTAAACACCCCTTTAAAGTTGGGACACCAAAAATTGCCTGTCACGTGTTTGTTATGCTTTTTTGCATCATGATAAAAAATCTTTATATATTTATTATAACTTATCTGAAAGCTAGTGCAAGGGCTTTCTAACGTCATATTTTATTATAAGTTATGATATAAATTATGGTGTAGGGAGGTCAATTAATATTTGTGTCAAAAATCCACTTTCAGGACTCTCGTCAAAAATAGGTTGTATCTTTTCGGTTACGTCATATATGTGAAAACAAGCATTGTAGGAAGAAAGAGGACACAAAACTGCATTTAGCTAACATTTGTTACAGACTTGGTGCTTTAAAAATTTTTGACAACCCATTTATTGTAAAATGTACAAAGGAAATCTGTCAGAACAACTGGCGTCGCAACCAAGCCAACGTGACATCGGAAACCTTTGAGAGTCAAAAGATTCAAGTGGGAGCTACAGCAAAGTTGATGATAGTGAGCTGGATGCCTTCGATGCTACTGTTTCATCAGGAATACTGAATATGTTGTTTTTTTAAAATAAAGTTTGCATAAAGACTTTTACATTTAGTATTGTCAAATGCACTAATCCGGAGCTACGAAAACTAAAGAGGCGGTTAACAGATGTTTCTACAATGCTACACTTGCCAAAAACGTTCGCAGAAGCATTGCACAAAATGCACAAACTATTTTTGCTGTAGTCATCGTTCGAGAAATAATGATGCTAAAACTTGGTCAATCGTGCATATTACTACAATCGACCGGCGAGTGTTAATACCCGATATTTTATGGGTGGATATCTGCGGGGGATATCTAACTAGTACCGTATGGATTGTTTTTATGAAAAAATCCTGATTAAATAAATTATCAAAAGTCTACCACGTATTTTCATAACACCAGTCAGACTAAAACTATATTTTTGTTCTATTAATTTATTTTTGGCAAAAATATCACATTATCTAAAAACAAAACAAAAAACTTGTTGTTTTTGATCACAGTTAACTTATTTTTGTGATTCAGTTTTACCATAGAAAAACTCTGAGAAAAAAGGGGCAGAACTGTTGTAAGTGTGAGTGTATGGATCGCAAAGATTCAAGTAGATGCACAGACTGCCCAAAAATGGCTGTAGCTTCAAATAGACCAGTATGCTTTGTTTCTGCGCCATTTCATTTTGCATATTGATTCCTTCTGCACCTAGATTTATGCCATCAGCCACCACATAACCCCCAACCTCCAAATTTATGTAATCGAAAGGCTGGCTAGAATTTTTTAGAAAGCATTTTGTCTCCAATGGCTTTGCGGGTTGGCATACTTTTCGCGGTCCAGAACAAACATAATTCACTCGGTCGTTACAAATATCTTTAACTTGACTGCTAAGACCAGCAATTTGAGTAGAATTGAGCGGATCACTTAGGGTAGAATGACTTTTGTAAGATTTCACGCTCAGGTTATAATATGCATAGCCTTTGACAAAGTTTGCATTATCAAAGCAAATACGAGAAAACTTCCCATTTTGGTCTTGAGGTTGATTTATCTGATCTTTTACCAATTGAATAATGGCCAAAGGATGGGTGTAAGACCAGGCTACAAACTCCACATCACCGTAGCATTTTGGACCAGTTTGAATAGTCAAAATTCCTGTTCCATTCACTAATTGATTTGCTTGTAGACTGTTTTGGAAACATTCTCTAGTTGTGATAAAGTGTTGGTCAGTTATAGCTGTGGCACTACACAAGGCTTTTGTGTTATTCAAAACGAGGAGATTAGCCCAACTAGTGTCTATGTCACATACATAAGGTTTTTCTTCTTCTGGGTGAGCAACAGTGCCATTAATATAAGCAAGTCTTGTATCATTACATTTTTGCCAATAATTTTGGTTAGCTTGGTCTGAAATCGGCCGAAAGTATTCAGTAGTAGCAATTGGGGGCGAGCTCCAATGTCATGCCAATACATGCCACCCATGTTGAGTTTGGGCATCAACCTTCTACTGAACCAGGCAGATGCCAATGTAAAGCAGAGGTCTTCATAGTATTCGGACAAATTTAACATAAATGTGTTGTAGTCTGAGCTGAGTCCAGTTGTATTCCAGCTTTTATTGCAACTCCCAGAGAAGGTAATTATTTATTTCAGTATTAAATGTGACTACTCCACTGCCACTATCTTAATGACTTTTGTCAAAGTTATTTGATTAAATTTGGAAAAAAATTGTTGACTTTTCTGAAAGGTTGCTCAATGAGCTGATTTTTTTAGCATAATGCCATAATCTAGAAATCGTCTATTTTTAGAGATTTTGTTTAGTTTGACGGATATGTTTTTTGTAGATTTGGGGCAGAAATGTTTTGATTTTGAACAACTATGAATGGCAGTCTTGCTTCAGTTTTAAAAAATTATTTCAGTCGAATCTTTTTAGCTTTATAAACTATTCAAGTAAAAAAAATTTCAGGCAAATAATTATGGCTGTCACTGTCTTAAAAGAAGTAGTTTAAAAAAATTAGAGGGCCACTATATCGAGGTTTTGCTTTTTAAATGCAAAAACTATTAGTTATTAAAAAACGATCGGCAAAATCGGAATCCTTACTATACTTGCGACCAGACTGTCAAAACAGAATCGATAAATTATTTCAAAAATGGGGTTAGAAAAGTGTCGGACCCTAAGTGGGAACGAACTTGAGGGGGGGGGGGGTTAAAGAGCTTTATCGAGGTTTGACTGTATCACAATTGCTCCTATACCCCACTCAATAATTTAGGCTCAGGATTAGGCCTGTAGGCTTAGGTTTAGGCTCAGAGCCTATCTATTACTAAAAGTGCTTTTGTACAACTTTTTTTGTAGGTACTTTCCAAAAATATTGTGGAGGATATGTTCCAGTAGTTTTTTGAGAGGGGTATATTCCAGTAGCGTCGAAAGTCAGTATGGGGACCAAAGAATTCTAAAATTGAAATTTTTACCGTCAATCCCATGTCTATACGCATGATTTTCGTATTCAGCTCGTCAGAAAGCACGAAAAAGGCTAAAAAGTTAACATTTTACACTTTGGACAGTTTCTTTGTTTATGATTCAAATTTTCGAAATCACAATGAGCTGCTAAAATATAAATTTGACGTCTTTGGATTATGTCTGGTGAGGTGGCGTTTAATTTAGCCAGCCTATTCTATATTGGGTACTGATTTTTGACCTTGGTCCCTTGTGGTGTTTTTTAAATATTTGTTTTCTCCAAAGTTTTAGAAACTTTTTATTTGCACTTTTAAACCATTTTCAACGAAAAAAAAATTTTAGTACAGAACTTTCAGAAAATTTTTTGTCTTCGTCTCTTGGTCCAAAAATATCCAAAAAAAATTATTTTGGAGGACCAAGACAAAAATTTTTTGGAATTTTTGTACCAATAATTTTTCTTGTGCTGAAAATGGTTTGAAACTGAGAATAAATAGTTTTTCGAGACTCTTGGAAAAATATTTTTTTTTGAAAAAACCACAGTGGGGACCAAGCTGAAAAATTAATACCCAATACAGGATAGGGCCATTTAGCCTAACAACTGTTTTATATATTTAACTATTTTATAGCTTCCACCCATCTACCAACCCCACCTCTCCCAGAAATATAACTAAGTATACCACGATAGACACAAACCTCCGTGGCCTCCACCCACTTGTCCTTGAGAAGTATTGGTATAAGCAACCAAAAGATAGTCATTGAACTTGCTGAAATTAACGTATCCATAGCGTAAATGTTTAGCAAGCCCATCGCCTTCTATGCGACCCCATCCATGCAAAATCAGATTGCGGGGTACTTCCATCAGAGTGCTCCACGGCAAGCAAGCGATAGAAATATTCTTTGACCCAAACATTTCATCTGTGACATCATTTGAAGTTGAATAATAGAAATATCTGCTTCAGTTTGTAAAGTAGAATTATTTGTCGAAAAGAGCAAAGTCGTAAGGCAAAACAGTCATGTCTATTTTATCACACCCATCTGCTCCTTTAGAATGACACACACCACCTACTTTCAGAGTATAGTTGCTTGTCTGATCACTAAAGTGAAAGCAATGACGAGCAGTCAAAATGTGTCTGCGAGTTACTAATGTTCCAGTGCATTGAGTCGTTTCACACCACTTGCATCAATGAGTGTGAGCACCACAGTGTGTTTAAACTGACCTTCTGTGGCTAAAGTTCCATGTATGATTCGTTCCTGAACTCCACTAACCGGAGTGCACTTTTGACGGATTTCTTGCTGCTCTTCATAAGTCAGTTTGCGAATCCATTTCCTAGGACCAACAACTGGAGAAAAGGCATCGGAATACAGGGCACAATAAACAATAAAAAATATTTGAACCGAAAGCATTTGTAAATTAAAAAGTCTGACTAGAAATCCGTGTATTTATGCAGTAGTAAGAATGAGGTGCATAATGATGATGCTAATTATGCAATGCTATACTAATTTTTTAGAATGCAGCTCTTACTTTAGTTCTTTTTCTTATTATGCTGGTTTGTTAAAGACCATGCAACTTGATAAGCACAGCAATTTGGAAATTTCGAATTCGTGCGGGACCGCCCTGATTTCGTCCATAACGTTTTCGAATTATTATTTTTTTGTAAACATTAAAATGTTTTATTCCATTTGCAAGTCAACTTTCAACACAGACTCTTATAAAACAATGCGGAGTCAAGTTAGGTGGCTAACTCGTCCAATCTGGCACTGTCGAGCAACGTTGGCTCTACTGGTAAGCGGTTCTATATTTTGAGAAAATTTTACATGCAAACAAAAAACAGTTCGAAAACATTATTGACGAAATCAAGGTGATCCCGAGGGAATTCGAATTTCGCAAATTGCCTTGCTTATCAATTTGCATGGTCCTTTAATTATACAGTCGAACTTCTCATTAACATACTCCCCCATTAACATACGCTCTCCTATTAACATACGGCTGGCTAACGTTTGGTTGGTTTGTTCGAAATTAGTGCGAAATTACTTCCCCATTAACATACACTCCCATTAACATACACCTCTCATTAACATACGGCCGGGCCCCATCCCGTTCTAACAATTGGCTCTCCCATTAACATACAGTGGAAGCTCTTTTCGAATTTTTTTTCGAAATTAAACCCTGTTTCTACAAAAACAATTCTACAAAATCTTAATTTTTCATGAAAATTTCGAAAAAAACTTGGGAGACCAGTGCAATTTTTTTTAATTTTTTAAAGAAAAAATTGCTTTGATCCCCCAAGCTGTTCTAAATTCGGTACTAATTCGGTTTAGCCCACACTCCAATTTTCGAATATTTCTAGGGTAAGAGTATTAATACTCTTGATCACTATGCGAAGGCACAAACAGGAATTTGGCACTCATCGTTTCATCTTTCGTTCTTACGTATCTGATTTTGTATGGCGAATGAAATTCGCTGATGTTGATATTATGTTCCATTCCAAATTTCTGTTTGTGCCTTCGCATAGTGATCAAGAGTATTAATACTCTTACCCTAGGAATATTCGAAAATTGGAGGTGTGGGCTAAACCGAATTAGTACCCTAAATTCGTTATAAAAAAAATTGCCTCGGTCTCCCAAGCTGATTTAACTGAAGGGTGTGTTCCGAAATCGACTGAGAGGTAAGTTCGGAAATTGACTGTGGGTGTGTTCTGAAATTTGGCCTTAAAATTGAACGGACTCTCCTATTAATATACACTAAGCTAAATTATGGAATCTGGCTCTCTCATTAACATACGGCAAGTCCCGATCCCAAGAGTGTATGTTAATGAGATGTTTGACTGTAGAATCAGTTTTGCTGTCACAGAAAAAAAATTAATTCGTTAGCGCATTTTTCAACTGAACACTTTGTTCAGGACAGATACACTCTGATATATAGTGATTAGATAAGACGAGTAAGAAAAGTAAATTTTTCATAAATGGTATTTTTATTGGTGCACCATGGCATGCCAGAAGATCCAGCGATCACAGCCTGATTACCACAATACAAAAAGACCATACTGGTCATGAAATTTCACGATTGGAGATCTTGATCTTGATTCTTCTTGCATTTCTTCGGCAACTACAGCTTCGTAGCAGCAGGAAGCAACCAAATTCAGACCATTCAGGATTTGGATAAAGCTTTTTCTGCTGCAAAAAGACTTTTTTCTGCTGCAAATATCGTTGCTGCAAATAGACTTCTTGTTGCTAAAAGACATTTTTTTGCTGCAAAAATTGTTTTTGCAGCAAAAATGCCGATTTGCAGCAAAAAAGTCTTTTTGCAGCAACGATATTAGCAGAAAAAAACTTTATCCTGAGGATTTGGGCATCGGATGGCTCGAGGATTAAGCACTTGTCCTCCAAAGGTTTGGCGAAGGCTGGTTGGAAGACAGAACACTAATCAAAGCACCTGTGGACTGCAGACGACTGAAATGAAAGCTGGTTGCAGAACTCTACGGCTGACTTGAACATGTCAAGCACTACCAAAAGAGACGTCTTCTTTGTTTCACCGGCACAGTGGGAGCGCGGACTTAAGGTGATGATAGAGGTAAGGCAGTCGGCCTCAAAGCTGGTTACCTCTCGGGTATGAACAGTCCTAGAACCGGTTGTGACCGAAGAAGTGATGTTATGTGGGTCACAGCAAAATTGGTCAAGCTCGTCAATGAAATTAATTGATTAATTATAGTTCTGGTCAAGTGACTTCTTGAACTTAGAAATCAAATCAGGTTGGATACCAGTACTATAGAAAGCTCAATAGCTTTTGAGATTTTTCTAGTATGCTTTTGATATGATTTATGGCTCGTGGCGTAACTATTTCTAGTTAGGCTAGGATCACGACTAGAAAGACTACTAACCTTTTGTCGACGAGCGAGAACCTTCAGAGCTTGACATGAGAAAACCAGATCTGAACTTAACTGAAGACTGATCTGGTTCTGCCAAGACTTGTCGTGAGTCCGAAACTCGAGAAGACGCTTTTTAAATTTACCTTACTGTAAAAGTTCTTTTCAAATTGAAGGCAATTGTGAAGTCGAATTTAAAACACACAAATACATGTTCGAATACTCATCAGAACCGCCATGAATCTAACTTTCGACTGGACTATAACTTTTTTTAAACAACAATATTTTGTCACCTCAGAATTTTCACCCTAAATTTTTTCAGCCTATCATGTAAAGGAACTTTTTGTAAACAAGTTTGAGATAGACAGTCATATTAAAAGTTCGGTCTAGCACGGAAGATTGGTGGTGGGGAGCTCCAAAAATGGAAAGTTTCTAAATTTTAGTGCTTTGCATCATTTTTTTCATACTTTTATATATTTATATAACACCGATTTTTTCAACT
The DNA here is from genome assembly GCA_004194705.1 of Ditylenchus dipsaci. NCBI lineage: Eukaryota > Metazoa > Nematoda > Chromadorea > Rhabditida > Anguinidae > Ditylenchus > Ditylenchus dipsaci. Next base: position 3,271 of record SADC01001160.1, on the reverse strand, counting down.
ATTTCAAAAAAATTTTTTTAGACTTTTTAGTTGTAAAATTTTCTAATTAGCAAAGTTTTTAATAAAAAATGTATTGTATAAACTTATTATATCTTAAAATATTTTTTTTCAGTAAACTTTTTTGAAAGATAAAGGATATCGTAAAAAGTCTAAAATTTTTTTTTTGAAAAAGTTGAAAGAATCGGTGGACAACCCCCCCCCCCTTAATGTCGACAACCCTAGTTTTCAATAAGACTTTAGAAAGATATCATTTTGCGGGGCATACAACAGAGCCTAATATTCAGGGTTATACAAAAGTAGCTTCAAGTGTTTTTTCTTTAATTTTTATTCCAAAAGTCACACTCCTTCAAATTAAAAAAAAAAAGATTTTCAAGACAACTATTATCGAAAGACTAGCTATATTAAAAAAAACAAGCAGCAGATAACATAGGAACTTTTTTTTAAAGCTTTAACCGAAAAGACTATATGTAATTTTCAAAAAAAAATCTTTTTATATCCTGGTCGTCTTATGGATTATTAAAACGCATTTCAAGATTCTTTTTCTCTATTGCTGAATTCCACTCTAAAATTGCCTGATCGTCTTGGTCTATATTTGATTGCGAGTCTGGATGTTTTACATTTTTCAGCAAATTTTCATAGAAATATGTTATATAAATATCCAGATACTCCACATAATAATAATCATGTTCATCAGGTTTAATGACTTTTTTTAGCGTAAAGAGCTACTAATTCTCTGTACAATTTCAAATACAAATTCCAAGGATGTCTACTTTTAATTATTTCATTTTTTCTTTATTATATCCTGCCGCTTTCGAAGAATTCAATTTTGGTATGTACCATTTACTTTCTTTATATTCAAAATTTTCGCAAATTTGTCTTTCAATTGTTTATTTTTTACAGCTTCTAAATTTAGTTCTTCATTTGTTTTATCAAAAATGTTTTCTATTTCTTTTTTTATTTCTTCTAAATTGTTACTTCCGAGATCTGTTTCATGAAATTTCACAAAGTAATTGAGTTCTTGAAGAGCTTTTCTTTCTAACTTTGTTTCTTGACTATCGCAGTTTAGAAAGTTACCCAGCATTATAATGAGAAATAAGAAGTATTTGGAATCGATCATGATAAAATATTCTTAAATATTTAAGAGTTAATGTTTTCGTTTTAGCAATGGAATAACACATATTTCCTCTAATAGAGCCCCGGAGGCCCTAATTTTTCAATCGACCTCCAGAGGGTATGGAGGGTCTCTATTAAAAGGGGTAAGGTGCTCTATTAGAGAGGAGAACTTTATTTTTCAACCCTCCACCGAGCAAATTTTTCGCAAAATTTTTCGCCATAAAATTTAAATACAGTCAACCCCGCTATAGTGACACCTCGCTATAGGAACACCCTCGCCATAGGGACACCTTGCAGAAGATTTGGATGGTTTCAGTTAAAATACCTAAGACTAGACCCCCGCTATAGTGACACCCTCGCTATAGTGACACCCTAGGCCGTTCCCAACAAATCTAAATACCCTCAATATAGTGACACATGTCAGGTCTTGTTCATTAAAGTTGCAACTTTAAGTGAAATTTCTTTAAGAAACGAATTTTAAGCTCTCGGTCAATTACTTCCATATTAATTACGGGGTTTTTTATTGTTTTCGTTGCCGATATGCAACCCAATGATGTATATAATGCCGAACACTGTAGTACAGTTCAAAACTGCCATACAGTTGTGATTAATTTTTGCATTTGTACTGCCGTTTTTAGGCATTATTCAAATGACTGTTACAATCGAATTTTTTTTAAATTTCAGTTTTCTCTCATGAAACACTATAGTTTTGCTATTTAGGCCCGCAACCTCAATTTAGATGCTGAAAAATGTGTACGTTAATTTCCAGAAATGCGAGTCTGAATGGCGAATTTATAGTGGTTGACCAACCGTCGGCCAACAAGATCTATATGGTTCAGATTATACTGACGCATAAGAGCTGTCAAAAGACTTTAAAAATTGGGTTCAAAGGTGTTAGACCTTTGACGGAATGAACTTTTGGTTTGTACATAAAATCGACAGGCGACGGTATTACCATATGCTAAACCCTCGACATAGTGACACCTTTCAAGAATTTTTTTGAAAACCCTCGCTACAGTGACACCCCAAGGCCGGTCCCGAGGGGTGTCACTATAGCGGGGGTTGACTGTACCGTATTCTTCTCTAATAGAACCACACCCCCTTAATCAAATCGTCTTTTTGGCGTTGTGTTTTTGACCCACTTTTTGAAGACTGCTCTCATACAAGTTACCCGTCAATTTGTAGCTCATCTTACTGGCTACAGATTGAGAGGTAACTCGTATAAGAGGAGTTTAAAAAAGTGGGTCAAAAACGCAATGCCACAAACACGATTTTGAATCAGGGGTGTGGTTCTATTAGAGAGAATACAGTAATCTAAATTTTCATGTTCAATCAAAATACAATCAGAAACTATTTTTTAAGATCAATATCGAGAGATTCATCGCTAAAGAAGCTATTTTTTCGTCCTGATTTAATGTTGGGTCTTATTGCCGAATCGAGTGCATTTTCGCCTTGGTCTCCCCTTTTGTTAAACAAGCATTAAATTATCTGTCATAAGACTTAATTTGTACATTTCACTAAAAAAATATTTATTTTTATATTAAATAAGGACAATGTTTTTTCTTGGGCAAATTAGTTTTTATTATCAGGCAGATCTGCGATTATAGTTTCTTATGAAGTAACATTATACTAGATCATCTTATAAAATGTACAACAATGAGGTCAAAACATAAAGAAAGTCAGAAGAATATTTCGATTAATACTTTTACGTGTTTGTGTAAAATTTTTAAGAGATATTGCAATAAATAATACCTTGTTAGAAACTAGAATAGAAGGGATACCTGATGGTGTTATCACTTTAAAAAAATGAAAAATTTGAAGTTAGTTAGAAACCCCAAAATTTGCCGAAAAAAAGGTATTCTTGCCCCAAAAAGCCTTTACCGTTAAATTAGTTCAACGCGATGCGATGTGGCCCATGCAAAAGAATCAATATGAGAATATTTCTCAACACATGGTTAAAGTTTTATGCTCGGATCTGTTATCCGATCAAAAAAAGTTTCAATAAACAAAAAAGACAAGAAAAATATTGGGTTGTAACATAAGTCTTGTCGGTTTTTTGTTGATTAAGATTTTGTTTCAATGTAAAATATTTCTACCATACTGTTATATGTCATTTTGTAGAAAAGAATCTCCGACATCTTTAGAACTAGTCAAAAGT
>SADC01001157.1:0-13410 GCA_004194705.1 Ditylenchus dipsaci | reverse complement strand
TGAAAAAGTTCACCGAATTTTGAGTTTCCGGGAGTCGAATTGGGATGTCGAAATATATCTCGTTAAATACGAATTTGCGGAAAAATGCAAAAAACGATTTTGAAAAAGATTTTTTCAAATTAATGAACAATAGTGTTTTTGGTGAAAATATGGAAAATATTCGAAATCGAGTCGACATTCGAATTAGTTACTAGCGAAAATCGTGCGTTAAAATTAATTAAAAAGTACATTTCAAGCATAGCGTCATAATAAACGAAAATAACAAGTATGAGATGAATAAAACTAACTTAGAATTCGACAAACGATATATGTCGGATTTAGTATACTCGATTTGAGTAAATTTTTAATGTACGAGTTTCATTATGACGCTATGTACGAAATATGAGAAAAATATAACTTTATGCTATCAAGATACCGATAGTTTAATTTATGAAATAAAAACGGATGATTTTTACCAGGATATAGTCGAAATCAAAAGATTGGTTCGATTTCAGCGATTTTCCTAAAAATCATCCGTTATACGACATTTCGAACAAAAAAGTAATCGGCAAATTTAAAGACGAACTTAACGGTAAAATAATGACCGAAATAGTCGCGCTAAAACCAAAACAATACGCTTTCCGGGTCGAAAACGGCGAAGAAACAAAAAAATCGAAAGGTGTGGAAAAAAGCGTGGTGAAAACACTCACCGTTGACGACTATAAACGGTGTATTTTAGAAAATAAAACATTTCGAAAAGAACAATTTTTAATTCGAAAGTCGACCGATGAAAATCGACACCGTTATTTATATACAATTCGGCAAAATAAAGTCGCTTTGAGCGACGAAAATAAAACAGAATTTAAAAGATTTATTTTAAAAAATAATATAATCACTTTAGCTTATAATCATAACAGTATAAAAAATTAAAAATTTAAAAGATTTACAAATAGTACGATTAGATCATTTTTTACGGTTATATAAAAAATTTTAGCTTAAAAAGGCGAAAAACCTAGTAAAACTATAAAATTTATTATTTTAAATAAAAAGGCCGACAGTTTGATACCAAACTCGATTTTTATGTCGTGTACTGAATTTCTTGTCGAGACCAATATAAAAATATTTTTCGCCTAATTTCAATATGATATTTATATGCTAATATTATTTTTTTGAATTGAATTGAAATTGAAAAGGGTGGATTATTGTCCTGACTATTTTAAAAAATTTTGCTTGAAATTTGGTGTAATTTTGAATTTTTGTTGACAATTTTTCAAATTTGCCACTTTTTATTAAAAAAAAGGGCTCAAAAACAGTCAAATTTTATATTGGAAATCAGGGTGAATTTCTGTCCTGTGGATTTTCGAAATGGGTGGTGTCAAAAATCGGTAAAATTTAGCGATTTTCGCCCTAAATTGGCGAATTTCCCGCTTCTTATGTCGAAAAAGCCCTTAAAAAAGGGGTTTTTTAATTTGGGGAAAGGGTGGAATGGTGTCCTAGAAATGGCCTTTCTATACTACTTAAACAAAATGTAGTTTAAGAAAAAAACAAATATACATTAGACCTGCGGCTACGTCAATTGGAGGTCTACAGTCAACTCTTGATCTAGTTAGTTTGTTTCGAGTTGACTGTACAGTCAAACCTCGATAAGCCGACACCTTGACGACACTTGATTTGGCCAGGTAGTCGACACTTCAAGGAAAACCCGACACCCGATAAAACTGCACCCTTAGTTCGGTCCCTTGGGGTGTCGGCTTACCGAGGTTTGACTGTTTATTAAATAAAATTCAACGATATATAGAATTTTTACAACAAACTAGAGAGTAAATGAAAATAAATCGGATCTTTGACATTTAAATATGAAAAAACTCTTCACAGCATAAACGAAATTTGAACTTCGAAGATCATTTTTTGAACTCATGCTTACTTAAGAGGCAATTGTTCGCTGGGACTGGTCAAAAGTTACTTTACATAGAGTTAATTTGATCAAAGGTTCAACTGTATGAGCAAGCCTAAGCCTAAGCAATTTTAAGCAATATTGGGTGCTTCGAAAGTTCTTGCTATTTTTAACGCAGCCGGTGAGGCATTTATTATATTTTCGATTTTTTTTCATGTATGAGCATACCATTTTTATGAATTTTGTTTTCGATTCAGATTCATAACAATATTTTAGCTACTAGAGGTTGTCACAAAAAAATTCCTTATAAATCACTCTTTTTTGAAGTAACAATAATATTTAAAACAGGGAGAACTAGCCAAACAGCACCACTTTGTAGCCAGAAAAACTTTAAAGGCTTGTATGAAATTTTTATTTATAAAGTGTAAAAAAATTATCATCCAAAAAATTCAGAGCATTTATTTTGACTAAAACTTTGAGAAAGGTAAAATCAACAGCCTTATGAAAACATAAATGATATTAGTGAAGGTTAACTTGTAGTGCTGGCTACGAGCTTTCTAAATAATCTTGCAAATTGTATTTTTATTGACATATGGCTGAGATGGCTGGGCTACTTAGGGTGAACTTTAGATCTCACACTAGTCCGATTGATTTACGGTTCCCCATGAAAAATCCAACATTTTTAGGCAAATGAACATTGAAAATGTAGCTAAAAAGGGTATCTTTGAGTGATCTTGTGCGTAAAAGTGTTGGAATTTTCACAGCTAGAAACTGGATGTCACAAATGACTTGGAAAATTTGGATCTCCAACAATAGACCATGGTCTATTGATAGAGGCTTTACGGTGTTTGTAATAAAACTAAAACATAGATTCATGCATCAACTTTTAAAGCACTCAGTAGAATAATAAATAAAGATGCAGCAAAAAAATTTAAAAATTGTTGAGTAGAAATTATCCAGGTAATATATGATATATGACTATATATGATAATTGTAAAAAAAACATGACGAAATAAATTTAAGATATGCGTCTTTAGTAAATTGTTCAGGGAACTAATTGAAAATTTGTTGTTTTCGGTGAACTAACTAATCACAACGGTCACGTAAATCAGGCAAATCAATTACTTCTAAAATTAAAAAAGAATAAGTGAGAAATGAAAATCGATTAATTTAATCAAGTGTATTGCCTGTGCTAGTGACGTTAAATAGTGTAACAATAGAGCCCTACGGCGACGCTTTAACAACAAAAAACAACATGTAAGGAAGAGACCCAACGGAAAGGCACAACAAAACACAACTTTAAATATGCAGAACTACTGCAAGCATACTATATTTTCTATAATAGAGCCAGCCCGTCCCTAAGAAGTGTTGTATGTTTGCCTTCGTCTCCCTGTTCCTCTTTGTTATTTTTTAGGCTTGGGCAAAGGTAGGTTAGCGTATGTTAGGATGGACTGAAACATGCTTAGACTTATTTTTGAGTTTGTTCTAACATACACTGGCCTATCTTTGCTTGAGCCTAAGCGTGAAAAATAACGAAAAAAATATAACAGGTGGGACCAAGGCAAAAGACCCCCCTTGTTAAATAAAGGCACTCCTTTTAATTTAAAAACGTTGATTTTTCTAAAACTTAAACTTGAAAATGTGTCCAACCCGGTAAATCGCCGGGTCCGTAAAAGCGCGTTATACACTGTAATTAGACTTTTTGATGCCAGGTTTGGAATCAGTGACCCAAATTACCCCTAGAATTGGTCAAACAAGCCAACAAAGTAAAGTGCACGCATAAGGGATCCCTCATCGAACCTGCACACCTTTCATGACCATAAAACACACCTACGCATTGCGCCACCGAAGGTGCCACTTTTTCGAATGTAAATGGCTATCTTCCTTCTTCAAGTTTTTTAGTTATAGGCATCTCTAAATAGTCTAACATCGAAAAATTAATCACCCGTGTAGATCTGGAAAGACAGCCTACATGCGCCTGATTAGCTCAGTTTGGTAGAGCGTCAGACTTTTAATCTGAATGTCAGGGTTCGAGCCCCTATCAGGCTAACTTTTTTGTTTGTGTTCAATACTTATTGCCATAATATGAAAGATTTTTTTTGAGAGATCGTAAAGTTATCTTACTAAGCATCGCTATAAAAAAAGCTACCTAATAACAGTCAAAATCAGGACCATTGTTGTCCAGTACTCGAAATTTCCGAGTACTTGACTCAATACTCTAAACTTGAAATTTTCGAATAATACTTCTTATTCCTTAATTTCAAATATTCGACAACCTACTCAAGACCTCTCTTCTAAAAGAATTCTTTCAATAAATATGGGAGGAAAATTTTCAATCTGCGTTTTAAACCCCGTGTGAAGGAATCATTTTAAATAGCGAACATGAGTGAAAAAAAGATTCCACAAAAAGATCCTTGACAATTTATTTTAACACGGGAAAGGCCGTATTCACTAAACTATGTGTTTTATGCAGAGTATCACACTGAACATGAGGGCTGATTTACTCTAAAAACTGCTCTAAACATAGTGACCGCGCCGTCCTCTGCCGTCCTATTTTTTTCATCTCCGTCCTGCAATTTAATCATATTTTCATTATGGATGGCTTTTTAAATTTTACATCATAAAATCACTTTTTATTTTCACACTTCATTTTTAGGCGACCGTCCATGTTTCCTTTCTTTTTTATTTCGGGAAATCGGGCCGTCTTAATTTTACACAAAAATTTTCAAAAAGTCGGTTAAATTAAGACGGCCCCATTTTTTCGAAATAAAAATAAAAGAAAACTCGGATGGTCGCCCGAAAATTGAGTATAAAAATAAAAACTGATTGTATGTTGTAAAATAAAGAAAGCAATTCATACTGAAAAATATGGTTAAAATGTAGGACGGCGATGAAAAAAAAAGGACGGCGAAGGACGGCGCGGTCACTATGCTCTTAAATCATTGAAATCAATGTCATATTTTGAATTCCGCTCAAGACAATAAACATTAATTTTTCGATAAAAAACTAGGGTGAAATATGACTGGTCGTTTATAAATCCGGTTATATGGCCGGTCTTTTGCGGTCATATTTAGTCATTTTTTACTGGCTCTGACCGCCTGAAAGAGATCGGCATGTTTTAGCAGATTCTATGAGCACGACTGTGTGGTGAGATACCAACTGTAGGACTTAACTGTGAGTTGTGATAGTTAAGTCCCACAGTTAAATCCTATAGTTAAGAATAATTAGCAAAATTAGATTGCGAAAAAATCTTTAATTTATTGAGTTGTTCCTTTCCGTTGCGTCTTTTCCTTACATGTGTTTTTTGTTGTTAAAGCATTGCTGTAAAGTTTTTTCGTTACATTATTAAGCGTCACCAACACAGGTTATACGCTTTAATTAATTTAATTAATCGATTTTTTTCTCAGTTATTCCTTCTTGTTTTCAGGAGTAAAGGAGATTTGCCTGATTTACGTGTCGAGAAAAGTGATCTTTTTCGCACGCACTAGAACACAAGAGAAACTGACTTAACTGTATGTCGATAACTGTGAAATTCTATTATATTTGTATATAATAGACTTTTATACGAAAAGTTCGAAAGAAACTCGAGCACAAATTTCTGTTTTCTATAAGAAAATCACCGAAAATAAGACAAATGAACACCACCCGCGGTCATATGACGTCATAAACTAGAAAAAAACCGGTCGAATGACCGACGCTCAGCCCTAGAAAATACTCGAAATTCACTATTTGAATGTTTATTGTCTTGACCGGAACTAGAAATTTGATAGCGATTACAATTATTTAGAAGCTACGCTATGCACGGCGTCAAAATTAGAGATTTGTTAAAAAAATTGACTGCTTGATTATTTAAATACCAAAAAGGCTGTATTCGTAACTTTAAAACTTGACATCCTCTCTATTTGTCCATTTAATGTTCCTGGTTAAGTGGAGACACTCAACCAAAGGTCAACACGTCAATTACAATAGAAAAGGTGGTTCTTCTTCTTTTTTTCTCTTCTATTCTTTGAGGAATGGACACGCAGTTAATCCACACTTAACTTATTTTTCTTTTACAGAGTACTCATAATTTTTTAAATCAAAACTTGTTCTATTCAAAAATTGAAAAATTTTCAAAAAATCTAAAATTTACTACTCGATAAATTAAATTTTTCATATTATGAGTTTTCATTCATAAAAGTTGTAACTAATGTCATTTTTTACTTTGATCAGACACCTATTTCTAAGTTTCTTGTGTCTTATTCTGCATATCTCCATTACTTCAGCAATGTTCCCATTTCCACTGCTCAATTTTTCTTCACTTACTAGAAAAACCACCAAACACATGAAACTTGTAAAGGTAAATATTTTTTTGACGATACAGTCAAGTCTCGACATAGTGACACCCCTCGGGACTAGCGCTAGGTGTCATTTTATCGGAGTTTCACTTTATCTAAAAAATTGTTACTATATCAAGACTTCACTCAAAATGCTCAGAGAAAAGCACTTTATTCAAGCATGATCATGATCAGGGTGGTGACCTCAGCCGGCTGACTTCAGCCGCCTGAGGTTAATAAACTCAGCCATCAGCCGGCTGAGGCTGATGGCTGAAAAAAATTTCAAGCCTGGCTGACGGCTGACGGCTGAGGCTGATAAAAATTTTCAGACCTCAGCCGGCTGAGGCTGATGGCTGAGAAAATTTCTTGGACCTGGCTGACGGCTGAGACTGAGAGAAATTTTCAGACCTCAGCCGGCTGAGGCTGATGGCTGAGAAAATTTTTGGGCATGGCTGACGGCTGAGGCTGAGAGAAATTTTCAGACCTCAGCCGGCTGAGGCTGATGGCTGAGAAAATTTTCTGGGCATGGCTGACGGCTGAGGCTGAGAGAAATTTTCAGACCTCAGCCGGCTGAGGCTGATGGCTGAGGTAATTGTCGAGTATACCACCCTGATCATGATACACCGCTTCAACAAAAATATCAACATCTCGACGAGGAATTACTGGTGATTTTCTGTCGCTTCTGTTTCTTACGGCGCTTTTCCTAGAGTTATCTTTTTAATTAACAGTGTCAGTATATCGAGACTAATTTTGTTAGTCAAGGGTGTCACTATGTCGAGACTTCACTAGTTTATAATCCTCGCCACTGTTTTGACGCTACTCGTTTTTGCCCCCCACCGTCTCCAAAAAGCTACTGTGAAAGCAAGTAGAGCCACTTTTTTAAATTTCTAAAAAATTTGTCACAGGTTATTGCATTTTTCTTTGTTGGCTTGTTTGACCAGTCCTAGGGGTAATTTGGGTCACTGATTCCGAACCTGGAATCAAAAAAGTCTAATTACAGTGTATAACGCTCTTTCACGTTCCTTTTTGTTGGCAATTGTTTTTTTATAAATCAGCTTGGAGGAACAAAGTAAAAATTTTTGCTTCGGTTGTTAATTTTTTTAACCATAAGGTGAAAGTTGAAGGAAGACTATATAAGAGGAATTATGGTAGCCGTTATTTTTAGATTTGTCCCTAGAATGTGTGAAACGACAAAGTTTGTGCAACTATGAATCCTTTGCTCACATAATGAAGAAAAAATGTAAAAAAACTTGCAATGCGTGTACGCCTAAAAAAGAGTGGCTGTCCTTTGAAAAACCAGGTTCACTATTTTGTTGTATATGATAAACAATTTTATTTTTAATTATAGGAAATTCTCGCCTTATTATGTCAGCTCCTGAAAATTCTAAAAATGAAAGCCTTCAAGTGAGCTTTCACCCTGGTTTTGCATTGAGTGCTAGACAAAATGAGTCTTTGCAAGAGAATGTGAGCAATTCTATTCATGAGATTGACAAAGATGACTTAAGAAAAGACTCTGAAGAAGTTGACTTCAAGCCCAGCAATATGGAGATTAAAATTGATGAAGATTATCTATTGGCAACTAATAAAATACAGAATATTTGCAGCAGGTATGGCTTTTGCAAAAAGGGGCTTACCAGAGCTTTACACGAAGAAAAGTCGGGGACTACCAATTACATTTTTTTTGGACAAGTTTTCACATTCGTTCTCATCTAAATTTTTAAATAGCTTATTTATAAACGATGTCGTTGTCGTCGTCGTTGAAAAAAATATTTTATAAAGGCGCTTTTACTTGAACAACAACGACAACGCTGATGACGAGGACAACGGCAACTTATCTATGAAAAGTCCAACGACAACGCCAACGATGACGAAATTTTTCATCCTAAATTGGACTAATTTTGCATTTTGAAATGAGATTCTGAAGAAAACGTGTGGAAAATATAGTTAGTCTTCAAAATTTTGACTTGAAATGTGAAACTTGTTTAATTTGAACGACAAAATTTTGTTTTTGTCAACGTCATCGTTGGCGTTGTTGTCGGATCTTTTATAAATAGGTCGTCGTAGTCGTCATCGTTGTCGTTGGCGCAAAATGTTTTCATAAAAAATATTCCAACGACAACGCCAATGTTTATGAATGAGCCATAAGTTTGCTTCCTATTTTTCGAAAGTAGTATAAGGTCGTCTATATTAGATTCGATGCAAAACGAGTGAAAAATAAAAAGATTCAAAAAATTTGCTGATCCACGCATTAACTTTTTAAAACGCGCTAGTATAGCCCTTTCAGTTATGTATCTATCAAAAGTAACATAAAGAAAAATTTGTACCGCATTATTTCTAATAAGCGCGAACCTCAAATTTGAGGACCTATATCCTAGTTTAGAGAAAAAATTCAACAAAACTGTTAATTGCATTTTCTTACCTTTCACGAGCTCGACCGATTCCGCTTTAGGGATGTTTATTTTTAGCTAAAAATCTCGAGATCGACTTCAAAATTTTCCGATTTTCGAATAGTTGAAAAAAAGCGCCCATGGGCTCTTATTAGAAGAAAAAAACTATTTATTATATTTGGAAAAACTATCCGTTTGAGCCAGTTCAAACATCTCAGTTTGCAAAACCTAAATTAAAACAGTCAATAAGAACCCAAATCATTTTTCACAAGAAGAGCATCCGTCATAGTCCCTCGTGCGATCTTAAACGAGCAAAATACGACTAATGCAGAGGAAAAAGAGAGCCGAACCAGTTAAAAATAACAGTTTAAAATACTACCATCTAAAAACTTAGTCATAATAGCCAGTTATCCGTCTAAGTTTGAAAAATTAAAGTTATTATGAGCCTTATTCGCCTTTCGCTTGTCAAGAGGCCTTGTCGAGAAATCTTGTCGAATTGAAAGCTGGGTTTGTTTTCAAATATAAATAAAATTATATATATTTGCTTTTGTTTCTTTTTTAAATATGTTATAGTATAACCCAAAACAATAAAGTTTACAATTTCAGGCTCCTTTCTTCAATTTCTTGGAGATCCAAAATGCCAAGCTTCATGCTCCTACAAAACCAAATGAGATAACTGTGCAAGGCAGAATACCTGTTAGTTTCACGTCAAATAATCCTTATGCTCCAAAGCAACTTAAAAAGAGGCGCCCCAACAAAAATCAGCAATGCTTTGACCAATCAGGCTGGGAGTGCCGATGGAAAAGGCATTTGTGTAGAAATACGTTCTACACCACCGTGATGCGAAGGAATTGTGCCAGAACCTGCGGATTTTGCAAAAGCAGGAGTAAACCAAAGCCAGGTGGATATCCAATGGTAGAGAAATACTGGAAAATTAAAAAGTTGAACCAAATTGAACCATGAGCTCCCCATTCCTGTCTAATCAGTTAGGGGAAGGGGGGGGGGGTGACCAAGGCAATTTTTTGATATTTCATGTGAAAAATGCAGTCGAAAATTTCTTGAAAAATTGCATTGGTCCCATAGCCTTATTTGATTGGGGGATGGGCTCAGGTTCAAATGCTCCGAAAACTTAAATTGAGAAATTTCAGAAAACTAGAAAGACGTCCCCTCACATGAAATCCTACACTAGACGGTTTGAAAAGTTTGTGCCGAACCCACAGAGCCCACTTTCTCCACTTCTTCCAGCAAACATTATATTCCCCAACTCTACACCAAGATTTTCACCCAATTTCCCACAGTTCAGAATACCAAAGCCCAATTCAGGTCAATTTGTGGGCAAATTTGGCAACATGGGTGTTGTTTTTCCTAACCAACAACATCAAAATATGGTTGCAAACAGGCAAAACTCATTTTTCAACCACTTGTATGTTCCATGTGTTAATACGGCACTGGATTGTGATGAGAAATTGGATTTGTGCACTCATCAACATTATTGGAAACTGATGAGAAGAGTGTGTGCTTTAAGTTGCGAATTTTGTGAAAATGATTTTTTGTGAATGTTGTTTCAGTTTCTTTCGAGGAGCTGGAATTGCCCTAGATGCTTGTAAATTTGTTAAACAATGAAGTTTTTTATTTTTTTCAAATAATTGGTGTTATAAGTACTTATGCATAGTGTTGCGGTGCGATGCTGTTTGACCACAGTTGAAACAGCGAAACACACCGCAAATTTTCAAAAAAGACACAGCAAATACCGCAATTCCGCGGTCGACCGCATTTCGAAAAACTGCCCACAAAACTCAAACAATAACTATGGCGAGTTTATCTAGGGTCAGATCTAACAGTTGACTATGGCAAGTTTATATACAGTTAACTTAAACAGTTAATTGAAAAGAGACCTTTTAACCTGTTGAAAGGGTATCGTGAAATCGGCAAATTTTGAATTTAACCTTTTTTTCACTATTTTTGTTATTGTTTTGATAATTCTTGACAATACCAGATCATTTCATTGAGCTATAACCTATGATTAGTAACTGATGATTCGACTTATCTTACCTTTTTCGACTTACCCATTGGCTTTGTCCTAAAAAAGTTTTTGTGGTGGTATTTGACAACCAATTCAGGAAATAATTGTGAAATTTGAGATCAGGGTGCATAAATAGCTTGTTTATGATATTATTATTTCAACCTAGGCTTACTACTTTGTGAACTTTTTATGAATTCAGCAGTAAAATTGTCATTTGTTGAAAAAGAAAATAAATTATGTTTTGAAAAAGTAGACAGCAGAAAAGAAAGCGTCTTTTTTGATGCATCAACCAATAGGTAAGCAAGAGTATCTGTTTTTTAGTCATCTAACTCGTGCTCTAACCCAGCAATTTGTTAAGCACATGATTGCACAAGGTTCCATATTTTCTATGTCCTATTTGAAATCATGCTTCACAGGATCATTTCTGTAGTATGTTTTCTTCCAAGGAGCGACACTTGGACTGCCTTTGCATTCGCGATGATCGAGATGCGGCGTCTTCCTTTGAGCGTGAAGCTCTTCAGGTTGTTCTCTTTAGAGACTCTTGAAATTGAGGATCGTAGCTGGCTCCCGCAAGGGAGCTGGCCTGGGGAAGGCGTTTGCTGAGCGAAGCACAAATTTTGTAAAAGCCGAAAGGGGTTGTTATAACCATCTAGCCAGACTATTTCTGTGAACAATGAATAGGTTATAATCAAGCCGCTACCAAAACCGAATAACAAACATGAGTAAAATGCTAGGGGGGCAAAAGATTCTTTTCTGATCACATATTTTGACACTTGAGTTCAAGTCACAGTAGTAACATGCTTTGTTTTCGACTCTCGAAGCAAGTTACAGTCATCAACGGGAACCAACAAATGTTCAGTGTTCGACAAAGACAACAGCCGTAAGCGATCAGCAGGAATGCCGTTATATTTGCTGTATTGTTTCGCTATTTGTGTGCATTAGAAACAAATTTATTTGATGTGTATGTGCTCCGCCTACGCTATTGCAAGTGCAGAGCATAAAATATTTAAATTTATATAAAACAGTCTTAAAGTAGAATTATCGGCTTTTTGAAAACAGTCTTGTGAAGTGAAAAGCAGCAATTGGTGCTGCTACAAGTACAACTATAACAATGATATACAGGGTTCACCAAATTTTTGTTCGCCTTTATTTCGGCCATATCTTTTTGATTTTATTGTGTCTCGACGATTTTTTTTCATCCGATAGCCAATACTCTAGGCAGCAAAATGGTATAAGATATCAATAACAAAACTTGTTTCTAAAATCAACAAAAACAACAAACAATGCAAACAACAAAAATTAAGAAATTTCATTCGATGTTTCGAAATGCTTGTTCCACGCTTTTTCCTTGCACTTCGATACATCGTGGAAGTCGACGGCCATAGCTGTTCATATCAGGAGCAATTTCTTGGAATGCTCGGACGATTTTTTTCTTCAGTTCTTCGAGGCTGAGTGCGATAGACTTGATCCTTGATCCATCCCAACAGAAAGAAGTCACACGGCGTTAGGTCAGGCGAATACGGCGGCAAGCGTATGGAACAGAACAGTTGACTGAGCTTCTTCCCATCCAACGATTCTCTTCTGTTGAACATTCGGCTTGATTTCTTGTCTGAGCATCATCTTGAAAGAATGGAACTTCCTGTCCTTGAGAATCCTTCGAATTGTTGTCGGCATTCCTTCTTTTCTCGACGCTTTTCTAGGAGTAAGATGAAGGTCTTCTCGGAACTTGGCGATGACATCTTCTTCGTTAGCTGAGTTCGGACCCACCTGAAACAAAAAATTAGCACATTAAGCAAATCATTTCATCACCTTGTCTTTGTTTTTTTCTGCTAGTGACGTTTCCTATTTCGAAGATCTTTTCGAAGATCGATTTTGGCCTGGATTTAAGGTGGATTTTCGGGTTTAAACCCACTTTTTGGCCAGTTTTTGCCAATTAATGTCAGATATCTCTACGGAACCTTCAAGTAAAACATCTTGGCATCCTTTTAAGCACAAACACGTATAATCGAAGTTGCTTCTAGAAAAATTTTTCCTTGCCCTCCAAATCGGAGATGGTGGATTTCAAGGGTAGGCGAGGATAAGCGAGGATAAGCGAGGGTAGGCGAGATAGGCGAGGATGGGCATGGGTAGGCGAGGATAGGCGAGGATGGGCAAGGGTAGGCGAGGATGGGCAAGGGTAGGCGAGGATAGGCGAGGATGGGCATGGGTAGGCGAGGATGGGCGAGGTAGGCGAGGATAGGCGAGGATGGGCATGGGTAGGCGAGGATAGGCGAGGGTAGGGGAGGATGGGCAAGGGTAGGCGAGGATAGGCGAGGATGGGCAAGAGCAGGTGAGAATGGGCGAGGATGGGCGAGGTAGGCGAGGAGAGGCGAGGATGGGCAAGGGTAGGCGAGGATAGGCGAGGATGGGCATGGGTAGGCGAGGATAGCGAGGATGGCAAGGGTAGGCGAGGAGAGGCGAGGATGGGCAAGGGTAGGCGAGGATAGGCGAGGATGGGCATGGGTAGGCGAGGATAGGCGAGGATGGGCAAGGTAGGCGAGGATAGCCGAGATGGGCAAGAGCAGGTGAGAATGGGCGAGGATGGGCGAGGGTAAGCGAGGAGAGGCGAGGATGGGCAAGGGTAGGCGAGGAGAGGCGAGGATGGGCAAGGGTAGGCGAGGATAGGCGAGGATGGGCATGGGTAGGCGAGGATAGGCGAGGATGGGCAAGGGTAGGCGAGGATGGGCAAGGGTAGGCGAGAATAGGCGAGGGTAGGGGAGGATGGGCAAGGGTAGGCGAGGATAGGCGAGGATGGGCAAGAGCAGGTGAGAA
>SADC01001155.1:20227-144028 GCA_004194705.1 Ditylenchus dipsaci | reverse complement strand
AAGATCGAGTCGATGCCGTATTGTTTGCTAGCGTTCCATGAAACATTCTTTTGACATTATTTATCGCAGACGACCTAGGAAAAAGGTAAAAACACTTGAAAGACATAAAAAGTACCTACGTTTATTCGACATATTTTGCCCACTGGATTGCGCGACGCTGTTTTGCTCACTTTTATCCATACCATGAATGTCTGAATAAGAATATTTGAATATCTTACAAAAGTTTAAGCAATAAGAAGAAACAGCCACTTTTTCTGGTAAAGTCAAAAAGCGTCAAAATGCTAGTCAAAATTTTTGACTGTCATTTTGACGGTTTTGACGCTTTTTGACTAAACCGTCAAAATTCGAAAATTAAAAAAGCATTAAAAATTTTGACAAATTTTGCCATTTTGACGCTTTTGACATCAATGGACCAAATTTGATGGAAAACATGAATATCGTGGAAGAAACTACGGTTTGTAATATAAAAATTACATATATAATCAGTTTGATTGTTTTGATTTTCGCATTGGAAAATACCTTTTCCCTGTGAAAATAACGGAAAATCCCATTAAAGGGGGGAGGAACTTATATACGCATCGTCTTCTGTCGAATACCTTAAAATGGTTCTAGTTGGTTATCGGGACTCATTTTTTAAAATTATTTACAACCTTTTCTAAGCCTAATTTTCGGTCAGAAACAAAAAAGGAGGACCATGAACATTTGAGTTTTTACTTATTTATTCTTATTAAATGCCCTTACAATCACAGTACCTTATTAGCGAGCAATATCAAAAGGCACATTTACCGGATACAAACGACGAATATCATTCAATAACTCTGCAAAAGGATCCTTGTATTTCACACGATTTCTCCGCCAGAATTCTTTCAAGTATGCTTCCAGATGCTGTCGAGCTGTTCCACTTTGATCTTTGCTCCTTTTCTTTGACGAACGCCACATCCTCTCTACAGTATTGGTATGAGCTCCAGTCACAGGATCCACGAAGTTTTGCTTGTGATTTACAGTCAGATGGGATAGAGCAAGTTCATTGCTTTTCAATTCATTGTAGCCTTTTCACAGATCTGTGATGATGATGGAATCAAGATGAATTCGACGATTGATCACTACCTCCAGTGTAGCAGAATCCCTAACATAAGAAATCACCAAAAAAAGAAAAAATTTCGATGGTACAATTACCTTTTCTTGATGACCTCGATAAAAACTTCTTTTGTTTCCCTGCATATACCTCCAAAGACCCATGCGGTTGGAAAGAGACGACCCTTTTGATACTTGCGATGTGTGTAAGCGCTTTCATCAACTTCGACGGTCAAGCCACGCCCACCTGTAACTTCTTATCAAAACCCAGGATAAAAAGACATTTTCAATTAGAGTATACCAATAACACCGGATGTTCTCCACAATACCTCGCGACAAATTTGGCGCATGTGAGAGTTGTAGTCGAGAGCCGCATTACGAGCAATATTAATCTCCCTTTCGCACCACTTGATTGAAGTCAATTCATAAGCCCAGCTGTAGAGGAAGCAGATAATCTTTTCAAATGGAAGCCGAGTGTCCTTGACAAATTTAAAGATAATTTGAGAGGAGAGAAAATGTTTAAGAGAGTTGCCAACCTGAAACCAATTATCACTGCGCATATTGATCTTTTGACGACATTGCTTAAGACTGCACTTCCAAAATATGCGTGAACCAAAGTAGAGTTTCATAGAATGGCCATTTTGACACGTTCTGCACGACGGAAGCAAGCCGTGTTGTTGTAAGAATTCAACGCTGGCAGATTCTCCCTTCGGCAAACCGCGGAACTTCATACCTCAAACAAAAAGTGGAATTGAAAAGGAAGCACGGCTAATGCTTTATGGTCTTCCTTTTTGTTTCTGACCAAAAATTAGGCTTAGAAAAGGTTGTAAATAATTTAAAAAAATGGGTCCCGATAACCAACTAGAACCTCAGTTTGATTGTTTTGATTTTCGCATTGGAAAATACCTTTTCCCTGTGAAAATAACGGAAAAACCCATTAAAGGGGGGAAACTTTATATACGCATCGTCTTTGTCGAAAGTTCTAGTCCCTCTGGGGTGTTTTAATTAACTTTTTTTAGTAAGTATTTGACTATTAGGTCCAAAAATCATCGAGCAATCGATTGCGACCATTTCCAGCACTGCTTTGCTGTCATCAAAATAATAAAAATAAAAAAAGCGCCAAAAATTTTGACCAAATTTTGCCATTTTGACATAAATGATTTGGTCCTAGAAAAGAAGTGTGGGGAATTCAGTTAATTTTAACTGATTTTAAATTTTAGTTAAAATTAACTGAAACCCAAATCCAGTTAAAAATAGTTAAAATTCTTGGCTCTATATGTGTTCACGCAGACGCCGAAAAAACATGCCTTGGACCCCCTGTTGATTTTTTTGCACAAAATCTAATTTTTGCCTTGGTCCCCCAAGCTGATTATATCCGAAAAAAACTTATTGTTTCGAAAATGTCTCAAAAACCATTTTAATTCACTTTTCGTGTTACAGTCGAGTCCCGCTAACCCGGCACCCCGAAAAGTTCGTTCCCGCCTTGGTCCGACACTTTTTTTAACCCAATTTTCGAAGTATTTTTTTCAATTGTGTGTTTTACAGTCTGATAGCAAATATCGTGAGGATTCCGATTTTGCCGATCGTTTTTCAAAAACCTAATATTTTGGCTCTAAAAGACCAAAACCCCGCTAACCGGCACCATATTTTTAAAAAGGGTGCCGGGTTAGCGGGTTTTGGTCTTTTAGAGACAAAAATATTAGGTTTTTGAAAAACGATCGGCAAAATCGGAATCCTCACGATATTTGCTATCAGACTGTAAAAAACACATTGAAAAAATACTCCGAAAATTGGGTTAAAAAAAGTGTCGGACCCAAGGCGGGAACGAACTTTTTGGGGTGCCGGGTTAGCGGGACTCGACTGTATAAATATACATTTACGGCACTACCTTAAGATCGCAAACATTGTTAGCTCGGTCATGGGTTGGCCGCTACGTGACTAAAAGCTCTCTTATTGAAAATGATTGGAACAGTTGTGGTTAATATAATCAGCTAACAAATTCGAGCACAAGAACTAAAATCTTTTCAAATTACTGGTTTTTCGACACTACTGAAAGTGAAAATATTTTGTCCAAAAAAATCAACAGGGGGGACCAAGGCATGTTTTTTTCGGCGTCGGCATGAACACATATATAGCCAAATTCTCTATCTTTTTGCTTCTTTTGCCTTTTTAAACACTTTTTGATGTTTATAGTGCTTTTATCGTGCTTCTCATGGTCCAAAACCCCTAGCATGACTTTTTACAGTCATAAAAAGAGGAAAATATTTTGCCTCATGCCAGACTCGAGCGAAAGTTTTTTTTTGGCCGCCCTCCTTCACCACCAGGCCATAAAGACTCATCTCTTGAAGGACCATGGTTTTTGCGCGCAGTGGCATGTGCGAAATTTTAATTGGCGGGGACACTTCTCTTTCGTCTCAAACTTTACTCTTTGGAGTTATGGCGAACGACTCCAAAGAGTAAAGTTTGAGACGAAAGAGAAGTGTCCCCGCCAATTCAAATTTCGCACATGCCACTGTGCGCAAAAACCATGGTCCTTTAACACGGGAAGGCCCGGTGCGCCCATTTGCGACAACGGGTAAAACAGAATGTGCTGAACACGATGGTGCGGGTCCTTTTCTCATCGATGTCTGACGAAGTTGGTGAAAACGGCTTCGGGAAGTAAGAAATTGTGCATGGTCGAAATCCAGCTAGACACCCACATGTTTTCAAGTGGTGCGTCATGATCGTCATAATATACCCACATTCATATTATATCAAAATGACCGCAAGGATATCAGCTTTCAAATAACAGTGAGCATAGTAGATTTTTATTCGTGAAGTGGAGACAAGTCACCACTTCTTTCTCGAGGTACGGATTTTCCGAATTCTCTTACTTTGATTTCTATGTGCCATAGCTTTCTACACATGTAACTTTGATCAACGCGCTTTTCAGAATCTTGTAGCAAATTTATCAGGCTACATGTTGAACTGAAATTTGTGAGAGTGTTTGTTTAGAAAGCCACTGAAAACCACACTCAAAATATTAAACTCGTACATTTTGTGATATTGTATTTTTTTTTCAATATTTGTTTGAACTCGCGCAACTCTCGATACGGGTTACCCTGGTGCGCCCATTAGTGACAGCGGGTAGAACAGAATGTGCCGAGCACAATGGTGCCGGTAGTTTTTGCTTCAAAGCCGAATTAAGTGATTGAAATAGGGTCTAGAAATTTATCAGTTTTGCATGATCGAAATTTAGCTAGCACCCACAGGTTTTCAAGTAATGCGATATTATCTTCTTATTACCCCTAAGCTCATAATATGTCAAAATGACCGTCAGGAACTTTGCTTTCAAGCTGTTCGAAAATACACTGTTTTTATTCGCAAATTTTGAAAAAAAAACACCTCGAGTGGCAATATTTTTTTACAGAGCTAGTAAAACCTCGGTCAAAATGTTGGGCTTGTTGATTTTGTTTATTTCTTTTACTCGAGCTACTAAATGATAAGTGTATTTATCAATGTGTCAAGAGAAAAATTGGCTGCACGTCTCGGTTTTTTGTATCTAATCGACTGTTCTATAAAAAAGTTAAAAATTTTAGAATAGAAATTAAAAGTAGAATAAGCATAAGTACGTATAAACTAAAAATGTAAAATTCAAAAGATCTTCAGGCAGAAAACCAAGTGGTGTCGGTCTCCCTAATTTTTCAAAGGACCTTAACATATCAGCAGCACTTTGTTATATAACTTCGGGGTGCTCTACAAATACCTGCAAAAAAATCTGTCAATGAAATCTTTGAAAAAAACACTTCTGAAGGGAAACGGTGAATTCATCTGCACCGAATTCATCTGCACGAAATTCATCTGCACCGAATTCATCTGCAAACGAATTCATCTGCATCGAATTCATCTGCATTTTGGCATTTTGTAGCCATACGGGTTAACTCTGAAATTTTACGAAAGCTCAAGAAATACCCTACAAAACGACATTTTACTATCAAACCATCTTCAACATGTCCGAATTAGTCAAGAAAACAGGTTTTAAGGCCCGAAAAAGTGAAAAAAAAAATTATTTGCTTCAAGTGGACGACCACGTGGTTTGGTTGGTTCAGACTAAAAAGTTTAAATTTCGGCAAAATAAATAAGTAAATAAAAATTGAATACCACTAACTGAATATCTGCGTATTCTGGGTAAACTAACACCTGAGTAACACCATCTAGATAAGATCTGGGTGGCGCAACCTAGTTACTATAGCATCTTAATTCAGCCCCGTATTATGGGGGCGACCTGATATCCTTGTGGTTTTTCTACCCTTTCGTAGGGCTCACCTATCACCGAGATAATTCCTCTTCCAAACGTGATTTACCGACACCGAAAAATATAATTAGTTTTGATAACAATCCTCTCAAGACAAATTTAGAGGTTCATATTACCGGAAGGTCAATTTACCGGGGTTCAATTTGTAGAGGTTCAATTTACCTAGAGCTTATTAGTGGAAATACGATAATTTTTATAAACTTACTTCATAAACCTAGTCTGCGTGGCACCCGGACATTGTCCATTTTTAATGGACAATGTCGCACGGAGGGAAGTTTTGTTAACCCACTTTTCGATTACAAACCAAGCTGATTTTTTCATAATTAGTAAAAGTAGCCGAAAATAACTGATCCTGAAAAAATCAGCTCGATGAGTAATCGAAAAGTGGGTCAACAAAACTTTTCTCCGGGCGACATTGTCCATTTAAAATGGACAATGTCCGGGCGCCGTCTACCTACCGAATTCGTTTTATTAGAAGCCTGCTATGTGAAATAAATTAATCTTTTATTCATTTTTGCCTTAAAACAGGTAAAAATATATAGTGGAAAAACTTTTCTCAAAAGGCTAGTTATGCCACGATGAGACAAAAAAAGTTGCAAAATATTAGGTTGGTGCATAAGTTTTAAACCATACAAAAGACTTTTTTTGCAAAACGAAAATTTCTCTTATAACAAAATCCAAACAATAGGTTTTGTAGCCCTGAATCTCCTCTTTCAAATGGCATATTTAACTTAGCTTGATTATTCTGGATAACTCACCATTTGGGTCCAAACACTTGTCTGGTCATTTTGAGAAGGTTACCCGCGTTTTCATCACTTTCACTGGTCAAATGTTTTATTGAATTTTGAGCGTCACGACAAAATTTTATCACCATGTTGTAGCGCAGCTCAAGAGCTACAAAACCCATATTACAGAATGATTTTTGAAAATCTGAGTATTGAGATATGGCCTTTTGGAAAAAATCATTTTCTTGAAAAAATGACCAAAATCAGAAAAATTGGCAAAAACTTGCGTTTTCGTCATTTTTTCAAGAAAATGATTTTTTCAAAAGGCCATATCTCAATACTTAGATTTTCAAAAATCATTCTGTAACATGAATTTTATAACTCTTGAGCTGCGCTATAACATGGTGATAAGATGTTGCCGTCACGCTTGAAATTCAATAAAACATTTGACCAGTTAAAGTGATGAAAACGCGGGTAACCTTCTCAAAATGACCAGACAAGTGTTTGGACCCAAATGGTGAGTTATCCAGAATAATCAAGCTAAAGGCAATATGCCATTTGAAAGAGGAGATTCAGGGCTACAAAACCTATCGTTTGGATTTTGTTATAAGAGAAATTTTCGTTTTGCAAAAAAAAGTCTTTTGTATGGTTTAAAACTTATGCACCAACCTAATATATGCAGAGGAAAACAGATGCAAGATGACTGTTTAGGTTAAGGAACTTTTTGAAAAAGGTTTAAAGAGAATTCCATAGTGCAGATGAATTCGGTGCAGATGAATTCACCTAATGCCCTTCCGAAGGTTCCCTGGTAAAACACGTATTTCTAGTCAAATGCGAGAAGTTTTTTAAATTTCTCGCGAAATTTGCTAGAAAAGCTAAAAGAAATATTCTCGGGCATTTTGAAAAGCCGTGTTAGTGTCACACTAACTCCTTGAAAAAGGGAGAATCTTCCGGCTCTAGGTAAATTGAACCTCTACAAATTGAACCCCGGTAAATTGACCTTCCGGTAAATTGAACCTCCAAATTTGTCTTGAGAGGATTGTTATCAAAACTAATTATATTTTTCGGTGTCGGTAAATCACGTTTGGAAGAGGAATTATCTCGGTGATAGGTGAGCCCTACGAAAGGGTAGGAAAACCACAAGGATATCAGGTCGCCCCCATAATACGGGCTGAATTAAGATGCTATAGTAACTAGGTTGCGCCACCCAGATCTTATCTAGATGGTGTTACTCAGGTGTTAGTTTACCCAGAATACGCAGATATTCAGTTAGTGGTATTCAATTTTTATTTACTTATTTATTTTGCCGAAATTTAAACTTTTTAGTCTGAACCAACCAAACCACGTGGTCGTCCACTTGAAGCAAATAATTTTTTTTTTTCACTTTTTCGGGCCTTAAAACCTGTTTTCTTGACTAATTCGGACATGTTGAAGATGGTTTGATAGTAAAATGTCGTTTTGTAGGGTATTTCTTGAGCTTTCGTAAAACCCAGTTTTGGTGAAATCAATTATTGTCCAATACTCAAAAAATACTCGACCAAACGGCATTTCATCACTATTAGGGTTGGGTAATTCTCCGGAGAAATACTTTCCGGGTAATTACCCGAAAAGCGGAGAAATACTATTTGCTGATACCTAAACCATCTGGATGGTACCCAAACCACCTTAATGGTACCCAAACCACCTTAATGGTACCCAAACCACCTGAATGGCACCCAAATCACCTGGATAGTGCCCAAACCATCCGGATATCAACCAAAACACTTGGATGTTACCCAAACCACCTGGATGGTACCCAAACCCCCTGGATATTACCCGAACCATCTGGATATCACTCAAAACACTTGGATGATACCTGAACCACCTGAATGATACCTAAACCAGAAAATTTCTGGCTGAGTAGGGTAGGTGGATTGGTTAATAGTTAATCCTAATAAAAAGTGAATGGTTAGTGGCGATTGTGATATTTGTCGACCATAATTGCCATAATATTTTCTATGAAGAAAGGACCCTACTATAGAATACCCCCCAAATTTTTTTTCTAAAACTTAAGTAAAGACTACCCAAATTTATGTCCCAGACCTCAGAAAATATGCGTAAACTCTTTATTAGTCACAACTTCCGTACGCTGGCCTACCCCCAAGCCTAAAAGCTAAGCCTAAACTTGTTGTTTGCAAGGGTAGTTACAGCATTTTTTAAAGGTCGGATTTTTTTGGGGCGGGGGGTTATTCTATACTAGCGCCGAAATCTCCAAGGAAACCAAGGAAAAAGTAAAAGTCTTGAAACGCGTAAAAATAAAATAAAATTTTGATTTTCTCGGCCGCCAGTGAATTTACTTGATCTTTCTCTCTCTCAATAATTTCTGTTTTGCGTCGACTAACAACTACGGCCCAGAAGCCCTAAGAAAATTATGCGGAAGTTGTCGTCAGGTTCATAGTGCATGTGAAACAGCTACGCAAAAAGACAAAATTCAGCCATGTTTTTCAGCCAAAATTCAGCCATTCAGCAAAAAATCAGCATTTTCTCTGGCAAGCGACTCTTGGTATGGGAAAAAAACATTAAAATAAACTTTTTATTAGTCACACTTTCCGTACGCTGGCCTACTTACAAACCTAAGGGCTAAGCCTAAACTTGTTGTTTGCAAGGGTAGTTACAGCATTTTTTAAAGGTCGGATTTTGGGGGGGGGTATTCTATAGTAGCACCGAAGAAAGCAATTATCCTCGTAAAATAAAAACATTCAAAAGATATGAGCAAAAAAATGAAGAAGATATCGCCCCTGAGATGAGCTATAAAATGGTTGGTAACTTGCCTGAGAGAAGTGACCAAAAAGTGGGTCAAAAACACAATGCCACAAACACGTTTTTCGAACTAGGGGGTGCCTAATTAATAGAGATTATACTGGGTTGAGTGATGGGTAATTACCCGGGTAATTACCCGGAGAAATACTAAGTATTTCTCCGTAAATATTTCTCCGTAAGTATTTCTCCGTTACCCAATTTACAGTTTAAAATTTAAAAGAAAAATTTGACTGGACATTGTGAAGTTTAAATTGGGTAAGGTTGATGTTTAAATAAAATTTAAATAAACCTTAACTTTACCCATTATTCACTTTTCCAGGTTAGGTCAAAGCTTAAATTAGGTCATGTTAAACTTTAAATTGACTTTGAATCTTATTTCAACCTTAACATTACCCCATTTCTACCTTAACCTTACCCTATTTAAACTCAAACCCGAGTTCCTGTGTCGGCCTCGAGAGGGATTCCGGGATCGGGATTGGGGCTGAAAAATCATTCGGGATCGGGATTGCGTGAAAAAAAATTCGAGATCCCGTCGGGATCTCGATCAAAATTTCGGGGTTGGCCGATCGGTCGAGTCCATGAGTAATCAGGCAAAATACAGGGTTTCTCAAGAAGTTGCACTGATCTCCAACGTTCACAACTGTTTTTCTTTATGCTATTTCAAAATTTTGTGAATGCATAAAGACTAGGGTTGTCGATTCGATTAATCGAAATCGATTAATCGCACTCATTAATCGAAAAATTTCGATTATCGATTATCGATTCGATTCGATTAATCGAAAATTTCGATTATCGATTCGATTCCATTATTAATGGAATCTTCTGTAGTCTTAAGGTAGCCTTTTATATCACACGGAGAATGTGTACACATGGAAAAGCCAAAGTCTGAAGTAATTGCTGAAAAGAAAAGTCTGAAATAATTTCCAGAAAACACAAGTCTAAAGTAATTTTTGAAAGCCAAAAAAGTCTTAAGTAATTTTTTGGAAGCCAAAGTCCGAAATGATATGTAAAACACGAGTGTTTTACATATGTCTAGGCATGTCTAGGACCATTTCATGATTAAAATAGAGGGTTTTCGAAAACTGGCTTGTAATGAGAAAATCCAAAATGCTCTGGTAAATTGAAATCACTCAGATACAAGTTTGCGAGCAATAGATAGCCCTGATTACGCCCTCTGTTCTGGTATATTACACATCTAAGTGCTTCTTTAATTTGAGCGAGTACCGCCGATTTTTCGCACAAATTCCAGGTGGTTAGGAGTAGGTGAAAGTGACCTATTTTTAGGAGCTATTTTACCCATTCCACTCATACCTTTTCACGAAATTTTCGGGTTTTTCGATTCGATTCATTGAAAATTTCGATTATCGATTCGATTAATCGAAAATTTCGATTTTCGATTATCGATTCGATTCGATTAATCGAAAATTTCGATGCATCGACAACCCTAATAAAGACTATGCATCAGATAAAAAAGTTTTCGCATGTAAAATAAAAATACGGCACGGGGAGAATTCCGCGCCCGATAATTACGCGCCAACTTTTTTTTTTATCAAAGAGATGAATTTTTAGCAGTCTTTTATTCAGAAAAGATAACTCCATCAGGTGGCCCAAGATTCTAGTTTATAATGAGATGTCATTTGCTGAAACATATTCGAAAAATGTGGCACAAAAAAGTAAAAGTATGAAACAAATTAGAAAATAACGTTCATTTCCTTATTCGTTTTATACTTTTACTTTTCTGTGCCACATTTTGCTAACATGTTTCAGCAAATAACATCTTATAAGAGACAAGAATCTTGGGACTACCTGATGGTGTTATCACTTCTAAAAAAAGTGCTGAAAAATTCATCTCTTTGATCAAAATAAAAAATTTGGCGCGGAATTATCCGGCGCGGAGTTATCGCCGTTCCAAAAATACGGGTATTTCCGCTGAGGCTGAGACCTTACCTTTGAAGAGGCTATCTACAAACCAGGACCTAAACTACTAGAGGAATATGAAGCGAAAATAGCGTTTTTTTATTTTATAAAAGCAAATTTACAGAAAAATTTGCTAGAAAATTATCACCGCAAGCTTTGTTTACAAAATATCGAATTCACTTCACGACAAAAAAATTATAAACGTCTAAAATCAGCGGAATTTTTTGAGAGATCCTTTTCGCAGAAATTGCTGTAATACAGAGCGAAAAATAATCAAACCTGATGGAATTATCGGCAGAACCTGTCAGATTCGAAATCTGTCAAAAAAAGAGAAAAATAAATTTTAAAAGCCGCAAAATCATGCAGAAATGAAAATATTTCTGGCCAAAAACGCTTTTAAAAATGCTCATCGGGATTTGTCAATTTTCGAGATCGGGATTTTTAAAATCGATCGGGAGGGATTCGGGATCGGGATTCAGCACCAAAAACTCCGGAATCGAAATCCCGTTCGGGGGGATCCCGTGCACACCTCTAGTTATAACCAAAAACAGAAAATGTTAAAAAAAAACAAAAAAATTTGAATGCAAACTGTTTTTCAAAACGAATTTGTCTCTATGCAAAGATCTCGATGTGGTTTTTTGACGTGTTTGACACGGTACGTGACAATTCCCTGCCGCGCCAATCCCCTGCCGGGGCCAATTCCCTGCCAGACAATTTCCTGCCGGACAGTTCCCTGCCGGGGACAATTTTCTTGTCGTTTAAGCTTTCTTTTCGTTTAAGGAGCTGTTTGCCATTGTTGTTCGAGTTGGTTCTCAATAAACATGCAATTTGTTTAGTTGGGAAATCGATTGGATATGGTTTTACTAGTATATTTTTCCGGCAGGAAATTGGCGCGGCAGGGAATTGTCCGTGGCCGTGTTTGACACGCCGTGAGCCGTCGCCGACCACGAAAATTTCAAATGTTTGAATTCGCGCGTTACAGTTCTCTTTCGTCTTTCATTGTACTCTTTTGAGTCATTCGAAGCAGGTAAAAAGAGTACACTGCGAGACGAAAGAGAACTGTCCCGCACGAATTAAAACACTTGAAATTCTCGTTGTCGGCAACAGCTATGGTCCTTTAAGTGGATAGCAGTTATGCTGATTATATAAATGAAGAGGTATTGTGTGTTAAAAATTTGATTTTTCGAGTTAAAGGGGGATGGTCACCTGTTACAAATTTTGTCCTTGCCAATTAAAAAAAAATTCTCGAATCATTGAACTTCTGTACGGATTTTTCAACTTGGTTTCTAACAAAACCATATCTAAAATTAAATTCTAGACCTTGTTTTGTTAGAAACCAAGCTGAAAAATCTGTACATAAGTTCAATGATTCGGAAATTTTTTTGAATTGGCGGGGAAAAATTCAAAAACAGGTGACCATGCCTTTTAAAGAGAATTTTTAGATGTGGTGCATCAAGCAGCGTGGGCGACAATATATGGCTTAGTACGGCTGCGCCGAGCCCATGCGAGCTAGTTTAGGTAGTATTCCACTCGAATCAAGGTGGTATTCCGCTGGAATTTTTTTACTGGTGAACAGCATTCACCCTTAATTGCTATATTTTAGTTTTTTTTGATCCCCCACATCCATGGCAGCATTGGCGCCGACACCGAAGTACGACTTATAGCATTTCAAAGGATTTGAGCCAATGAACGAGTTGGTGCCAATAAAAATAATAAAAATACTCCAACTCCGAAATTGTGAACACGTTAGAGTCGGAGTGAAGTGTGTTCGCGTTGCCAAATACTCCAACTCCGGGTTTATTTTTATTATTCATCCATTTTTATTCATCTACACTTTTCTAGTATTCTGTATCTTTGGTTTTGTATAAATATAAAAAGGGATAATGTCGCCCGACGAAAAAAAAGGAGACAATGTGGCCCGACAGATTCCATCTAAAATGGACATTGTCGCGCGACATTTTCCAGGCGACATTGTCCATTATTTAGGAATCAATTCTAATACCAACATTCGGTAATGTTGAAAGGATATTTGTTATATTTAATCATAAATTAAGTTAAATAAAGTATTTAGTGTACTGAACTGGTGTATCCAATCGTCAGTGTATTCAACCAGTTTTTGTATTCAATTGGTGGTATACTTTATTTTATTTATTGTTTACGTATTAAATGCGTGACTAAAATCCATGAAAATTCAAGTACATAATTTGTAGTCAGTAGGTAATTTAAAGAGTCTTCCTTCATCCGAAAAAAAGTGGCATTCCATAATGAGTCTATCCACAATAAACAATGTATTCCGTGAGCCGTCAGGTGAATTAGAGCTGAAATTTGATGGTGATCAACAACCTTGGTCAACTTTCATCTTTGTCTAGTCCTTTTCGAAAGCAGTCGTTTGGCAGGAAGGGAAATTTATCCATGTTGTTGTTGTTTAGTAGTTGGTGATTAGAAGATTCAAATTGCCATGGAATGTTGTAATTTCGCCCAGGGGGGACACGGAAGATGTTGTTGGTGTGAAAGAGGGGTGATCAATAAGTGGTTTGTTGCCATGAGCATTTTTATCTGTGTCCTTGCTTTTGATTGGTGTAATTTTGCTCTTGAAAATACGAACAGTCTGTCCATCGGCATTAAGTTTCGACATTGCTGTCGTTGCTCAAATTGGTGTTTTCGGCTAGAATCATTTAGTGATGATCGGATCAACAAGTTTCTGAATTTTGGTATTTTTCTCAGTTGTCTAGCCTTTTTTAACAAGTGTGATTTGTGGGTTGATGAAGGCAGGACAACTTTGAGAAGCCGTGATTTTGTAGTGTCAGGTCTGCCGATTCGATACACTGATTGGGGTCGGCATTCAATATCCAAAACTTTAATAATATCCGAGACAGTTTGATGATCTGTTGAGCTTCGATCAGACAAGGAATCAGCCAATACTTCTGGTGGACCAGAAATAATAATAGATCGACTATGCTCAATATTTCCAAGAGAGTTAGATTTGGATGTAGTCTTTTGGGGAGTTGGATCAAAGAAGGGATTTAACTTTTTAGAGTTTAATTCATTAACGATAGCAAATAAATCATTTACAACAGGAGATTATCTTCAAGTGGAAAAATGTGTTGTCAATATAGTTTTGGGTAGAAATAATGGAATTATCGATTGAATTTTGGCTATTTTCTTGTGTGCTAAGAGAAATATTGCTGTTTTTGTGGGCATTCTGACTGACTCAGAGGGAAAATAGAGGGGAAAATAATGAATAGGCTTAAAACCGTGAGGAAAATTCTATTTCTAAATTCTAGACAGAAAATAGAAAAACTGCCACCTCTCCGAGAACGGAAGAAAGGATACCTTACGAGCATACTTTCTATAAGAAGTCATCATGGTGGTTTATTTTTTCAACCAATACAAATGGTTAGAAAAAAAAGACCCGGTTTTGTGATTTTTCAGGTCTTCAAAAAAGTAAAAATAGCAAAACCTGCAGAGCTCCTATTAAAGGAAATTGCAACCGGGAATGTGTAAAAAGTATATCATTTTATACAGATGTGACCATTTTCGATACAGATAAATAGACTAGTGAACAAAAGAGCTACAAGACAGATAAAAAATGATCCGTTTAGTAGTGCGTATGTTTTGTGCAAGTGAAAATAGGGGATTTTGTTTTTATAACCCTATTCAAAAGTCGATTGCAGTATCCTATGTGGAATCTGCCTTGAAAATATATAACTTAGAAATAAAATTTTGAAAAAGTCTATTAGAAGAATTTGGAAATACAATCGAGTCACGATTATAAAAGCACGTGCATAATAAGTGTGGGACTGAGTATGAGATTAAGCGTATTTTTAACACAGGAAGATCTGTACTTTTTTCTTCTTTGTTGAAAAAAATTCTGTTTATACCATACCTCGTAGCTAAGATTCAGGGATTCAAAAGGAGCTATTTACAAGCGACATCTGATCAAAAAAAATTAGGGTAAAAATGCTTCGGTCACTCAGGTCGACACTCACGCCCGCACTCGTCCGAGCGTGGGCCTGAGTGTGGTCCTGACTGAAGACCTAGGCATTTTCGCCCCAAACTGTTTTTATCAACTTTTGATCGTCAATAGCTTATTTTGAAGCCCTGAATCCTAGCTACAAATTGGTTGTAACAGAAAAAATCAGTGAAAAAAAGTACAGCTCTTCCGCGTTAAAAACAAGCCAAATCTCATGCTCAGTCTCACACTCTTTATGAACGTGCCTTAAAGGACCATGCTCACGGTAGTCTGGCGGTCCTCCGCCAATTCAATTTTCTTTTCCTAATTATTGGATTTACGTACGAATTTTTTGATTGGGTTTCTAATAAAACCACACCTAAAATTGAATTCTATGCTTTGTTTAGTTAGAAACCAAGTTAAAAAATCTGAACAGAAGATCAATGATTCGGAAAATTTTTGAATCGGCAAAGGGCCACCAGACCACCGTGAGCATGGTCCTTTAAGGGTCCAACAAACAAGTTAAACAATAAAATGTTGGGAGAAAATTGCTAAAAAATCGCTTTTTACATCAAAATTGGAAATCATGTGCCTATTATTGTGGGTAGTAGTTGTCATTGCGAACCTGAAAAGGGTTGCTTGCTGACACATTGGCTGGTGGTTGAGCAAAAGGAGGGGGAGGAGGTCTTGCAGGCATTTGTTGTTGATGTCCGAATTGCTGCTGTTGTTGGTCATAGTTGGGGTCATCCCAAACACTATTGTAGGCAGGCCCTCCTGTTTGGTAAGAAGGGGCATAATTGGGTTGAACATGGCTAGAATGTCCTGATTTCTGTGCCGCTAGTTGTGTCAGATCCGGCAAGGGGTCTAGTTTGACTGGATTTGGGACGGCTGAAGTTGTAGTTGTTCCATAGGAGGTGGTTGCAGTACCTGAAAATAAAAAAATTGATAAAAAAAATTGAAAATTTAAAAAATTTAAAAAGTGCATGCCCATGAGAATGAGAGAGTTCATGATGGTTATTGTAAAAAAATTGTTCTCTGATACAGAGCACAGTCTCCGATTTACCTTTTCAAAAGATTTGTAATTTAAGACAATAAATATTTTTAGAACAACACACTTTTTTCACTTTAAAGGAGCATACCCACGCTAATAACAGGTGGTGCCCGGGAATTTAAAAAATTTTCCTAATCATTGAACTTCTGTACGGATTTTTCAACTTGGTTTTTAACAAACCCATACCTAAAATTAAATTCTAGGCCTTGTTTTGTTAGAAACCAAGTTAAAAAATCCGTACAGTAGTTCAATGATTAGGAAATTTTGGGTTGATCCAAAAGTTCGCACGTGCTTTTAAATTAAATTTTTGTGGAGTTGTGTTTCTTCTTAAATTTTTAGACAAGTTTTTTAGAATTGACCTCTCATTTTGTAGCCAAGATTGTCAGCTACAAAAGGAGAGGTCAATTCTAAAAAAAACTTGTCTAAAAATTTAAAGAAAAACATTTAATTTGAAAAAATGCGAATTTCGGAGCAACCTAATACTTTGATAGGCTTACAGTCTCTAATAACTCGACACCCCCTACTTTGAAAACCTATATCTCAGACTAGAGAAAATTTTTTGCAAAGATCTTTATTGCTTTTACTTTGCCGCTCTGACCTCCGGTATCTTCTCTTTTTGTTCATTTTTTTTCAGCCCTCGCACTACTACGTTCATAAACCTACCCGAACAATACCTTTGCTTAACCCCGACGAGCTCTCTACCAATTTTCACACGAAAATCTCGCGATTGGCTCAAAATCTTCTGATTTTTGGTTAATTGAAATGTAACACGACATGTCGGCCTATTAGAGCATTTACGGTACTCATTAATAAAAAGACGGAGCCGCAGCTTCAAGTTTTGTAAGAGGCTGGGGTCAAATTTACATGAGTTTTTTGCTTTAAGGCTGCTTTAAAGATTTTGCTTTAAAGACAAACATGAGACCCACCCTAAAATTTTCTTATGTAGCGAAAGCTAAAGCTTAACCACGCTGGCTAAGCGACAGGTAAAAAGCAAAAAAATAATGCTAGTATTATTAGCCATCTCCGGTTTCCTTCTAACTTCGCCAATTTCTTCACTACGTTCATAAACGTATCCGACAATACCTTTGCTTGGTTCCAACGGTGCTCCTCCATTATTCCAAGGCTCTTCTTCTGGTTTTGGCTCGGCCCAGTCCTGAAAATAGAGTTTTTGATCAGGAATATGATTCAGAAAATAAGAATGCATCCACCTGTAATTCTCCAGATGCATAAACTGCATAAAAGGTGATTCCAGTGAAGTGGATCAGAGAAGCTAGTAGGAACACAGTCACCCAGCCATGTTGTCCCTTGCGACTTCCATCACCGCCATCAGTCAGCATCTCGACCACAAAGGGACAGGTCAGACCAGCCAGGGTGCCTATACCATTTGAGAAGCCCATGAGAATAGCCGCATATCTGGGCGCAATGTCCAGGTGGTTGACGTTAAAACCTGAAAATGACAATAACTTTCGGTGTCAAATGGACTCCACTACGGTGTAACAGACCAGAAATAGCAAATCCAGAAACATCCTACCGCAATTACCATGGCCAGGACTGCTGTCCGCTCACTTTTAGTGTAGGCGACTACCAGGAGAAATATTGCTTCACATCCGAAACCACCACAGTTGAATATTTTGCGAACGGCGGTGGTGGAGAGGATCTTGTTAGAACGCAAGTAGTCAGCCAGACGTCCACCCAGAAGAACCACCACACCCATCACTGCATGCGGAAGAGCTGCTATCAGGCCACTCTCAAATTAGAAAATTTCATTCAGATCGGTTTAAAAAAGCCATTAGTACCAGGATTTGGATTTTGGGATGGCAAAATTGCAATTAATAAATAATACAAAATATATGTATTCATTTTTAGCGTAATATGTACACAGAATCTGACTGAAGCACTAATTACTGACGCACTAATTACGCATAACCACCAGATGAGCTACTAAATGTTGTTTAAAAAATTGATATAAAAAAGAAAGAGTTCACCCAAGCATCCACACTCGAATTGGAGTTAGGATTTTTAGGCGGATTCTTACAATTTTATCTAAATTTTGAAGCATTATTCACTTAGTCAATGGCTCATTTGGTAGCCCTAAACCTCAACTATATGATGTCTGAAGCTGGATAAGCAACGTGAAACTAAAAAAACATCCCAACTGAAAAATTTTGGGGGAAAAAGCAAGGATTCTGTTTCCGTGATTCTTAGCGAGCGGTCTGTTTAAAAAAAGCAGACGCAAACAGCCTTCTCATTGTGTACGCGCCTTGAGTGGTGTCTAATCATAATTACCGTATTTCCTGTAATAAACGCCCCCCCCCTCGTTCAAAATCGTGTTCTTGGCGTTGTATTTTTGACCCACTTTTTGATTACTGCTCTCAAGCAAATTACCCCTCATTTTGTAGCTCATCTCACTGGCTACAAAATGAGGGGTAATTTGCCTAAGAGAAGTATTCAAAATGTGGGTCAAAAACACAATTCCAAGAACACGATTTTGAACGAGGGGGGGGCGTTTATTACAGGAAATACGGTATACAGAAACTTATTTCTGTCAGGAGTTTTGGCGGGTACCGGTCCGTGCCGCCTTTGGTCACATACAGGCGAGTCTAAATAACTCTGCATGTTCTCGAGTGCATTCTCCCAACCCCTGGGTCGGACACTTCTTTACCTCTTTTTCGAACTCTTGGCATTAGGATGGCCCAAAATTAATTTGCCTTGGTACCTCTGTTAATTTTTTTCGGGTTTTTCAATGTTTTTTTACAATATATATTATTATTTACTTTAAATATTTGGACACCACACTAGTGATGTACGGGGTGGACAAAAAACTTTTTATTTTAAGATGATTTTTGAAATATGGTGGTTGAAATTAGGAAGGCAATCTTAATCTTGACCCAATACTAAGTTATAGAAGTTTTCTAGAATAACCTTGAAATTTACTATCTTTAAGGTCAAGCCTACAAGTTTTTCATAACTAACATCATTGATCTTGAGTCCCAGCACATCCTTCATATAAGTCAACTGATTTTGCAGCAGTAAATAAAAATTCCAACTACGAGCAAAATTGGCCACAATAATAGCATACACTGGTTTGGAGGTTAAAATCGCTCTCCAGGGTATGGTGCTGAACTAAAACCATAATTTTATACAATTTTTTTGCGAACCAAACTTCCAACCGTTGGATGAGACTGAGAGACATGGCCGATCTGGTCTTCTATGAAACATTTTTCCTCTTTGGTAATCGATGGATGAAAGGCCGGCTTTTCAAAAGTCATCGAAAACCAAAATACTGACCATATGACTCCGGCCACACCTGAATATTGGAGTAGGTATGACGATTTGAGGTAAAATTGAGATTAGGAAATACCGTATAGATAGAAAGGAGCCGACCAGTCCACATAGGACACCAACCAGGCACTGAGTGGAAGTCCAAACACAGCTCCAGCATAGGATCCAGTGAAAGCGGTGGTTGCTAATTTGGACCTTTCCAGGGGAGGTGCCCAATAACGCCAAATTCCTGAAAATTGAGTTTCTAACTTGGCTAAGGGTGTGCACTATATATAGAGTCGACTGCAATGGATTCCGTCACGACGGCAGTAACTTTAGATTATTACCGAAGACCGTTAAAAGTCGGGTCAGTCATATTTTTAAAAATAAACTTCACACGATAAAATAATGTACAAACACACCATGAACAGCAGGATAAGCCAAACCCTGAAACGAAAGTTTTTTTAAAGAATATCCATGCTCCATTTCTCCACACTTACCTGAATGAGTCCCTGGGTGATCTGGACCGCAGCGACAGCGGTATCTGAGTGGGCACGGAAGGCAAAAGGCAGTATAATGTTTAGGAATGAGGCTCCCCCAATCGCTAAGCCAAACATTCTTAAAAGAATATGAATTGACATAGAAGATAGAGCAAATAGACCAACTTATTGGCGGCAAACTTGGCGGCCAGGAATCCAGCTGGAATTTGGGTGATCAAGTAACCGTAGAAGAAGGAAGACTCCATGACTCCTAGTTCAGCACTCGTCCAATTAAATTCTCTTTGCTGAAATAGAGAAGATATAGGGAAACAAAATTAGGGAATAGGGAAACAAAAAAATCAAATCAGATTCAGCATCAAAAACTATGGGTTTCTATACCGCAAAGGTACGTAGTAATTTTATAAATTTTTGATAAAGGTTTCAAAATTATATTTTCTTTCTTACACATAGACTACATACAGGCGCTAAAAACCATCATCATAGTCGTGTGGTCGCCACATACAAACTTTTTACCCGTTTTGACTTACCGTGTTTCCTCTAATCAACGCGCCGGCGCGTTTATTTTTCAAATTTCGCATGGTGGTCTTTTCTTAAGTTCTATTTGGTAGACAAATCTTTGTTATTGTTTTAGTTTTAGCAATATCGATAACTATGAACGTGGGTGATGCCTTGCTGATCGGTGTGCCTAACGAAGGTAAAAAATTGCCGTATCAACCATCTGTTCAGGTAAAGAACCTTTGTTAATTTTTTTCTCCTTTATTGGGTATTTTAGGGGATTTTGTCTTCAACAAATCGATGAAAGCAGTTCTTGACCGCAGGTGGCTATGAATTCTGAAAAGCAGGGTAGTAAGCAACAGGACAATTTAAAACTGGCGCTGCATCAGAACGAGTAAGTGCAGCGGTACTGCAAAAACCATATTTGGGTTAGTCGACGGTCATCGCCTACTCAATCCTGACATCTGTAGACAGAGTCCTAATGCCCGTGTGGTAACTCATCAGTTTCCCCTATTCAAAACGATATGTATGTTTACAGCGTTGGAATGTGACAGCGAAGGTTAAAACTGCTGCAATCGCCAATTTCGTATCTTCGACTACTGCAATCGTGATCTCAGAAAAAGCTGGCTTAACAGATGCTCAGCTTTTGTCGCTGCCGACAGATGAAGCCTTGCAAGATCGAGTTTTTCGTTTGAAGAAGCTAATTGGTTCCACCAGTGTCGATAAGCCAGTGAAGGAAATTGAATGGTTAGACTTTTTCACAAAAACGAAAAGCGGTGAACAATTTTTGCCTGTTCTATCTTTCTAGGAACGCGTTCGCGAATATGCAGGTTTGCTTTATTGATGCTGCTTCTGTTTAACATGCTCTCATACTAAATTCAGTCAAAGCATCTTCATGGCGCTTACAATAACGAAAATGCAAGAGGTTTGTTGAGATGTTTGCCCGCTTTGGCGTTTCTTCCTGTGCAAGATGTGGCTCTAGGTTTTGAGGTCAAAAATGCTTTGAGATGAACCCAAGCCAATTCATTATGCGAGTCAAGGCTGAAGAAATGAAAACGAGACAACTGGTCGTCAGTTATGTCATCCTATCAATCAGTCCTGAACATTGTAAAAATTTTTGATCATCTAGAGCAAGAGTGAATCCTGTTGAAGTGCTGGGCCAACCTCGTCGTCCAGAATAGGACTATCGCGAAGCAAATATAAAAATTTTGGTCCGTGGTTATCAGCCTTTACATAGAATGGAGTTCCTAAAAGCCGTGCAGCATCATCTGGCGAAGTTCCCAATCGTTGAAGTGAGAGAAGAAGAAAATAAAAGATTCTAAGACTAATATGATGCTTTCCGTTCGTCACTTTTATTTGTTCCTTACAATTGTTGAAAATCTTCTATTTTATCAATAAAAAATGCTTTTCTCCTGGTTGTGTTGAGGTAAGTATGAAGTAGGGTCAAGTAAATAAGGAATTTCCGGTCTTCATTATTCAGCGCTTACGAAAGCTAGAAAACAACAACAGAGAGCCCAGAAATGGTGTACCACCGATTGGATACAAAAATTGATTGGATACAATGGATCGAAGTATTTTAGCGTGGTTTGAAATAGTTCAGGGATATTTGAGGTGTTCAGTGTGGTATACGTTTCCTAAAACAGATTTACCCCGAAAAAATTATGAAATAAGCACAAAAGAGTCAATGCTACTAGGTGGATTCAAACCCTAGTACCAAATGGGGAACGACTGGCCGATAAATTTGCCGTGGAATGAATTTACCAGGGATGAATTTATTTAGTGCCGAAATTGGGATCAAATAAGTTGTGATCAAACGAGTTGGGATCAAATGAGGTGGGATCAAATGAGTACGAACCATCCACCATGCTTGTTTTAAGAACAAATCTGGTA
Organism: Ditylenchus dipsaci; assembly: GCA_004194705.1. Lineage (NCBI taxonomy): Eukaryota > Metazoa > Nematoda > Chromadorea > Rhabditida > Anguinidae > Ditylenchus > Ditylenchus dipsaci. Next base: position 122,070 of record SADC01001155.1, on the reverse strand, counting down.
AGCTGATTTTAGCGCAATTTACATTTGCGCAATTTGATTTTGGCGCAATTTGCATCAAATGGATAATCCAAAAAACGATAGCAGCACAACTGTTCCATTCCCTTCATCTCAGTTCCCTAAGTCGACTCTTATTTGAAGGTGCTAGGCCCTTTATCTTAACCACCACCCACATGTTTGTTGCCCCAAGGATCCACATAGTCATGTGCCATATGGTTTTGGCAGCTCCAAAGTTGCATCGAATACCAAACACTATCATGAAGCCAACATTTGCCAGAATCGCCAGTTGCCACCTCTTTTTGCATCGACAGCAGGAGCAGTTCTCAGTAGCCTGAATTTTTTGAAGTCAGTGATTTACAAGGGTTTGACAGAACACTTGACGCTTAAAAATTTTTGACCGACCTTGAGGATGGGATTAGAGTGCACTTGAAGCTCGTTGCCAGTCAGAACAGGTGCACTGCCCACTTCACTCATCTCGTAGCCTGCTCCATTGCCCTGTTGTTGATATGTCCCACTGGATGGATCGCCAAGTTTGGTCCCTCCGTTCTTGCTATTATTGCTGAAGATCCTGAAACGTATGGCTGTGTTTAGCAGGGTAGATAAATGTATTTTTTTTAAAATATTTGTACTTTTTTGGAGACCTAAAAATTTTTTAATTTTTGAGCACCTTAAAATTTTTTTTTGACGAAAAATGACCAAAGTGTGCTTTATTTGGCCAAATGAACTTTTTTCAAAATTTTGAGCTACGTACCCTGGATTAAAGTAACTGAATAAAATACAGGGTGGCCCAAATTCACTGCGGCATTTGTTTTGACCATAACCTTTTGAAATTATATTGTTTCGTATTCGGAAGAAGACATTCTAGGCAAGAGAATGACGCTAAATTTGTATAACAACTTTCATTACCTCAACATCAAAACACACTTAACAAAAACTACTAAATTAAACAAGAGTTTCAGAAAAAAATTTAAGTTACCACATTTCATTGCACGTTTGCGTAGGATTGTTCGATGGGTTTTCTTTCCGCATTCCAATGAAGCGTTAGAAACGACATTTATAAGAGTCGATCTATTTGTTATCAATTTTTTGTGAAATTTGATCGAAAGCGCGCTGGATCCTTGATTAAAGATAGTCGAGAATCGAATGGCTGGGTCCGGCAGACTTGCTTTTTGACGTGCCTCTAGAAAAAGAAATGGCATGATAAAATTACACCGCGAAAATAGTAAACAGATTCTATCGATTCCGCTTTTTAGATTTTAGTCGAGCAAATAAAAATCTCAAGACGGAACTCGAATTTATCTGATTTTCGTGGGGTTGCAAATTTTGCTAAAAAGAAATGTAGTTATGTTATTTAACTTGGTTATCCTATAATGTTAAGCTCTTTCCTGTAGAATTTTTTTTTCTGAATTTTGCAAGGGAGGAAAATTTACAAAATTACAACAGAAAACCAAAGAAAAGGCCAATATAAAATTTCCTGGAAAATTATACTTTCGATGCTGCAATTCGATTTGAGCCATTATAGCACTGGATAATTTTCTTTCTAACAAAATACCAAAAAAAAATATATACGTAATGACACGTAAAACTTCAAAAATTAAAAAAATTCAGAGTCCCAAAAAAAGACAAATCTTTTTGAAGGACCATTGCCGTCTACGACAACGATTGTCCCCGCCAATTCAAAAAAATCCTAATCGTTGGACTTCTGTACGGATTTTTCAGCTTGCTTTCTAACAAATTCTAGGCCTTGGTTTGTTAGAAACCAGCTGAAAAATCCGTTTCATCACTAAAGACCCAAATTCAGCACCTATTAATCGGCTGTTTGGCGGCATCATTGAAGAGCTGTTTGGTGGGACCAATGAATCTTTCTCGCACACCACCCACACTGGCTGGAATTTGATTAGCCATCCTGGAACTAAACAAAATATTAAAAAAACAAATATTTTGAACAGCAATACTCGCAAATACTATCTAACCAACAAGTTTTCGCGAAATCGCAATTTTTTTAAGACACAAAGCAATTAAGTTTGTGGTTGTTTGTTGAAGGAGGGAGGGAGCAGTCAATGTGTCAACGGCTAACCAGCTAAACCATGAGTAAGCTGAAGGAGCCAAGAGATGGAGTAGCTACTGGTAGGGCTGGTAAATGCATTAAATATTAATCAAACATAAATTTGTTTGCAGTTCCTGTAGCACCAGGTCTTACTAAGTTAGTTTTTCACCTTTTTATAGACTGGAAGTTAAATTTAATGAGGGTTGGGAAGACACATTTGTTATGCATTCTGAGAATTGAAAAGTTAAAGAATAGAGATAAGTTTTTTGTTAAAATAAAATCCTAAAATTAATACTCTGATTTGCTAAAAAATTGATTTTAAATCAAGTTCTTAAGCTTTATTACTTTTTATATAAGATCAGAATAGAATGAGGTTAATACAGGGCTTCAAACTCAAAATTCAAAAATTACGACATTTTCCTAAAGTAAAGAAATTTGGTATTCTTTTTAAAACAAAAACTGCCAGTGGGTTTTGAGTAACAAAATAAAGATTTTGACGTAAAATCTCGAAAATAATAAACATTTCGGGTCTCAAATGAAGGACAAATCTTTAAATAAAGGATGTTTTTGAGCCCTGAGTTAATATGTGTCCTAGTTTTTTTAATGCGCGCTTTAAAATTATTGTTTTTTTTCGCGAAAAATGCATTTAATATACCAATGGTCTCCCGTGACTCGCTTTTTGAAAAAGGGGTGCCGGTTTATCGAGTACCCGCGGGTCTCTACGGCGATACTGATAAAATTTTGAAAAAAGATCGGCAAATCAGAATCCTCACGATATTTTGGACTAGACTGGCCGAAGACAACTGGCAAAAAGATTCAAAATTGAGGTAAAAAAAGTGTCCGGCCCTAGGCGGGAACGAACTTGAAGGGGGGGGGGGTGCCATTTTAACGAGAGTTGATTGTAATCCAAATGGAAAAAATTAGAAAAATAACGAGAAATTCTCGTTGAAGTGTGAGACAGCAATTTCAAGGTGTTTTTGTTTTCGAAAACGCTGAGTCTATTCCACCAATAAGTTTTGGATATTTTGTGCAGAATAATAAAAGCATAATTATTTTGCTGAAAGACCCAGACGTTCTTTAACCAACTAAATTTATTAAATGAAAAATTCCTTCAAATTTGTGATTCTGATTTTAAATTCTAATTAATATTTATTTATTATTTTCTCTTTCTCCCTGCTGCTATGTTCCCAGCAGTTTTATTCTAACTGGAAGATGTGAGGCAGCATTCAAAAACAAATTAAGATCAATAGTGTTGCAAACTGTATGGTCAGAATGTTTAAAGCTCAAACATGTTATAAGTAGAGGGTAAGCCAGGAAATTTAGAGGACCGTATTTTCTTTATTGGTAATTATTTTTAGACCTCTGCAAATCCAAAATTTTTGGAGGAAGATTTTGAGATTTAAAACATTTATCACCTTACTAAAATTGCTTTTCTTAAAGTTCATCAGCTTCTTAGAATTTCAAAAACTAACCACTTAGAGACACTTATTTTTTGCTTATAAAATCTATATTCGTCCTCAGCTGGAATACGCTTCTGAAGTTTGGAGTCCTAGATTTTAAAAGATTCCAAACGATTGGAAAGAGTTTTACTCGAAAATATATAAACTCCGTTTCATCGAAAGTATTTTTTAAAAAGATTAGAAACTTGGACAAGCTCCAACCCTGATGCTTTTGCATAAATTTTAGAGAATTAATTATTAACGTTTTCTTTTCATTTACTGTTGTAATCAAAAATTTCTATCTACTTATCGAAAATTATGTTAAGATTCTAACTTATTTCTATTGGGCTGCCATAAGAGCACACCTGTGCCTGGTTTGTTTGTTTTTCTGTTCTTTTCTATTTATATTTATATTTTATTTTTCTATTTATCTGTTTTCAATGTTTTCAAATTGTTCTTAGTTAAATAAATAAATTAAAAACGTGAAAAAAGGAATCAGCTAAGTTTTTCAGCTAAGAAAGCTCAAAAAAAAATATGTGCACTATTGGAGAGCAGATAATTAACCCTTAAATGCGCACACTATGCGCATTTAAGATGATGCAGATCGATTTTGCAAAACAAATTACATATTTGATCACAAGTCAAATACGAATATTTCAAAAACACCAAAATTTGACGCGAGAGTGCCGTATTTGGGTGTCCATACATGGGACAGTGCGCACTAAAGGGTTAATGAAAAAAATATGTTATCTTCTGATAAATGGCCTCTTCAAAGTTGACAAAATCTATCTATGTATATTTTTTAAGTTTCGTTCTGGAGCAATATTTTTTTGACAATTCGGTGTTGTTATAAAACGAAACTTGTGCATTGAAAGTTGGAGTAGGAATATGAATCACACAATCGTTAAATTTCCTAGAAAAATGTCCTAAATTTGACGCATTATAAAAAAATACGTCAACCGGGTATGCTAAGAGTATGATAAGCCGAATCTCTCGCTTGTTTCCTATTTAGTTCGAATCTTGTAGCTACCTGCTGGAGATCTAACCAACATTAAGTCATCCAACTTTATGACATTTGATCGACTGCTTGCAAACTGTGCAAAGTGAGAGGGATCGAGCCTTCAGGAATTGCTTTATAGTACAGTAACCTGGGGAAGCACAGGATCTCTGACAAAAGAATTATGCTTAAAAAGAAAGCACCAAGGTCGACTTTTTTAAATGAATATTAAAAAATAGTTCCAATTTTGTGGTTGAAAAAATTAAAATTTTTTAATTTTTTTGACCCTAGTAGCGAAAACCCCCCCCCCATTCCTCCCCCCTCAAAACTTAAGTAAAGAGTACCCAAATATATGTCCCAGACCCGGAAAAAGTACGTAAGACATTTATTAGTCACAACTTCCGTATGTTGGCCTACTCTCCAGCCCTAAAGGCTGAGCCTGAACTTGTTGTTCAATATGGTAGTTACGTCGATTTTGAAAAGCTCAGACTGCTAACGCCATTTTTTAAATTAAAAAGTGTGAGGATCAACTGTCCTAGAGATTAATTGCCCATCTGCCTGGCTCCACTTCAAAGAGGAGCCAAAAATAGTTATGCCTTATCTGCATTCTATAAAAAAATCAACAGGAACATCAAAAACATCTACAAATGCGTGTTCTAGCTGTTTTATTCTGCAAACTAGAGAGAAAAAGAGCGTATATCGAAAATTGAAGTCACCCTTGCAAAGTGACGTTCCATCCCTCTGCTAATTTTTTTATTCCATTTTCAAAGGCACACATACGCATTGTATGGAAGTGCCAGCAGAAGCAGCACCCACTTCAACCCTTATTCAAGAGGCAAGAAGGAAGAGGGTGATCAATTCATAGCCAAGTTTGGACCACTTCCTATTTCTCTGAATAATAATCTAATTTTGAGGGGGTGACTGATGAAAGCGGTTTATCTTTGACTTTTTTATTTGTAGACATTCAATTAAAAATATTTAGAGAGAACAGAAAGAAAAAAGCGGTTGACAAAATGAATCATGTTTGTGGTAAGAATCAAACCAGCGAATCTCAGTCATCAAAAAAATGGGCCGAGAAATTTTGTGAATTCAAACGTTCATAACTGTTTTTTGCTGATACCACTTCTCAAAATACGTGTTAATCTGTTAAAATTTTATTTATTTTTTTGCCTCAAATTTAAATTTTGAACAAAATTTGAAAATATGCCGCATTAACTCCCCACGTTATTTTTCAACCCTAAAAAATCTTGTAATTGTTAATCAAAAATGGCCCTAACTCTGAAATCATAGCTTCTTGAGAAAAAAAATTTTAAATTTTTTTTATTATTTTTTTTATTATTTTCTACAAAACGATACTAAGCTGTTACTCAATCTGTCTAGCGTGAAAAGTTTTACAGCTATTTGAACATGAGTTCTCATCAGAGGCTTACCATATGGATTTGTTCGGCTATAAAATTCAGTGACGTTTGAACAAATAACAGCTCAAAAGATAGCTCTGCATTTCCTCTTCAGGATTTATATTACAGATTTTAAAAATATCAAGTACCTAAAAAGTAGAGTTGGTATTTTCCCGGGGAAAATTAATTTTCCCGGGAAATTTCCCGGTAAAATTCCCGGGAAAATTCAATTTCTCGAGAAAATTAGGATTTTTCCGGGAATTTTCCCGGGAATTTTCCCGGGCAGGAGCAGCTTGCGACATTTCACATTGCGACAATTCAAATTGCGACAAATGCAAATTGCGACAAAATCAGATTGCGACAATTCGAATTGCGACATTTCAAAGTCCGAGTCTTGAATAGTTCCTTCATCTAAATATGCTCCTGTTCAACGTGTTTCTATTGTAATTTTTGGTTTGATTTTCTAGATATGGAAAACTATCACACTGAGAGAGGAAATCTGCTTGGCTTCTGCAGTGGATGTTCGATGACTTTCTGTCGAGTGCGCCTTCGAGGGAATACTTTGCTGTGCGCGATTTTCATTAGCCGAAATTCAACTGCCAGAATGCCTATCTGAAAAAAATTTGGACGCTGTAATTTTATTTTTCGTTGCTGTTATTAGTACTGCGCTGGTTAAATTAGCCGTCTCTTTTGCTCGAATAAACTTGTTGGCGACTGGTCAGATTCTAAAGCTTAGACATTCTCTCTCTATGTGTTCCGTGGTTTTGACAGTTCATCTCCCAAACCGCCTTACTCCTCGAGCTGCAATTATTCACATTTTCCGAGTTTGGTAACAAAGTGATCTACAGGCTCCTAGCCATCCAACAAAAACTGTCAGATTTTTACGCATATTCGAGTTAAATCACAAGAAAGTACCTAGTTAATATGCTTTTTTGCTGAAAATCCATGATCTTCCTATTTTCGTACTGCTGCGATGTCTTCTTCTCTAATTTGCTTAATTTCGATGTGTAGGGACTACTCAATAAATACAGATGCACCACCTATAACAGACGCCTAAGTTTCTAGATACTAGAGACTGGTCGGAATACCTAAACTCTCATTATGGATCGGACCACTGGGCTGGCAAACATCGTTTTTTCAACTAAAATTTTTTTGAAATACACAGTACCACAAAGCCTCAGGATGGGTATGAAGAATGCATAATAAGTTTCATCACGGTGACTTTCCTGAGCGCATGAGGAAAAAAATGCGAGCTGATCAAGAAAGAAGATAAATCATATGAAAAATATGACCATGATGGCTATATCTTTACATTTAGTTAATGTCAACCTTTATAAGCAGCAAGTATAAGTAAGCATTGAGTGTAGGATGTAAACAAGTGCCAAAAAAGTCATTTTCCTTGAAATCAATCAAGAAATAAGACCAGAAAGACATCTTGAAGACTGAGAACAATATACTTAAAGCCATCGCCAGTCGCAATTTAAATTGTCGCAATTTGAATTTGTCGCAATTTGAATTTGTCGCAATTTAAATTGTCACAAGCTACTCCTGCCCATTTTCCCGTTTACCAACCCTACTAAAAAGTTATGACTCTTTTTCGAATTTTCGTGCCAAGACAAAAAATTAAAAACTCCGAATGTTCAGAGGGCTCCAGCAAAATATTTTTGTCCAAAATTTTTCGTGTTCAGCGTAAAATTCTGCATCAGAAAAACCAAAAGTCAGGCACGAATATGGGAGTGTTAATAAGTGTTTTGTTGTCGAATCCCATCCCATTTTTGTATTTACAGTCAAACCTCGATACAACGGCCCCCAGTTTAAAGTATCCCCGCTTCCCCCGCCGATTTAACGGTCCCCTCCGAAAGCTCTATTTGGTTGTGTTTGACTAAAAATGACTTAAATAAAATCTCGATTTAATGGTCCTAAGGGGGGGGCTTAAATCGAGGTTTGACTAATAGTCAAATGACTAATAGTCAAATCTAATAGTCAAATCACATTCAAATCAAACTAGTTGTTCACAAACCCAGCAAAAAATCCTATCTGCGAAAAAATCAAATTTATCGAAACCCAAAATCAATCCAATCTCTGAAATGCTAGCAAAATAGAAAAAAGCTTTGGTGGTGGTGCTACCACCACCATTATGTCAAATTGCAGGAGAACAACTATTAGGACAGGAGGGCAGGCATGGGGCGGCGGCTCATCCATTATGTTCGCTTTGCACATCCATTGCACCGCAACAAGGTGGTGCCCCCCCTCCCTACTTGACTTTAGCCAGCTACTATTTGGAGCCTTATGGCGGCAGTAGACTCTAAGTTTACACGGCTCATGTCAAACCAAATGAATGGGTAAAGGGGATGAGTTCTGTTTTTGTCTTTTCTGCTCGGATAAATTTGGTGCTAACTTGACTGCAAGACTCCAATTAATTAGGACTAGAGAAGTACAAATGGTTGGAATGAGATGTGGAGATGGTTGAAAAATGGATCGAGTGAGTATACAAAAGTAAAAAAGATATAGCAACCGCTTAAAATAGCTAGAGATAGTATTTTAAGAGTGTAAAAAATAAATTTGTCTTTTTTATATCTTAACTAAAAAAAATAGCCATAGGTAGGTCTCCAAAAAATTCTTAGTCAATTTTGTAAGACTACGAAATCAGAAATTTTTTGCAATGCAGACGACATCAAAATTAACCAGTCAGTCCAATCGGAAAAATAGTAAGTATTTTGTTTTGCCGAACGTTTTTCTGAAATTTTCCAGCAAATTTATGGGGGAGGATGGTTTAACCAAAATGAACTGTACCTACAAAAGTTTTAGATTCAAATCCTTGTTATGAATTACATATTTTTTAAAATTTTCGTACTTCTCCGTTGGGCCCCCCCCCCCCCCCCATTTTACCAAGCCTCCAATAATTATACAATATTTTTATTCGCAACATATAACAGGCAATTTGAGACCACAAATTATACATAATATCCTCTCCTTTAAATTTTCTACGCCAAACAAAATCAGAAACATAACTGCGAAAACAGATCGATGCGTCCCATATCGACTTTTTTCAAAGGACAACTATCATTTCGGATTGTTGTCAGCTTATGTTATAATTTTTATTTGTGGTCTCAAATTGCCTTGTTATGTTTGCGAATAAAATATTGTATAATTATTGGAGGGCTTGGTAAAATGGGGGGGGCCCACCGGAGAAGTACCAAATTTCATATCGCAAATTTCGTTTTCTAACTAGAATACTAGCTATATAATAATTTGTTTATCTAATTTTTTTCCTTTCTACTTCAAAAGCAACAAAGAAAGTTAATGAAAGTCACAACTCCCAAAAAGCAGGCAACCCACTTAGTGCCTTTCAACTAGTAGCTCAGGTAGTAGTACTAAGGCAAGACCTTTAATAGCAATTCCTTTAATAGCTGGCAGCTAACAGCTTAGCAGAGTCATTTAAGACCAACAGGTAGGCGCTGCCTTTTGGCAATCCAAAGCATTTCTATAAAAAGGCACCAAAATAAAGAAGTAGCACCGACCAAACTTAGTCGTTTGGCAAGAAAAAAGAATTAAATTTTATTGCTTCCAGAAATTCCTGATGTATCAAAATGAGATTGATGGACCAAGTTGATTTCCCAAATAAAAACCCAATAAATTTTTTCAGTTTACAAAAACTAGAAACAGAAATAAGCTGTCCAACAGGAGCAACCCCAAAATCCCCAACCCTTCCCAGTAATCTCGGCCTCAATTTCGATCCGGACCAAGACCCGAATAATGGAATTGACCACGATCGTATTCGGGTATCCATAGCGAAGGTAAGCCTAAAAAGGCCCAATCATGATATTAGTGTGAAATTTTGTGGAAAAAACAATTATTACTAGACAAATCGATAATGACGAAATTTTTATCCCAACAACAAAAAAACATTTGTAAGCAGCAAAGAAACCATTTTCGTCAGAGGATATGAGGATTGACTTTTCTGATTTCCATGAAAGAGGCTAAGTAACTGGGACATTGCCCTCCTTTTTCAGCAGCCCACATTAGTAATGCTATATCCCCCTACTGCATCTTCCCCTCCTTTACAACGAAGAGGAGGGATATTAACATAAAATTGAAATTATTTAAGGACTTAGCTCTTTTTTGCCAGGATTGCGGAAAATAATCCATCCGTTTGTTGTGCAGGCGAAACTCTATAAGTCATAATCCTCTGTCTTGCTGGATAAAAAAGAAATCTTGCGAGAGTATTTAATTATTAAATAATACCTGCTTGTGAACATGCTATTGATCGAAACAATTTCACAGATGTGGATAAAAATTAGAAGCATGGACTTGGACTTTTAATTTGTAAAAATAAAAAAAATTATCAGCTTATAACCTGTAACTTCTAGAGTTTAGGCGTTCAATCCTCCAGCGTTATTTATTAGAGATTATACGGTATATTGGAAAGAAGATACTGTGGAAGCTGACACATTTCAGAAAATTACCATGCGATATCAGCCATTTTTAAAATAGATTACAGAAAAAGCGTATTCTTACATGGAACATATAGTAGTGTCTATGCGATATTGAAAAACCCTGCGATATTGAAAAACCCTGCGATATTGCAAAACCCTTCTGATTTTTCTACCTATGTTGTAGAGCAAGTCATCCTGAGCAAGTTTGAAAATAAATGTCATGTATAAATGTCGGTCTTGCATTGAAGATCACGCGTTTTAAAAAGTAAGTGATGGCGACTCCGAAAAATGAGAAAATTAGTACCGTATTTACTCTAATAGAAGGCCAGTCTTTATTAAAAGGCCAGTCTCTAATAGAAAACAACACTTTAAGGCCAAAACTAGGAGAGTAAACCACATTTTATTGCATTTTTAGCACAAAGCCTAAAAAATATTTGGAGGACGAAAAATCGAAGGCCATGGCCTTCTATTAGAATAAATACGGTACTTTTTAAAGACACAATCTGTAAAAGCGGATGGCCAAGACTGGAAAATAATTTTTTTCTTTAATTCCTATCTTGTAGCCTGAATTTCGGGCAGCTCAAAGCAGCCAGGCCGCGTTTCCACGGGCCAGGCTGGGCCGTCAATTTTTGGGCCCGTGTCCACCCCTGTTTCTGAACACGAATCCGGTGTCAGAATCAGAAATTTCCCTAGTGCAAAAAAGTTTTTAAGCCTACCGTATTCTCTCTATTAGTTCCACACTCTCTAATAAACCCACACTCTCTAATAATCCCACAGTAGAAAAATCGAGTTCAAAATCTGAATTCTTGGGTCCTGTCAATTAACACGGCTCTGCTCGTGTAGGTTCGAATTCGGCCGTCTGCGCCAATTGTAATAACGTGAAAAACAATTGCCTCGCTATTTTTATCCACAACATTCAGGGTTACCCGACATTTGCGCGCCACGACATTTGCGCGCCAGAATACATTTCCATATCTGGACTTCAATTAAACCATCTAGATAGTGGATGAACCATCAGCTCAGTAATTTTTTCGCCTAACAACTACATTAACTATCAGGGGTTGCAGTGACGAATCCCACCCCCCCCCCCACGGGAGTGATCAGGTGGAGGAGATAACTTCATATTCGTGTTTCTCGACCCCGATTTCATGAGAAAGCCGCGCGTTTTTTTGGTTCTGTGAAAAAAAAAAAATTTTCGAACCACAGGGGGGGGGGTGGTATCATGGTTTTTTAGTCAAAATTTGAAAAACTTAAATTGGCGCCTTTTGAATTTTAAAGGGAATAAGGGCTGTATTGGGAGGGGAAGGGAATAAAAGCTGCTCCGGAGCTGCTTCACAATATGGTACCCCAAATATCCTTATTCATTAATATCATTATTCATCATTATTATCATTATTACCGTATCTTTTTTTAGCTTTCTTATGGATGCGCTTAAGGGAATGAATCTGCGGTCGCTTTTCCGCTTTCTAGATACAAAGTCCGACGAAAAGTTTATTGAATGGTTACAAGAAGTTGGTCTCTTGCATACGGTTCGTACATGTCAATCGTGCGGAAAGAAGATGAAGCTTCTAAAATGTCATGCGAACAACAACGGAAAAGCAAGTCTCTATCTTCGATGTACAAACAGCAGAGGATGTCCTAAGCGTCCAAAAGTAGGATTCTTTCAGCGGACCTTCTTTGAAGAACACAAACTCGACTTGAAAGAGGTTGACTTAATTGTTTCTGATACCTTCAAACTCTCTATGGATTTTCAGATTTTTGTTTTGTCTTACTTTTGGGTTCATGAAATGTCAAGCCAAAAGGTTCTTCAGCGAGAATTTCAAAGAAATGATGGTTTGATCTGTTTTCATTGTTAGTAGTATCATTATAATTTATAATATTTCATAGGATCAACGCTTGGTTTTAAAACTTATTATGATACAATTTTGTCATTAAAATTTGTCAATTTTCGCCGCCATGTTTGGGTATTTGGGGTACCATATTGTGAAGCAGCTCCATAAAAGGGGCCACTTGTATGGCAGAACATTATAAATTTGAATATCTATATTCTTCGACTGCCTCACCATGTTTTTCAACTGGGCCGTGGCAAAAAAAGACTCTATATGCATTTTATGGTCAAGAGTACTTCTCGGAATCATGTCTAAGGTAAGTGTGTGCGCGCATCTCTAACTCTCAAGCCCCCTGCGCCCCTTTCGGGGCTTGGGGCTTGGAGTTGAGATGCGCACACCCACATACCTTAGACACAAATCACTCGAATGTGACTCTGGATGCATGAAAAAGCATGCATATCAGAGTTTATTTATGCGGTAGGCACCAGTATTCAAAACTATGTTCAACATCTTCTTGTTAGTGGGCCCTGTGTGATTAGTGGCCCCCTTTTATTCCCTTCCCCTCCCAATACAGCCCTTATTCCCTTTAAAATTCAAAAGGCGCCAATTTAAATTTTTCAAATTTTGACTAAAAAACCATGATACCCCCCTGTGGTTCGAAAAAATTTTTTTTTCTCAGAACCAAAAAACAGCCGGCTTTCTCATGAAATCGGGGTCTAGAAACACGAATATGAAGTTATCTCCTCCACCTGATCAGTCCCCGTGGGGGGGGGGGGGATTCTGAACTCAAGCCCTATCAGGTTAGTAGGTGGATAAACTAAATTTAACTTTGAGTCAAGCGGGTTTTATATGTGTACATCATCCAAAACCAGGAGCATTATTTTAAAAGACCAAAATAAATTCTTATCCAGGGTTCGTAATTGTCCTTTTTAGAAAGATTTGTCTTTTTTTCGGGACTCAAATCTTTTTTATTTTTGAACTTTTCAGTCAAAATCTTTTTTTCTCGCTTCAAAATAGCAATAAGCACTGGATAAAATCACCCTCTTTCTTCGAAAATGGACAGAATGTTTTTTTTTACCCAAATGTCCTTTTTCAGAATTTTTCGTCACGAACCCTGTTTTCATCAGACAAATTACCAGTGGACTCGGGACAGACTCTTCCCGGACTGCCAGAAAAAGTAAAATTTGCCACAGGTGAACATCCAGATTCCCACTTGTAGCTGAATATGGATTAAGTGGACCAAACCGTTAACTCGCTTATTTCAAGCTCTTCACTAGTATTCATATACGAGATATATCCATCCATCCCTACCTCGGCATTAGGTACCGCTACCTGGGTAATACTTCCTAAGGACTAAGTACCGATGTGTGGCATTGCCTTTGTAATAACACTTGAGCACTCTTCTTAGGCAAAACGACCCTAGAACCGCCTTTACACCCTAAGGGGATGAATAGGTGAGGTGAATAGGTGAAGGTGAATATCCATGTAAGAGAGGTACCAGGAAGTTTTTCTTACGCACCCTGAGGCTTAATGGTTGACTTATGACTGTTTTTAAGAAATATGATGTCTGCTACCACCATGATTCGAACTTGTAATCTCAAAATTTAGAGGGTGAATCTATGGGAGGGTGAATTACACCTCATACCGCCACCCAAACATTGTTGCTGATATGGTGGTTCACTTGAACTCCAGATATGAAAATGTATTCTGGCGCGCGAATTTCGGCGCGCAAATTTCGTGGCGCGCAAATGTCGGCGCGCAAATATCGGCGCGCGGAGGATGAAGTTATTGAAAATAAAGATTTGTTTGTGACGTGATGGGTTGTTTTTGAAAGGATAAATAATCTTTCGTCTGAATTGTTTGTTTTTATGATATTAAGAATCAAGGGATGATCAGAAATTAATCCCACACTTTTTAATAACCCACATCTCTCTAATAATCCCAAACCCTTGAGGTTGATTGAAAAATAATCCCACATGTGGAACTAATAGAGAGAATACGGTATCTTGCCGCGCAGGGACAGCGCTATAAAACGCAACGAAATTCAGTATGGCCAACGCGGAATAAGAAATTCAAAAAAGGTTCTTTCTCAACTTAAAGGGGGATGCTCGTCGCCGATGGGAATATTTTGAAAGGCGGGTACCAGGTCAATTCAAACGAGAATTATTTTGAAATAAATTTTAGTTGAGTACCCTGCGGGGAATAAGTAATCAAAATACTCCCTTCGCTTAATAGCATCGGTAGCCTAGTGGGATAGCGGCGGCGGACTGCGAAAGTTGGTCGTCGGTTCTGGAGTCATAATTTTCCTCGACTTTTCCAAAATTTCGTCAAATTAATTCTCGTTTGAATTTCGATGGTACCCGCCTTTTAAAATATTCCCATCGGCGACGAGCATGCCCCTTTAACGATTTTCCAAAATCATAACTTCATAAGGAGGAAGTGAAGAAGTGAATAAGAGCGGCAGCCGATGACCGATCAACTTCAAATGATTATTACTCGGCTTCTATATTATCATTTCAAAAAAAAACCAGCCGTTTTAAGCTGCCCAAAGTTCAGGCTACAAAATAGGAATTTAAAAAATTCATTTTTCCGTCATGGCCAGGCACTGGTCCATTCTTACAGATTGTGTCTTTTAAATGCTTTACATTATTTTTTTCATACTTTTTATAAAGTATAATGTATCATTCAACGCGAAAATCTCAGGGCTTTCTTTCTGTAACAAAAGATATCATTACTGATTTTAAAAAATTTAGAAATTTTGTTCAGGATTCTGTAAAGACTTTTTTTTAAAACTTGTAACTTTTTCTTTTTTACTGTTGACTCTTTTATTCAACTTTTAATCTTATAACCAAATTTTTAAGAAAATTTATATGGCTATTTATCACATTGTTATTTTACATTTAGTTCTCATGAACCCCTTTATAATATGTCATTAGAAAGCTGAGTCTCTGCTTTTTCTTACGAACTATAAAAAACATGCATGTGTATTTAAATATTTGAATACTCGGTGATTTTCTGAACATGCCGGCCATTATCATTCATAAACGCATGGAACTAAAAACAATTATTTTGTCTATGAAGTAACAAATTATTTGAGAAATAATAATTTTATTTAGACTTATGTGTGTTTGAAGTGAACCATCGCCAGTAGCTGAAGCTTTTAAGCTGGAGAAGACGCAACTTTACATATTCTCTAGTGTATCTAATTATTATGCTATTGGTATTTTCTTTCCGGATTTTACGCCGCCAATGATGTTATTTGAGTTGGGTGAGTAGGTGCATTGCATCCTCCTCCTCGCCCAAGTCCTTCTCATGTTCAAGTGAACACTTTTTCATCCCTTTACGTGTAAAAAGATCATGGTCATCATGGTTTGACCAACAATTTTTTTGTTCATATATATTTTTTCAAATATAGTCTTTTTAGATTTCTAGACTTAGGTATTTTTAACCCTTCGAAAATTTGAAAAAAATTGAGTCGATTTCAAGATTTTTGCGTGAAAATACAAAATCCAAAGAGTGGAATCGTTAGATTTCATGGTAGTTAAGAAAACGCAAAAACAGCTTTGCAAACTTCACTACCTCGAGATAAAGACCCCATAGTTAAGGAGTCTAATAAAAGAGATTTTACGGTGTTCATCAAAGAAATTATTTTTATTGCAGAAAATTATATAAATCAGGTTATATAAGTGCACGGCTTGTGGAGAAGTTAAACTCGGGAATTCTCGATGATTTATCTAATGCATCACTGATTTTTTGTAGTATCCGCGTATCACCCTGGTCATGTCAACTACTGATTTTACAAATCCGACCATCTGTCTATTTGTTCTTCTATCTCTTTTGAACCAGTCACTTGTGGTAGACCATTGATATACTCCTCCTCCAGTTCCTCCTCTTCCTCCACCTCTTATTCAGCAGCCAAGGTGTGCAATTGTCCTCCTCAACCAGTGTGTCCCCAGTTCCCTCAACCAAGTTGCAGTAGTTACGGCCATGTACCTATACCACCTCCACCACCACCTCCACTCCCAGTCCTCATACCTCTGCCCTATGTCGGTGGTCCAGATTTGAGCAAGGTAAGGGCCATTCCCACTGCAATAAGTCGTCGAGAAGCTAGCGACGGATCCTGGGGCAATGGTTTGGAAGAAGTGACCCCTGATCCATTGCTTAGCAAACCATTGAGTACTACCACAATCAAGCTGGATCAGCCGGACAAGGTGGATTATCCAGACTATGAGGAACAGAGTGAAGGCATTACTCATCCTGTTACAACTACTACCAAGGCACCCAAACTGAAGCAATTTTCCAATCCAGGCAAAACTACTAAAGTGGAGAGGGTAGAGATTTTCATCCCAAAATTTAAATTTTTCTGTAAATGTTTTTTTAATGTTTTTTATTTTTTATTTCGGAAGTTAAAACATCATTCAAAACACGAATTTATGGGTGCACTCAACAGTACTCAACCAAATTACTTGGCGTATCAAACTTCCATATAAATTCATAATTTGCTATTTAGAATGGTTGTGGAGGGCCTTCGTGCATTGAATTGCTGCATCGCCTGTTCTCTCCAATTATCCAACAAGTGGACCCCGATCCACTAAAAGTAATTCACAAAAGGAGTGTCCCTGCGGACGACCACCAGACAGGATTGAACGACCCCAAATGCAATAGTGAAAGACTGAGATTGGTCATACAGTCGGTGGGTTAATACCGATGTTCGAATTCCTACTACAGTCGAACCTCTACATAATATAATTCAAGGGACCGCCAAAACCTTATGTTATATAGATGTTATGTTATAAAGTAGCCCTCCCGAAAATAAAATCAACCATCGAAAACAATAGATTCAAAAGAAAATGGTAATTTTTGATTCCTTACCACCTTAATGTAAACAAATTTCTTATTTCTAAATTTCTCAGACTGAATAAATCTGATTTTTAGATAAATTAACTGATTTTTTGAGAAATTTAATAGATTTATGTTATATATAGGGGCGTTTATTCGGCTAGAGCCAGAAAAATTTATGTTATAGGGAGTTTTATGTTATATAGAGGTAAAAGTTATGTTATATAGAGGGTCACTTTGGCTTTATTTCGATCAGACCAACCAAACTGATTTCTGAGTTATGTTATATAGAGTTTTATGTTAAATAGAGTTATGTTATAGACAGGTTCGACTGTAGTTAATTTTAAAAATAAGGTTTCCTTAAGGCCACCGGAAAGACCTAGCAACCATCAAGAAAAATATTCAGCTTCTGGCCGAACAAAGACTCCAGGTGGACAAACACACTAATATTAGGTTCGTGCCTAACTGAACTCGTTTTTTTCAGGGACGTTTCAATGTGATATGTGCGGACGACGACTTCTCCTACATAACTAACACAGAGGAATTCTGCCAAGAGATCGTGGGCGACAAAACCTGCTATGTCTTTAAACAAAAAATAGAGCCACTAGCAGGAGACTTAGGAAGAGCAAAAAGTTTTTGGTTCATAGATTGTTGTTTAATTAAACTAATCCTACTTTTTGTTCGTCATCTTTCTGTACATATTAAAATCATCACACCGTTGAACAATCCGCGGATATTATTTACGAATAGAAAATTCGCAAAAACAATCAGAAATCTGCGGACGCTTTTTTGATTGTTGAAATTTTTTTAGGAAAGTTTCACGGAAACATCAAACTAGGCTAAAAGTTATAAAAGTAATTAGCTTTTGATATCAGATTTAGCATTTTTCTCTAGAAAAAAAGTCACATCCCTGATCCTGATCAGTACCTGAGTACAGTTGAAACTCGATTTAACGAAATTCAAGGAACGCGGCCAAGTTACCGCGTTCGAAACCTTTTTTACACCCATTTTTTCAAGCTTTTGCCAGTTCTGTTTTGACAGACTGGTCCCAGCTATTACAAGGATTCCAATTTTGCCGACCATTTTACGGAAATTAAATTTTTTTCGAAAAAAAATCAAAAACTCGATGAAAAACAGGTTTTTCGTTAAAACTAAATTTTTCAAATCGAGTTTTTGCTTTTCCGAAAAATGATTGGGTAAATCAGAATCATTGCCACATTTGGACTAGACTATCAAAGCAGAACTGACAAAATTTTTAAAAATGAAGGTGAAAAAGTCGGACTTTAGGTGGGAACAAACTTACAACCTCAAATATTCGTTGTATCGATTTTCATTAAATCGGGTTTTAACTGTACTGTAGTTTTAGTCGAGCCATTTTACATGAGTGCAGTGGATCAATGGACCAGAAAATAAGCAAGTATCGAGTGTGTACCAAAAGCAAGTACAGTCATCCTTTGATATGGTGACACCTCTAGGAACCGGCCGTGGGTTACACTATATTGAGGTGTCACTTTAGTCATTTTTGACGCTACTGGAATATATGCCAGTAGCGCCTCATTTTCTTTTAGCTTAAACCAAATTAACCGACTTCAAGGTGTCACCATATTGGAGGTGTCACTACATCGAGGTTCGACTGTAGTGGTAGTTTTCCTGTTTTTGCAATCTGCATGGACTCTTCCATTTATAATGAATTGAAATTGCATCGGTTCATCTGAAGCAAGCTGGACTATCTGGGCTTTTTTATGTGATGACTTTGTACATTCGGTAGTACATCATCTAAATAGTATGCCATCTTGACATAGCAGATGAAAATATGCAAAAGCTATAGTAAAGAAATCGAAAGGGTTGCTGATTCGCTATGATGAGCTCAATCACTCGAAAAAAAACTTCAAATAGTGTTCGAGCTATCGGCGATGGCCGAATCTGTGTGCGAGAAGTGCACCTTGGCCATATAGCATTAAGTAAATAATCGAATTTTACCAATAATGACTTATTTTTAACTATGTTTTTTGTTATAAAACCGACCATTTTGGCCCCGGAAACCTCATTTCCTACTCTAAATTTAATTTCAAAAAAATCGATTCGGGCAAAATGGGTTGAAAAGCGATGAACGTCTATTCAGACTAATGTTTTACAGATAAGTCAAGGAAATGAAAAGTAGGCAATGATTATTACAACTAGTGTGTCTCTCCTATATCTTTTTTGCTCTTTATATACAAAAGAAATTTTCTTTTGATTTTGCACAGGAAACATTGTCAGGTTTATTATTAATGTTCAATGATTACCCATTGCCTGTAGTGTTCAACACCAAATATACTATAACTATTCATAGTCTTAACTTACAAGGAATTTATTTTGGAAGAAATTGAAAATTAGCCCTAGATTTATACATGAACAAGTAAGTATTCACATTTGGGCACAACTCTTTAATTTACATCACCAATTCAAAAATTTCGGAACTTTTGTTTTACCTTGGGGTCGGGGTAGTACCTAAGTTCAGTAAACTGAGGGTTACATTAAATGTCATTCATACGTAGCTCAACTTAAAGGGCATGCTCAGTGTTTTCAAAACTCATCCTCAACCGGTTGAGTTTAGCAAATTTTCACCTTCAGGCGGTTTTTTATCGATTTTTTTGGCGGAAAATGGGTCTGAATTTTTTTCTCTATCCCCTATCCTCAACTTTTAATGCTGAACAAAACGTATCAAACAGATTTCCGAAAAGAAATCAAAAATAGTCTTTACAGGCGATGTTAAAAAAGTTGAGGCAAAAAGTTGAGGATGAGTTTTGAAAACACTGGGCATGCTCACCTGTTTAAATTTGTCCCCGCCAATTCAAATTTTTTTCTGAATCATTGAACTTCTGTACGGACTTTTCGGCTTAGTTTCTAACAAAACTACGCCTAAATTAAATTCTTGGCCTTGTTTTGTTAGAAACCGAGCCGAAAAATCCGTACAGAAGTTCAATGATTTAGAAAAAATTTAATTGGCGGGGATTGTTTTTCATTTCAAGTGAGGATTGTTGTTCATTTTAGGTAAAATGGCTTTTAAAAAGACCTTATTTTTAAATCCAATTAAGATATGGGTGCAGCCGTTTTGACCAACACGCTTTTTTATCAACACGCATATTTTTTATTTTGATTCAGAGTCTCTATTCATAAATAAATTAGCTTTTTTTAAATTTTATTAGCCTGACACGAAAAATTGTTGAAACTCATTTGTTTTGGTCCATCGAATCAGTCGGGCTTCTTGCATATTTTTTATCATATATTTTTTGTTGGGTCTTTTTCATTACGCCGCTGTACTGATTTTTGTTACCCCGTATTATTTCACCCCCAGTCATTTCACTTCCATATCATTTCACTCCCGATAAAACACCTTTTTTAATTTCATGTTTTTTTTACAAAATTTCGTTTAAATTAGCGCTACATTGTGCCTGGTGGAAGTCTAATCTAACTTCGAATACGTTTGAATTGGTCTTTCGATATTGTGGGGTGCTTCGAAAGGGGTTGTCAAGATGCAAAAGATAAAATGTCACAAATGAAGCCGAAACCATCCAAAACTATTCCAAACACTTCAAACCACCGGAAACACCCAGGTGTTAGTACTCATCAGTGATGTATTTTCGCGATTTTTTGCTCTGGCTCTGAAATCTTGGTTTAAAATAATTTGCTCCTACTTTTGCTCCGGGCTCTCACCTTTGAAAAATTTGCTCCGGCTCTTGCTCCGGGCTCTCAACTTTGAAAATTTTGCTCCGGCTCTACCTCCGAGCAAAGGCAGGGCCAGGAAATGGGTACACCCGTTTGTGTCTAAACCGTTTGTGTTTAAACTGTTTGTGTCTAATTTTAACCGTGTCCCTGAACACGGTTCGATAATGCTAAAAGAGCAGGAGCCACAGTTCTGGAGCAGTCTCCTTTGAGTAGTTTCCTATCTTGTACGGAATCCACGTGATAGTGTGGAGGTGGTGGTACCGAGAAAGTAGTAGTTAAGTCACTTAAGTTAAGTGGTAGTAACAAGGCAGTGACTAGGAATCGGTACTCAGGTGGAAGTGCCTGGGTGATGGTGCTTGGGTGGTGCTAGATAGTAGTCTCTAGTTAGTCGATTTCAACAATACCCAGATTGTATATTAGACTATTTGGCGCTACCCCCCCCCCCCAAATGAAATTTTTTTTAAAGTGTTTCCAAACACCCTATATCGACCTAAAATTGCCTCAGAAGCTCGAAAAGGCATTATTTTTGTGTTCTAGTCAATAAAAATTTAGTTTTGGGACCACCCAAATATACCTATTTTGACCATTTTTGAAGGGATTTAGGGCCATATTAGGGTGGGAAAGGACCAAAAAAGGGCCAATTTAGTGTGAAAAAGAAGATGTTGAACATAGTTTTGTTGACTGGGGCCTACCGCATAAATAAACTCTGGTATGCATACATTTTTTATGCATCCAGAGTCACTTTCGAGTGATTTGCGTCTAAGGTACGTGGGTGTGCGCATCTCAACCCCAAGCAACCAAGCCCCCTGCGCCCCCGAAGGAGGCGCAGGGGGCTTGGTTGGTTAGAGATGCGCGCACCCACTTATCTTAGACATAATTCCGAGAAGACTCTTGAACAAAAATGCATTCAGAGACTATTTTTGCCCAGTCCCATGTTGAAAAACATGGTGAAACAGTCATATGGTCGAAATTTCAAAATGTCCAAAACTCAATTTTTTATTAACCAGAACTCAAAAATAATGTCTTTTTTGAACTCCGAGGCAATTTTGGGTCGATATAGGGTGTTTAAAAACACTTTAAAAAAAATTCATTTGGGGGGGGGGGTATACTCCGGTAGGGTCGACTATTTTTTGCAAGCATCTGACCGTACTGGTAGCTGGATCATCTGGATGTCCCACGCACCAACTAAACCAAGTGGTCGTCCACTTTGATCGAATTTTTTACGTTATTAGGTTCCAAAACTAGTTTTTTGCACCAACTCAAGCATTCTAAAGATGGTTTGACAGTACTGAAATTACGTTTTGCAAGATTTATGAAAACTGTGAAAATACCATCGAAACGTAATTTAGTACTGTCAAACATCTTTAGAATTCTCGAATAAGTGCAAAGAATACGTTTTGAAACAAAAAATGTAAAAAAATTTGATCCAAATGGACGACGACTTTGTTTTGTTGCTACATTAGGCATCCAGCCAAACAGCGGTCGGTTCATGGAAAAACAGGTATTGAGATTCTCAATACAGTCAACTCCCTCCATAGTGTACACCCTAGCCATCGTGCACACCCGGTCCCGATTTGGTTGGCCACCATATAAATTTATACAGTCGATTCCTCCATAGTGCACACCCAAGGGACCGGCGCCAGGTGTGCACTATGGCGGGGGTTCACTATGGAGGATGTGCACTATGGAGAGGGCTATTTTGCTTGAACACCGCCATGTGTGCATTATAGAGGGGTTTTCCATCCAGAACAAATTAGGTCATTCTTGAAAGCCAAAACAGGACAAAGGTAAAGTGCTTCTTGGCAGCTTCTTCCAAACAAGAAACTGGTTTTCAAAGGTTTCCATTTAACGTTGGTATTTTGATAGTTCCTACGACATCTTTTAGGCGTGAGATGCACGTCAGGCAAAAAAATCAAAGAAAGGATAACAGTTTTCAATGAGTGTCTTGTTAGGAAGAACATACCAAGAATCACTTTCCTAATTTGTTCTGGCTGGAAAACCCCTCTATAATGCACACATGGCGGTGTTCAAGCAAAATAGCCCTCTCCATAGTGCACATCCTCCATAGTGAACCCCCCGCCATAGTGCACACCTGGCGCCGGTCCCTTGGGTGTGCACTATGGAGGAGTCGACTGTACCTGTTTTCGCTCCGCTTAGGGGAAATCTCAATTTGGTACATACAAACTGGGTACAGGCTGATTGGTCGCTACAAAACTGGTCATTTACAAAACTAGCCGTTTACAGAATTGTCGTGACAAAACTGTCGTTTACAGAATTGGTCGTTTACAGAATGTCGTTTACAGAATTGGTCGTTTACAGAATTGGTCGTTTACAGAATTGGTCGTTTACAGATTGGTCGTTCAGAATTGGTCGTTACAGAATTGGTCGTTTACAAAACTGGCCATTTACAGAATTGGTCGTTTACAGAATTGGTCGTTTACAGAATTGGTCGTTTACAGAATTGGTCGTTTACAGAATTGGTCGTTTCAAAACTGGCCGTTTCAGAATTGGTCGTTACAGAATTGGTCGTTTACAGAATTGGTCCGTTTACAGAATTGGTCGTTTACAGAATGTCGTTTTACAAAACGGCATTTACAGAATTGGTCGTTTACAGAATTGGTCGTTTACAGAATTGGTTTACAGTGGTCGTACAGAATGTCGTCGTTGCGTTTCAAGAAGTAATCCTGTGCTGCCATATATTAGACCAACCTAGATCAAAGATAGTGGTCCAAGAATGAGCAGTTGAACCTGGATCAATAGAAATTATCAATCCATTGGAATCAAAAGAGATATTGAAATTTAAGAATGTACATTTGCGATCCGTTTGAAATTTCGTTGTCATTATGGTTGCTTGGCCTTAACGGTATTGTGCTAAGTTTATGTGTCGGTCGGAATAAAGAGTGGTTCGGTGTTTTCTTGGGTATCTTGTATTTTTTTAATTGTAGACTGCCTTGAGGGTCTGTATATGGGTGGCGCATCGTTGAAAGTTGAATTGCACAATAAATTTGAGCAAACTGAAGGAGCGCTGAAAGTATTATCAAATAAAACATGGTATCTGCTGCTCGGAATAGCGGTTGATTTGTTTGTGGCAAATGTGTTCGCGGGGATTTTTTTTATCAGAATTTGGGCGTTTATCTATATACCACCCCCCCCCCCAAACGGTACTTTGATTTACCGTATTTTTCCTAATTACTCGACATGTCGAGTTATTATTCCAATCGCCGAAAATCAGTAAATTTGAGTCAATCTCGAGATGTTCGGCAAAAGTAAAGCTCGTGGAAGTTAAAGAAAATGCGAAAAACAGGTTTTCTAAATAATTTCTCTTGACTGAGATATAAGTCTTCAAAGTAGGGGGGATTGTCGAGTAATAAGGAAAATATTTTTGAGAGTTAGAGATGCGCGCACTCACTAACCTTAGACATGATTCCGAGTAAGACTCTTGATCATAAAATGCATATTAAAATTTTCAGTGCAAAATATTTTTTCGCGCCCTAAAAACATGTTTTCTGCGGCTACCAGACAATTCTAATATTTTTAGAATTTGTCGCGCGACATTTTCTAATGTTTTAGAAAATGTCGTTTAGAATTTGTCGCGCGACATTTTCTAATATTTTCAGAATTTGTCGTGCGACATTTTCTAATATTTTTAGAATTTGTCGCGCGATATTTTTCTCATACAGTCAAACCTCGTTATAAGATACACCCGATATAAGATACACCTCGTTATAAGATACACCTAAAGAAGATTTGGTTGGTCTGAACTAAATTAAGGCAAACGAACCTCTATATAAGATACACTCGATACAAGATACACCTCGTTATAAGATACACCTGAGCTTGATCCCGTTCAATAAAATGTCACTCGATATAGATACAGTCCATAAAAATATACAAAATTTTTTGAATTGCCGCCATTTTTAGTGCAAATTTTTCAACTTTTTCTTGCGGAAAGCTTTTTGTTCCGCTAAGTCCTGCAGCAGGACTTAGTAGTTGTTTCATGTAAGTCCTGTACAAGGACTTATTATTAGTATCATGTAAGTCCTTTTTCAGGACTTATCAAATAAAATATGTAAGTCCTCTACCAGGACTTATGATACACCCTCTATATAAGATACACCTCGTTATAAGATACAGCTGAGGTCTGTCCCTGGGTGTATCTTATAACGAGGTTTGACTGTATTTTTAGAATTTTTCCGGCGTCTTTCTGTTAAAGGAGCATGTTCACGCAGTCACTTTCAATTGTTGAAATTTGAATTTCCGGGGACCAATCCTACAAGTGGAATATCGCCACGAATTGTTTATTTTCAAATAAACATTTTTTGCTTTTCAAGCAAATTCCATTATTTGGCTTGTTATTTTCGCATCCAAGTCATCTGTTTTCGATGTCGAGTGCACCACCTGATACGGTTTCACGTTTTAGTTTCAGGTTTTTTGATCGCATTCTGGATGTTTGCAGGGAAAGATATAACTTTTGTGCTCCAACTTCTAATTAGATAAGTTTTTCTAGCCGATTCGCCGTCTATTTCTTTTCTTTTGTACGTCTTTTTCAGGTTGCCTGCAAGGAAATTCAGGCTAATCAAGGGCGCCGAGAAGTCGTGTTTCCAAATCTATCCCTCTAAGACGTCTTTATACGCAAGGCCAAGATTATCAAGAAGCCAAAGTTCGAAAGAGGCAAGCTGCTGAAACTGGCAAAAAACTTGGGGCCTTTTTACTTGCTGTTCAGACTGTTGTCTCGTGTCCCAATGTGCTCCAAATGTTCATTAGATAAGTTGTCTAGCTAATTCGCCGTTTATTTCTTTTCTCTTGTTAGCCCTTTTCAGGTTACGGCAAGGGCGAACATCTGGTAGTGCTGTCTAATCGGTAACTGTAATTAAGTATATTTCTCTTTGGCTTTTCTCTGTTTCATACGAAATTTGACTATTTGTCCTTATTAAGTTGTCCGCTGGCGATTTCGCTTAGCGGTTTAGGACTGGTGCTGCTGGTTTTTTGGTTTTTATGATTGAGTATTTCTCTGCTATTGTTTTTCACTTTGATTATGCAAAATATTTTACCAAACTTTCATAGGTTTTTGATTTAGGCTAACGACCGTTTACGTGAGATTTTACGGTTCTCGTTGTAGGAACGAGGTAGGTATTAAATGTGGTATCTCATTGGTTTTTCGATTTTCTGTTCCTTATTATTTCCTGATCAGGGCGTTTGCAGGCTCTCTAGCAGTGAATTGGTTAATCTTTGTGGCATAACAAGCGTGGTTGTGAAAGTTTCTGAAGCCAATATTGATCAGTCTAGTTAGAGAATGAGCTGAAAGGAACAAGAAAGTTATGAATACATACGACAAATTTATTTTATGTTATATATTATGTTTTATTTATGTTTTATATTATGTTTGCTTCCAATGTTGCGCCGATTGCTGTCGACGATATTGAAGAAAGTGATGAAGAGGAACTAGAAGTGGAAGGTAGTGTTGAAATATAGTTGTTCATTGGGCCTGTTAGTTTATTCATGTTATTCTCCGTTGTCAATAAAGTTTGTATCAGCGTGAGATATGAGTCGAGTGTTGATGTGTAAAGGTTTGTTATTTTTGTGGTCTTTATATGTGAAGAAATCACATTTGTTGCCGAAGAGCATCTCAGTCTCGTGAATTTTTTCATTGTTTATAGTAGTTTTTTTTGAAAACCTAGTACAAAGACTCAAATTAACTGATAGAATTTTTGTCGCTACTATAGAATACCCCCCCCAAAATACGACCTTTTAAAAATGCTGTAACTACCCTTGCAAACAACAAGTTTAGGCTTAGCCCTTAGGCTTGGGGGTAGGCCAGCGTACGGAAGTTGTGACTAATGAAGAGTTTGCGCACATTTTCCAGTGTCTGGGACATAAATTTGGGTACTTTTTACTTAATTTTTTTAAGGTCGGATTTTGGGGGGGGGGGTATTCCATAGTAGGGTCGAATTTTTTTTTAATATTAGAAAATGTCGCGCGACAAATTCTAAAAATATTAGAAAATGTCGCGCGACAAATTCTAAAATATTAGAAAAATGTCGCACGACAAATTCTAAAAATATTAGAAATTGTCGCGCGACAAATTCTAAAAATATTAGATGTCTGGTAGCCGTTTTCTGCGCGTTTTAAGGAACGACCCCCAACTGTCGACCAAACTGACTGTCGACCCCGAACTGTCGACTAGAGGAAAATTTTCAATATTTAATTATTTTTAATAAAATGTTTTTAAATGTTAAAAAGGGAATCAAATGTGTTCTAACATGTGTTGCCCTACTCAAAACAAAAAACACCGAGCCGAACCGGTGTATGATAATTAGAACTATAATATGGAGTGTGAATTAATGAGATTAGAATTGTATTCCAAGTTCTTTTAGGCCAAATAAACCATAGTGAGGTGTCAGATCGGAGTGCATGTTAATGTGTACAACACACAGGTCCACCCTCAGTGGACCTGATAAACCTGTAGTGGTCTCACATGTTGTTGCACCCAGCTAAGGGGGTGGCCACTTCGCGGCCAAGACCAGCACACTCCACATTGCAAGGGATAGGGGAACATGTGGTACATGTACTAGTGTAAAATAATAAATATTATATACCGTATATTCTCTATTAGAAGGCCCCTCTCTAATAGAAGGCTTCCCTTGAGGACCTATATATCAGCCTAGAAAAAGAAATTCGCAAATCTGTTTTTCGCGTTTTCTTAGTTAGCACGAGCTTACCTGATTCCACTTTTAAAATTTTGGTTGAGCACGCAAAAATCTCAAAATCGACCCAAATTTTTCCGACTTTTTTAGGGTTGAAAAATAGAAGGCCCGGGCCTTCTAATAGAGAATATACGGTACGCGTAATACGCTTAAAACTAAAAATTAAGCTGGATGATATCTGCGGGGTGATATCTATCAAGTAGCTTACAAATAGATCTAATCTGGATAGGTTATGTTCTGGTGTGGATAACTGTTTGAGGAAGCTACCAAGTGATTTTCCTATCCACCCTAAAGCTCTCTAGTCTTTTAAAAATAATTTTGGCTAGGAAAAAATGTTTTCCACCACCGGAACTTGAATCTGTAACTTTAAAAATTTGAAGATCAATTCACCGAGGATCATTTTGCAGCGGCCTGTTGTTGGACCGTCGACAGTTGGGGTCGACAGCCAGTTTGGTCGACAGTTGGGTTTTTACCCGTTTAAAGGGTATGGGTAAAAATCTCCCCGTAAAAATCCCCCCAGCAAAAATCCCCCAACAAAAATCCCCCCAGTAAAAATCCCCCGGCAAAAATCCCCCACAAAAATCCCCCAGAATAATTGCAGCGGCCTGTTGTTGGACCGTCGACAGTTGGGGGTCGACAGCCAGTTTGGTCGACAGTTGGGTTTTTACCCGTTTTAAGGGTTATGGGTAAAAATCTCCCCGTAAAAATCCCCCAGCAAAAATCCCCCCAACAAAAATCCCCCCAGTAAAAATCCCCCGGCAAAAATCCCCCACAAAAATCCCCCAGAATAAAAATTGAAGTGAGGCAAATGTATCTAAGCAAATGTATTTCAAAACCACGGTATTCTAACCAAAATCATGTCATGAACACTATTTTATAGTTAAAGACGTCCCAGTGCCGATGTAAACCGGAGTACCGAAGCATGAAACGAGGTAATGACTTTATTGCCTGGAGGGTGTAGTATAGTCATTGGTTTTACTCACAATACTTTAAGTATAAAGTTAACTCGCAATGCCTAAAAGACCTTAACTCCTATGTGGATATCCTAACCAACTAGGTAAAGCCACCTGTATACCTGATACCTGGATATTACTAGGTGAGTATCACTGCCGAGGTAGTACTACCCAAGTTCCACCACCTAAGTTCTACCATTTCAGTACAACTATTAAGATGCCCTACTACCAATTCTTGGGGAAGTTGAATTATAGGTTGTTGCTATGCTAAAGTAACCGAAATAGGAATTTTGAAGCTGTTTGGTTAGAAAAATTGGTGTTTGCTACCAGCATCGGTTAAGATGCTTACATGGTGGCCTCAGGTACCCTCAGGTAGTTAAGGTATTTTTCTAGCTCGATGCGGGGATTCCGAATAGCAAAACCGATATTTTGGTATTATCAAACCGTGTTTAGGGTCCCAATTTTGATTAACACATTGATAATATTGACAATAATTTTCTTATTTTAAGTCCGAGTCCGTGAATAAATGTCCATTTAATTTCAATTTCTATTCTGGGGGATTTGTGCTGGGGGATTTTTGTGGGGGATTTTTACCCATAACCGTTTTAAGTGCTAAAACGTTGAAATAACACTCTAAAACCACTTTTTGGCCGAGTATAATGGATAATGGTATAATGGAGTCTAGCAAACAGTTCAAACAGATTTGGTATATGAACCTATTTTTGGTCGTCTAAGGGCTCATGAACGGAATTTTTGACCGCTGCTGCACTGGTCCCGTTGCTTTTCGGCACCGGCTTCGATAACACAGCACCTAGCAGTATGAATTAAGAAATTTTTGGATTGTTTCAGTTATTTATTGAATTTCTACATACGATATCAATTTCGTACAGCCAAAACACTTATCAGGTGCAGAATTTAACGAGCTTTCAAATAAATGCAAGGTTCTGTATTTTCAGGTTTTTGACTCTTTTTTTGACTCATCTGAACATATATGCGAGCGCGTCTCAACGTTAACCGGTCTAAATTCACAAAAATGAATTTTTTTGTAAAAAAAACTAGGGTTGTGAAATTCTACGGAGAAATAAAAATCGGAGAATTCTCCAAGAATTCTTCGGATGATTCCTAGAGTAAATTCAGAATTTTATAAGGAATAGCTGAAAATTCTGGAGAATTCTCCGAAATTTCGGAGAATTGTACATTGTACAACCCTACAAAAAAAATAAAACCATAAAAAGCGCAAATTTGAATAACCTAGAAAAAGCCCAACACGTGAAAGGCACGACCACCCCGTCACCTATCAAAGAACCTTATATACCAAAAAATTGCCCTCACTGAGCTTGTTACAGTGATCCGAATTTTCTATGGAGTAGTCCTAGGCGAGACATATCACTTTGAAAATTGCAAAATATAGCAGTTAAAATATGTTAAAAAGAAAGTACACCCTCAATCCATCGAGACTCTATTTTTCATATTACATGTTTGATCCCCCACTCGAAGCATCTATTTTTGCCTTTTTCTTAGTTTTTCATGAAATTGTATATTTTTACTGCAAGAACTATATGCGCAAAGTTGTTTTTTCATATAAAGAATACAATGAAATAACCGAAACAATCCAAAACTGTCTAATTTCATACAATCAACCCGTGAGGGTTTTATGGTAAGGGCACTTTTTCGTAAATTTTTTCTCCTACCTTGTTCAGCGTGAAATTCTGAACTAAACTCTTGTATTTGTAGAAACCGGCTTTTCAAATTTTAATCAGTAAATACATTTTTTTAGACTTTTCTTTAAATTATCCCTTCCTATTGTAAATTCGCAGCGTGGAATTCAAAGCATTGCTGATGTGCCAAAAGAAAGAATGGTCAAAGTCTGCTTTAAGGATGGTAAGGCGTTAATAATAAATCTATTGTTATGGCATTTGGGGTGTTATTTGAGGTAGTCAAGGTCTTTACCCATATGTTTGGTTGAGGACTGTTCTTTGGACCCACTTACATACAGCCTATCACCCTCCATGAAGGCCAGAATCCACACCATGCGCCACTTTGACACCAATGTTAATCCAGAAAGTGTAAATCTAGACCAGAACTCCAATTCACTTGTTATTCACTGGGCAGGGCATGTGAAGAGCAGGTCGGTATACTACACGGCGTGTCAAACGCGTCAAAACACCAAATCGAGATCTTCGTATAGAGACAAATTCGTTTTAAAAAAACATTTTTAATTCAAATTTTTTTGTTTTTTTAGCATTTTCTGTTTGGCTGTAACTAATTCACCCGTCAAATTACTGATTTGCCCCGTAAAATTATTTTTTTACCCCGTCAAATTTGAATTTCGATCAAAATACTCATTTACCCCGTCAAATTACTGATTTACCCCGTCAAATTTGAATTTTCGGTGAGATACTGCAGTAAATTTTTCGGGAATTCGAATTTTATAGTCAAAAATGAAATCTCACCCCAGAGTGGCCAGAAGCCCCTGAAAGTTGGTTTTTTGGGGTTTACTAAAGGGGGGTAAGCTTTTAGCAAAAAATCGATTGAGCGGATCAGATTCCGGGTTCGATGGGCTTAATCGCTCAGAATTCCACCCTTTACCATTATCAACCTTCTTAAATCACCCTGAACCATCCCAAACTGCTCCAGACCAGTGTCTAACTACCCTAAATCAGTGCTTGGGTGGTTTAAGATGGTTAAGAATGGTTAAGGGTGGAATTCTGAGCGATAAAGCCCATCGGACCCGGAATCTGATCCGCTCAATCGATTTTTTGCAAAAAGTTTACCCGCTCCCTTTAGTAAACCCCCAAAAAACCAACTTTCGGGGCTTCTGGCCACTCTGGGGTGGGATTTTAAGCGATCCAAGTCATTTTTGACTATAAAATTCGAATTCCCGCAAAATTTACTGCAGTATCTCACCGAAAATTCAAATTTGACGGGGTAAATCAGTAATTTGACGGGGTAAATGAGTAATTTGACGGGGTAAAACAATTTGAGCCTTTCTGTTTTCGGTTATAACTTTGCTTAGGTAGGCTGTGTTCGATTCTTTTGAAACCATTAAACAGCTTCAAGTTTGCTTTTTCGATTTGAAAAGAAATCAAGCTCTGTTATAAATGTAAAGAAGTTAAAAAAATTAAAAGTTCAAATTTATCGGTTTGGCATAGTCAAGTTGCTAACTTAAAAAAGTTATTTCTCAAAAATTCTCTGCTTTCTTATGCACATCACAGTTATTCCAAATGTGCAGTTGTCATCGAGAAAGTGGGCGATTTAGCAATAAAAATTCCAGGTATT
Source organism: Ditylenchus dipsaci (assembly GCA_004194705.1). Lineage (NCBI taxonomy): Eukaryota > Metazoa > Nematoda > Chromadorea > Rhabditida > Anguinidae > Ditylenchus > Ditylenchus dipsaci. The sequence continues at coordinate 90,445 of SADC01001155.1, read as the reverse complement.
TCAATTGGGTTTTGGATTGCAACTCAGTCATGATTATTCTTAAACCCTGTGCTGATGGTCTTGTTGGATAGCCAAGAGACCGAAGATCATTTGACACCAAACTTGTAAATAAAACATGAAAAAATGGGGTAAAAAATAGGCTATGCACCCAGGCGGATTTGAACCTATGTCCTAGACAATGCGTATATAAAAGTATGCCCTCCCTTTAAATTGGGGGAATTGAATTTGAAGCAGACTTTTTAAAAGAGAAGAATCCATAGAAATTATAACAAACAATTTTATGAATATTTAGTGCATAAAATTGAGAATATTTTTGTCAATGGTGTTTAAAAATGAAAAACTATTTTGAATTTTCATTAAACAGAACGCCAATCCCGATTTGGTCATTTGACGTGCTTGACACGCCTTGACTAGTGCATGTTTACTAAAAAGGACTACTAAATATAAAAATCCTTTTGCAGGTATAACCAGAATTGGTTGAAGACTCGAAATCTGAGTGATGAAAGTGTTAGAGACTTGCGAAAACATATTCATCTCAGCCACACAAAACCTTGGAATGGCAAGGAAATTAAGGAAAGACTCCAGAAGTTCAAGCACACCGACTTCCTCAAGAACGACAAAGTTTGCATTTTGGCAAATGGTCCAATATGCGTTTGGTTAACCAAGTTCGATTACCTGCTGGTTCTTGATAGCTCTCAACTAAGAAATTACAATTATTCTGAATTTGAGAGCCAAAAATTTAGAGCCATTATAATAGGCGTTCTTTTTCTGCAGGAAAAAATATAACTCCATAATGCCACCATGTCCCAAAAGGTCAACCCTTTTTCTTGCCGTAGAAATACTTCTTTTTGCCGCAAAAAAAACCTTTTTTCTGCCGCAGAAATACTTTTTTTTGTCGTAAAAAAACTTTTTTTGCCGCAATTTTTTTCTCACTGTAAAACTACTTTTCACGGCAAAAGAAAATATGCGTTGCGGCAGAAAAAAGTATTTTAGCGGCAACAAAAAGTTATTCTGCGGCAACAAGAAGCTTTTTCACGGCAGACAAAAAGTATTTTTACGGCAACAAAAAGGTTTGCCCGTCCCGAAAGGTTGGTCCTTTTTTTAAGCGCAAATCCACTTTTTATTGGCGCAAATTTATGTTTTGCTTGTTTCCCTTAATAAATTTAATTTTAAATTATTTTTACGAAAAAATTTTTTTAAATTTTTTGCCTTGCCACCCCAAAGCTGATTTTTTCTGAAACTCTCTTTTTCCGTCAAATTTTTTAACACTTAAAAGCCGGTTTGTGCTAACATGAGCGTTTTTTCAGAATTTCGTGCTACACAAGATAGACGCAAGAAATTTCTAAAAAAATTTATCGTTTGCGATGATAAAAAAAATCAATCATTACAATCGAAACTCCATACAACGTAACTCTATATAACGTAAGACTCCTTATAACGTAATCATGAAAGCTCTGGATAATTTTGTATTTTGTCCCTTGAATTACGTAGTAAAGAGTTTTGACTGTGCTTAAATTGAGGTTTTGCACGACTTTCTCATGTCGGTCTGCGAAAATGGCATAGCACTTTTGGTGGATGGACCTGTGGAATCCATATCTACAGTCTTGGAAGAGATTGGCCGGAGGATAGGTCTAATCCAGCCAACTCACTTTGGGTAGGCCCGGGTTTTGTGACTAGTAATTTAGGTTTGAATTATTCTATTGAAGAAACAAGTATGAAGTGACCACCAAACCCGAGGCCGGCAATATGGCTTATGCTAATGGAGAAGCACTTCCCTATCACACAGACTTTCCTTCATTGTCTCAACCTCCAGAGGTTATTCTCATTTCTAACTATTATAAATACCGAGAGTTTCACTATATCGAGAGTGCACTATATCGAAGGTATGGTTTCTCATGTTTTGTAGTAGACCAACGAAATCGTGAAAAATATGCACTGTATCGAGAGTTACACTACATCGAGAGTGCACTATATAGAGAGTGGAATGTACATACACAAAAGGGATGTAGCCGAGAAATTTCTAATAGGGAAAGCAACAAAAGTTTTGAGGCAATTTTATTCGGTGCTTGTTCATTTTAGAGAAGATTTTAGGATTCCAATTTTTCATTCAAAAATACTTAAAACCATAATTGCACTACCACCGGTAGCTTACCAGGTATCCTTTTTTAAAGCTAGCTCAAAAATGAGGAAAATTTTAAAAACGGAAAAACTCAATCCTAATGGAGAGGGGCGCCGATCAATAAACATTCGTGACAGGGGAGAGAGTGGTGGACAAAGCTTTTTTGGTCAAAAATTAGCTGGGTCAAAAAGACTTTTTTGCGTTAAATCGATTTCTTTTTTGGACAAAAAGAGTCGGTACTTCAATGGTTTACGCGCCCCCTTATTTTCTTCAACTTTTACCTCACATAAAAATTGTGATTATTCGCACTTGTACGTGTCAGCAATTTGAGACCACATATGAAAGAATATATCACGCCCTTTAGATTTGCTTTTCCAAACAAAATTTTGAACGTAAGTATCAATTTAGGGTTACTAAATAATAAGGGGGCGCGTAAACCATAGAAGTACCAGGGAGTCTTTTTGCCACCCAAAAAAAACCTTTGTCCGGGGTAGTCAAATAATAAAAAAGTGGTCATGCTACTCGCCTTCTACCAACGACAATTTCACCTAAATTGTTATAAACACACTCATTTTAAGCTCCAAATGCTTCACATGGTGCAGCCAGCAGAGGAAGGTGGACTGAGCACATTTGTGGATGGTTTTAAGATGGCTGAGTTGGTAGGGGCATTATACTTTAAATTTACAATAGTTAAATATCAAAAACCGGCGCTAGTAGCGAATAATGCCCCCCGCCCCTGAATTCGTCCTTTTAAAAATCGCTGTAACTACCCTTGCAAACAACAAGTTTAGACTTAGCCCTTAGGCTTGGGGTAGGCCAGCGTACGGAAGTTGTGACTTATAACTGTGTTACGCACTTTTTTCTGGGTCTGACACATATATTTGGGTACTTTTTACTTAAGTTGAAAAAGTGAAAATCGTTGGGGGGGGCGGTTATTCGCTACTAGGGTCCAAAAACCGTGTGACAGTGACATGTTCTAAGCTTTGGCGCAGAGCCCTAAGTTGCATATAACTTTATTCAAGTCTAAAAAGTGGATTGCAGATGGAAAAAGAGCAGCCCGAACTCTACAAAATCTTGACCAGTACACTCGTGGAGTATATTGAAGAAGGATTCGATATTCACACTGGACAAGATGGTCAGCCTTTCAAATTTGAGTTTGACATGGTAGCTAGGCACAAAGTTTTCAGGTAATTAGTTAAAAATTTTGCGGAATACGTTGTAGAGCAGGAAACCCACTGTTCACATTAAAAAGGGCGAAACTTTTGCAAGAATGATTTTTGTTGCTGGTTTACATTTATCTTTCACATGAGTCATCAAAGGTTTGCGCTAAACACCACAAAAAATCACGGACTGTAGTCTGTCTGAAATTTCACAAAATTACATAAAAGTGATAGCTTTTCTCTGTTTGACTGTAGCTCCTTAATTTTTTCAGCCTCAATGACATGGAAACGGTAAAAAAAGTTCAGTTTGGTAATGCAATGAGAAGCTGGTACTTTGATTGCGAGCCAAAGGATGTGCAGAAGGTCTACGATGCCTTGAAAATGTTTACTGACTACTGCTACCAACCTAAAAACCAGCTGATTTTTCCTTTGAAGAAAGGTATTTAAATTTATTTACAAAAGTACCAATAAGAATATTGATGTATTTCAGGAGAAACAGTGCTGTGGGCAAACACTCGCTTGCTACATGGAAGGACAGCCTACAAGTCTGCGCCAAATCAGGAAAGAATGGTGATTGGATGTTATTTTATGTGGGACATTGTCAAGTCTAGAATCCGTATGCTCAGAGATCGTCTTGAGTTGCCTCAAAATCAGTTGTCTGTTTGATTTGAATTAATTTTTTTTCTCGAATAAAAAATCTAGACCATCACCGCCTTTTGGGAATATTCCCGAAAAGATTATCACCGGTGATTATGCCATTTTTCGAATTCCTACATTCAGGTCAGATATTTTTGTAAAAAATGTCTAAAATCACCAAAAATGTTATCACAAGTTGAAAAATGCATAAATTATTTATTAAAAAGTCAAACAACATGTGAGACAAACCGCTTTTTTGTCTGCTTGAAACCTCCTCCTTTCACGACAAATTTTAACTCTTTTGTGACTAAACGCCCACTTCCCCTCATTATATATCTTTAGAAAAAAGAAGGCCTGTCAAAAAAAGAAGAAGAAGCAAAGTGTCTACACTAATGCTTTTTGAGGCATGTCTTAAAAAGTGTTTCATAACTTTACTCCCAACTATTTTTGGAGCCTTTTTGTTTTTTTATATCGATAAACATTGCTCTTATACTTGATTATACTGATAACTTGTGAGTTACAAAATACGACCCTGCCTGTTTCCCAACAATTTTCAATTTTCTAACTTCAGTAAAAGGTACCCAAATTTATTACCCGGAACCAGAAAAAAGTGCATCAACTATTTATTAGTCACAACTTCCGTACGCTGGCCTACCGGCGAGCCATTTTTTGCTAGTGCCCCCAAAATTCTTAAAGGACCATGAAACTTGACAAGCACAGCAATTGGCGGAACTCGAATTCGCGCGGGACCACCCATATTTTGTCCATAATGTTTTTGAATTAATTTTTTTTGCGTGCACTGAAAATTGCGTGCACTGAAAATTCAAATTTAATTTATGAGTAAACTTTTAACACGGGGTCATATGAGTAGTTATGGTTCAGTGAAAGTAGGATAATGGCCAGATCGTCCGATCTGGCCATGTCGTGCAACCTTGGGCTCGACTAGTAAACGGTTCTATATTTTTAGGGTTGTCGATCGATCGATAGTTTCGACTCGATCGATCGAAAAGTCGAGACAAGTCGAAGCCCTTCGATCGATCGAGTCGAGTCGAAAAATCGAGTTGAAAGTCGAATCGAAATTTTCGATCGATCGAGTCGGAAAGTCGAAATTTTTCCGCACACTCAAAATAGCTTTTTTCAATGAAAATCTATACAATAATATTCAAACATCAATTTCCAACGAAAGTTAACAATTTCTTCAGGCTCTTCTATGTTATTTTTTTCAATACTGCGTCCGCCAGACTCGTTTTGATGATAAGAAGGTTAGCCACAGTTTGCTTGCCTAGGCGAGACCTCAAAGAGTTAGCGAAAAGAAGACTCGCTTTGGAGAAGCATCTTTCAGAGGCTTAGGTGCCATGATTTGGCGCCATGATTTCTGAGAAATAATTTGGAATACAAAGTTGCTTATGCTTATGACGATGGTTGCTTATGCCTCGATCGAACGAGTCGAAAAAATAAGTCGAAATAAAATGTTCGATCGATCGAGTCGAAAAAATAAGTCGAAAAGTCGAGATTTTTCGACTTTTCGACTGAAAAAGTCGAAATCGATCGATCGAGTCGACAACCCTATATATTTTGAAAAAATTTGAAAAACCATTCGAAAACATTATTGATTGTACTTTTTTGTACTTTTTTATTAGCATTAAAAAATGAAGGAAACCTGTTCAAATTTCAAAAATTTTGCCTGCCGAATTTTCCATTTTGTATTTATTTAATTTATATCGTCGTTTTAAACTCGATACGATTACGTTTGTTGTCATGACTAAACTGCTCTTGTATTTGACTTAACCATTTTCGTTGTATCTCGTAAATAAAAGTTTAGGTGTTTGGTAGTTGGTTCCGCCCTTTGTATTCTCTCTGAACTCAAATACGACAATTTTAAATTGTGATATTTTTCATTTTCTATTCAATTCGCCAATGCGTTGTAATTCGCAGTGGACGGATGACAGAAAATCATTGCAAGTAGATACGGTCAAAGCTCTTCTCCAAGTACGAGTCAATTTTGATAAGACTGTGGTTGAAATCACTCATCAAAAAGTTTAAAAATCCAGTCAAATTAGCAATTCACTCAGTCAAATTTGAAAGTTTGTTCTACTGTTATAAATGTTTTAATGTTTTTTCAAGTTTTTATAGCAACGTGTAGCACTGGATCTCAACTTTCTAACAAGCTATCAGTTATCAAAAATATTTCATTAGGTCATTTGATAGCTCGTTAGAAAGCTAAGATCCAAACTACAGGGTGACACACAAAAAAGGTCACATTTTTGAAAAATTTTATTTTCGATTTTTTAATTGAAATTCATCATCTTCTTCTTTTTAAATGCAATTCTTTTTAAAAAAAAATTTCGAACCACAGGGAGGTATCATGGTTTTTTTAGTCAGAATTAAAAAATTTAAATTGGCGCCTTTTGAATTTTAAAGGAATAAGGGCTGTATAAGGAGGGGAGGGATAAAAGGGGCCACTAATCACACAGGGCCCACTTACAAGAAGATGTTGAACATATTTCTGAATACTGGGCCCTACCGCGTAAATAAACTCTGGTATACATGCTTTTTCATGCATTCAGAGTCACTTTCGAGTGATTTGTGTCAAGATATGTGGGTGTGCGCATCTCAACTCCAAGCCTCGAAGGGGGCATAGGGAGCTTGAAAGTTAAAAAATACCTTAGACATAATTCCGAGAAGTACTCTTGTTCATAAAATGCATATAAAGTCTCTTTTTGCCACGGCCCAGTTGAAAAACATGGTGAGGTGGTCGAAGAATACAAACATTTAAATTTCTGACGTTCTGCCATCAAAGTGGCCCCCTTTATTCCTTCCCCTCCCAATACAGCCATATTCCCTTTGAAATTCAAAAGGCGCCGATTTAAATTTTTAAAATTTTGACTAAAAAGCCATGATACCCATTCCAACCCCTGTGGTTCGAATTTTTTCTCAGAATAAAAAAAACAGCCAGAAATCGGGGTCGAGAAACACGAATATGAAGTTATCTCCTCCATTGCAGCACTCTGCGTGGGGAATCTATACTGCTTTTTAATGCTTTTTACTACAATTACAATGCTGTTTATCTCTTCAACCACCTGGTTCATGTTTTTTTCCACCAAAATATAATAAAAATTCACTAAAAAAATTGGTGCAAAAATACGGGCCACAATCACGGTGCTTAGTGAATGTAATCTCCGTTTCGAAAAAAACCATCTCACCTTACACATGTTGGGAAATTATTTTAAGTATCAAGAGTTTTTTGGATTATTTTTTTATTGTTTATTATTAAAAATTTAATAAAAAAAAACTTTTAATGGCGAAAATTTTGATTTTTTAATGATTGAAAAAATTAGAAACTTTAGACTGACTACTGGCTTGAAAGGACTAACAAGTTTTGCCAAATGTGATAACAGTGGAATTTAGACCAGTTCACAGGCTGGCACGGGCACTTTAGGGCCGGACTTGATCCGGTCCTAGATTTCAAAATTGTTTTAACTAAAAGTCTAAAAATTGTTCTAGTATTCTAAAAAAATCTTTTGGCTTATTTATTTATTCTTTCTGTTGAAAAAGCTTTATTAAGTAATGAAGGACAAGGAACAAGAAGCAATATTCATCTTCTTTTCAAATGCAATTCTTTTTTAGCTTTTTCCTTTGCTTGCTAATTTGGAAACGGCGTTAGGGGTTGGGAAACAAATTAAAGTGGTAGAGAAAGAAAAAAGTATTTGCAAGTGGGTTTTCCAGTAAGCATTTGGAGTCAGAGAATAGCCTTTTGTTTTGTTCCTCGAAATCATTATACTCATTTATATGATTGAGCCATTGACAACTTCAGCTTTTTGATGTTTTTCACTTACATAATCGATTTTTTCGCATTTTTGAAAATTGAAATGTGACTATAAAAGTTTGCTTTGTTACTCAAGGATCACTTTCGACAATACTCTATAATTATGTCAAATAAAAACGCGATGAAACGAAAAATATGGTCAAGCAACCCGTTTCGTCTAAAAATGAAAAGAGCTTATTTTTAATGTTTTTAAGTGAAACGCTTGATTAAAAAATTGAAACATTGTTGCTACCTGATTTTTTTGGTTGTTTCTTTTTCGCGAAAATACTTTGACACCTTGCCAAAATATTTAAAGCACCATCGCCGTTGATGACAATTCAACTTAGAATTTTCAAATTCGCGGGGGCAGCTGGTTTACTCCGAAACTGTTAAAAAATGTTTTGAATTATTTTTGGGTTTAAATTAAAAAAAATTTCAAAATTTAGAGCTATTGCTTGAGCATACCAGATAAGACAATCTGGTCGACTTCCATTCAGCCATAATATATTATTGAGGAAAAAATATTTGCCTAGAGTTATATATAACATTTAAAGTTTAAATGCGAAAAAATCGAAAAAACATCTCGACGTGAAAAATCTGTCCCCGCCAATAAAAAAACTCGAAATTTCTATTGTCATGAGTGATGGTCCTTTGAGCACGTGAATTATTTTAAGTCTTTTATAATTATCATTCCGAGGTCCTTAATATAAATACCAATATCTTGCTTCGGGTAATCTTTTTGAAATATGAGATATTAGAGGTAATATGGCACATACAAAAGATGAAAAAAATGACTGTGACTGCTATTTTTTACGTAATTCTAGCCTAAGTGCTATTCAATTGACCTTCTAAGAGTTAAACAAAATTTTACAAATATAACATCATTTGTTTTCAGAAAATCTAGGGAATATGTAATAAAAGACTGCAAAGGAACTTAGTCCTTCCAGGTTGTATTTGATAATTGCTCAAAGTTAACTGCTGAGAAGATGAATAATATGTCAACCACTTGTTTGAATGCTCCAGCAGAGGTAGTTTTTATAAAAAATGTCCTTTTTGACTTTTTTATAAAGCTTTATATTTCAAAAAAACATTTAAAATTCTGGCTCAAAATAATTGTTATTATTTTTTAGATTTGTATTGCCGTTAATTTCATCTGCAGGTAAATTCATCCGCAAAGTTCTAATCCCCGTGGTGGACATCACTTTTATCTTTTAGTTAGCGACATAGGATTTACCTCACATATTCTAAGACCTGGATATTGGATACATCTCAGGGCCACAATTTGTAGGGTGTGCATAGGGGTAACTATCACCAAACAGCCCCCCCCTCCTTGGAAACAGATCCTAGTCACTTAAAGTGGTGTCCGAAAAATTGCTCCTAACAAAAAAGTAAGGCTTCGCCTAAGTCACAAAAAAACAATAAAATTGGTTAAAAATACAGTTTACACATATAGTAAGGGGGTGGGCTAAATGAGTGGGGACAAAATGAGCTCCAACGTAAAAAGGGTGCTTCTTATGGGATTTGTACTTTTCAATAATAGTGGTCCGCCACTTTTTATTAGAACTTTGCAAATGAATTTACCTGCAGACGAATTTAATTAAAAAATCGGCGCCGAGAGTGAGTAATTGTCCCTATCAACCACTCATTTTGACTAAGATTTCAGAGTTAAGGCCATTTTGATTGACAATTCTCAGATTTTGGCCGCATCATATAAAGCGGCATGCCGCTTTATTAAAGAAAATACGGCACTTCTCCTTGAGTTCCGACCGTCTCGATAAACATTGATTGCCTTGAAAGACTTCTGTTTTTATGAGTAAAAATATAAGAAATTCGGCTTTGCAGTGTGGTCAATATAAATCTGACGAAGGAAAGCCTCCGCATTTACCTCCGATAGGAATAAGAAAAAAGCTTATTCTTAGCACCATGTTGTGGCGCAGATCAAGAACCACAAACTTCATCGGATATGACTAGCTTATTGGCGAATCAGATAAATAAATTTAATCACAAAAATATTTTGTAAGAATTTATGCATCAACCGAATATCAACAATGAAGCACAATAAGTTCAACAACTATGGGAAAAGGACTAAACTGAAATTTCTCTTCTTCTTATCCAAAATATTGGTTGAGCGACATCTTATCTCAAAAACTGACGGAAGCCATTAGCCTTTTTGCCTCAACTAAATAAGAATAGGATCGGGTTTCCCACACAAATAAAAAATAAAGCAGATAAATGGCCATTTATTTAGTGGACTTTTATATAAGTCAAACTATTTTTTGTCTTGAAAAGTCGAATTACTCACTTGGATTTTGACAGTTTTTTAGAAACTTTTGAAAAAAAAAGCCTATAAATTTGTAATTCGATGGGGTATCATCCAGTTTTTGTCATTGAGCGAGCTTTATTCTTTGGCAGCGTTAGAGGACATTGACCTAATAGAATTAGTAATAAGTCTTGCCTTTCACATGTCAAGAATGCCTTTCCCTCTTTTAGTCTTGCTTGTAAACTGAAATTAATTTAGTTTTGTTTGAAAAGAAAAGCTGAGTTCCTTTTTATAATTCGTGTATTGATTTGTTAAAATAGTTTTTAAATATGTTTTTAATGGTATTGCAGAAAGCTTTCGAGCAAGAACCTGACGATATACTTTTGTTAAAATTGATTAAAAGCGAGTCACTCCTTGTTTACAGACCGTTCAATAGAAACTGCACCATTATCTAAATTTTTGTGAAGGGCTTCTGCGGACCGGTGAAATACCCGAAAATTGAAGTTTCAGCTAACAATTTAAACAAGCTATAGCTAAAAATGACTGAAAATATTTACAGAAATATTTAAAGGGGGGGGGAGACTTTTACGTCTACTTTTTACATCGACTACTACTTCACTTCACATACCTTTTCATATATTCTGTCTCTTATATCAGATGTTTTTAACACCGTTTTGTAGCTGAGATTATCCTTTATCCACTGAGTGTTCAAGCACCCTGATTAAAATAATTTCTGAGAAATATAAATTTGAAAAATTGAGGAAAAAGTCACACTAAAAACCCGTGGTTTTTTAGCTCGGTGTTTTTAGTGGAGTTTTATCTTATATTTGGTGTGATTTTCTCAAAAATTATTTTAATCAGAGTTTCCACCACTCAATTGTGTAAGGGAGGCAGATAGCAGAGAAATAAGAAACAGGCCTGGGGCGACCCGACAGCTCAAATGGTTAGATCGCCAACTTGCAAGTAGGATATCGTGGGATCGCACTTTTTCCCAGGCCTGTACAAAAGCCGTACGCGCCACTGGTGTACGTTTACTATTGATAGAGGAGTATCTCAGCTACAAAACGGTGTAAAAACATCTGAGATCAGAAAAAAATATATGAAAAAAGGTATGTGAAGTGAAGTATTAGTCGATGTCAAAAAGTAGCCGTAAAAGCCCCCCCCCTTAATTAACAGTGAGAATGGTTGAAACATGAAGCAATAGCCTAAAAATTGTAGATTTTTTTAAAAACAAAGCCAAACCATTTTTTGTTCGACAGAATTGCTGTGATAGAGCACTGTTTCATTCACAACTTTTTAAACAGCAGTGATACAATCTTATTTACTTTTAAAAAGGTTAAAAATTTCGGAAATTCTTAATCCATCAATTTAAGATGCCATCAGTTGCCCTCAACCTGGTGCTTGCGGAAGCTAGAGTCTACATGGTGATTGCTTGGAATCTACAGTTCTCTTGACTCTGCGATCCTGATGCCGTTCGTTTCATCTTTAAAGGGGCGGGGAACTTTATATACGCATCGCCTTTTGTCGAAAGTTCTAGTCCTCTGGGAGTGTTTTAATTTAATTTTTAGTAAGTTTTTTGACTATTAGGTCTAACAACCATCGAGAAATCGATTGCAACCATTTCCAGCACTGCTTTGCTGTCAGTAACTGCCTTAATTTTGCGATTTTTGGCAATGACTACCAAAATCAAAGGAAACTAGCTAAAATGATGCGTACTAGGAACCGAGATTTTTTGCCGATTTCAATTTACATTATTTATACAACCGTATGCTGAAAATGACGGCAAGAAGCAGGGCTACATTTGAGTATAAGGTTGCAAATGAGTATGTGAATTAAATTGGGAAAAACGTCAGTTCCAGGATTCTACGAAAATACTGGTTATCAGTCCTATTGAGGATTTTACCGAATTTTTTTAAACAAAAACAACAAAAAAATTAGCCAATCGAATATTTATTCCCAACCATTAATCAAAACCAGGAGGTGAAAAGAACAACCAGAACAACATCCAAAATCATAAGAACAACCGGAAAGTGGAAAAAAATCGTTCTAAAACAAAAAAATCTCGATTTGCTTAATGTTTTGACTCTGGGGTCTTATATTAGAGGGTTCTATTTTTCGTTCATCCTCTAGGGGGGTGTTCTATTAGAGGGGGTCTTCTATAGAGGAAAACGGTAATAGAACAAAAAAGGAATCATAATATGATATATATATTATATAATATATTTGAAAAAATGCAAAAAATGGATGCAATTGGTATTGTTGTAAAAAAAAATTCAAAATGTTTTTTGTTGAAAAATAAACGGGGTCTTTCTATTAAACGGGCACTCTCTAATAAACGGGACCCCACGGAAGGGTTGAAAATTAAACGGGCATGCCCGTTTCATAGAGATAATACGGTATGCTAAAACCCTAGTTTAAATCACACTGTTTTCTGATTGCAGAATTTCGAGGAGTGTTGTTGCGAGTGCCAGAACCGCTACTCCAACCCACCATCAAGCGTCGAGTGCCTCTACAGAGGCTCCCTCCAAGCTGGCAACGGTTTCACTGACTCAGGCCTTGGTGAAGTAGGTCAGTCACAGCAACCTCCGAGTATAATCATCCTATCTTATGTGCTACGATTCAACGCCCTGCCAGGCATTGAAACTGAAATACCCTTAATCATAACCAGCCATCCCTTCTGCAATGGGGCCATGGAGCAGGTGGTAGAGGAGGAAGAAGAAGAGTGGGTGGACCAACCTCAAGAGGTCTACAAAAAGACGGCTGGCCCCTCCAACATGAGTGCCCCTCTGAATTCAGCAATTGCTGGCCGACGGCTAAGGAATTCAAATAATGCTGGACCCGGCAGAAGAGTTTCTATTTTTGAGACTGATAGTGACGGTGGTGCTTTGTATTTTCGCTAAATTTCTGTAGGGTGCAAATGTGTATAATAAAAAAATTTACGTCGCCATGTCGATTTTACATATGGTTTCAAGATCTAAACTACACAAGATCCACTTGGATGGCCAAGTTCAAATTGGGCCAATGCAAATTGTGCAAGATGTTGAGTTAAACAGCTCGGTACCTATGCAATATTTTTTCTTAGAATTTTATTCTACTTTTTCTGTGCTTTATAGACATAATTAATATTTTTTACATTTTCTTTGAAAAATTTTTAGATCGTGACTAAACCACATCAAACGAGCGCCTGAAAATCGACCCACCCTAACCCCAATTCTTGGGGTAGGTACCTCCTGGTCAGGTGGATATCCACCTGGATGACCTAAAAATAATTTTTTTCCAAAATCGAAAATAAAGTATGCTATATCCTTTGTAAAAAAAAAGTGTGATGAATATTGTTTGACAGGGTCAAAAATGCGATTTCAACCACTCGAACCCCAATACCTGGGGTAGGTACCACCTGGATGACCTAAAAAATTAAAATGTCCTAAAAACTAAAAATAACCATCATTCCTTGCTTAAATTTGTGTGGGAAGTTAGGTTTTTAGGACCAGAATTGCGATTTCACCACTCTGATACCTGGTCAAGTGAATGTCCACCTGGATGGCCTAAAAATGGAGGTAAAAAAGTTTACATTCAGGTGACTCGAACCAGCAACTTCGGTGGCGTTTATATCCACCTGGATGACCTAAAAATAATGAATATCTATAGCAGCGCCTCTCCAATTTAGACCAAGTGGTCGTCCACTTGGGTCAAATATTTTTTTTTACGTTTGGGTTCCAGAACAACTTTTCTGCACTAATTCGAGCGTGCTGAAGATGGTTGACAGTGGTCAAATCATCTTCTAACGAGAAATTTTTGATTTTTCGCTAACGATTGATTTTGATAAATCAAGAATTAGCAATAACTCAAAAATTTCTCGATAAAACATGATTTTACTACTGTCAAACCATCTTCAGCACGATCGAAATAGTGCAGAAAAATTGTTTTGGAATCCGAAAACGTAATATTTTTTTGACCCAAGTGGACGACCACTTGATTGTTTTGGTACATGAGACATCCAGCAAAACTGTAACATAGAAAAACATAATTTGAAAAATACCAAGTTTTCAAGGTGGTCGACCCCAAGTTTTTAAGAACTATTCCAGAAACCAAATTTCAATTTTTTATTGCTTAGTCAGGGCACTGTTTCAGGCAAGATAAAACTATTTCTATTCAAAATCTGATTGATTTCTCAAAATTTGGAATACTTTGGGATTCCGAAATTTGAAATTTCTATCCCTACTAAAATCAAGTTTAGCAAGATTTACGAAAACTGCAAGCATATCACCAAAAAGTAGTTTACCAGTGTGAAACTATCTTTAGAATGCTAAATTAGTGAATTAAACAAGTTTTAGAACCCAAAAACGAGAAAAAAATTCGATCCAAGCAAGTGGACGACCACTTGGTTTGGTTGGTGTGTGGATTATCCAGCAGAGCTGAGGCTGAATTACTGAAAAAAATTCAAAATAATATAACTTCTTCACAGGACAAAAACATTAATTTGAAAATAATTTTGTGGACGAATTGACCGTGGACCAACTGACCTGTGGACGAATTGACCGTGGACGAATTGACCGTGGACGAATTGACCGCACGCCCACTTGGATACTTATTTTTAGGACATTTTCTACAAGTTTTTCCGACAAACTGAGGTGTGATAATAATATATAGAATGCAGCTGAGATACTACTACAAAACGCGTTAAAAAAACTTTTTTTATTTCACATCAAAAATTGACCGAGTTCTTTCAAAGACATGCCCGTGCGTTACACCGCAAATAAAGTCAGAAAACAGCATATGCTCTAGTTTCGAATCGAATCTGATGTAGATCACCTTATTCAATTTTTAGAGTAAGGCAGGTAGCTTTAAAAACGTCGATGAACACGCATATAAAAATTTTTCGGGAAAGAAATTATGAAAAAGGAAAAGATACTGGTCCTCGCTTCAATTTTGCGATTAACGCCAAGAAATATAAACGCCGGACACTTTGGTTGTCGCATTTTAGTAATAGTTGAGCTTTTTGGGTATACAATGTGGTGGTATCGTGCAAGTATGACTAGGAAAAATTGTCCATGACTGTAAGTAATTTACACCGTCAAACTATTTATTCAGTCAGTCAGTCAAAGCTTAAACATTTGTCTCTCTCAGGTAATTCTTAAGCTTTTGATTTTTATTTTTTCTAAGCCTTATCAGCATCTAGCCCTGGATCAATTGATCTACTTAGATTTTTTCAAAATTTGCAGAAAATTGTCTTTGAATAGACATAATTTAACCCTATCCCTCAATAGGGGGTTTTGCCTTGATCTTCCCTGTCGTTTTTTGTAATTTTTCAGGCTCGGGCAAGGGTAGGCCAGCGTATGTTAGGACGCACTCAAACATGAGTCTGAAATATATTTGAGTACGTCCAACATACGCTGGCCTACCCTTGCCTGAGCCTTAAGCTAAAAGAATTAGAAAAAATAACAACAAGGAGACTAAGGAAAAAACCCTCCCCCCCTTGAGGGAAAGCGCCCATAAATTTTAGAAAAATTTGGACCGTACAAAATAATTGCCCTACCAGTTTTGAAATTTAATTACCGTATTTCTTCTAATAACTCACCCTGCTCTAGTAACTCACACCTCTCAACTCTGAAGACTTATATCATAGCTCAGAGTCAATATTTTGCAAAGCTGTTTATTTCATTTTATTAATTTTGACGAGCTTTACCGATTCCACTTTTAAAATTTCAAATTTTCACCGAAAAATCTTGGGATTTACCTCAATTTTCTCTGATTTTCAGGAATCTGAAAAAAATAACCGGGTGAGTTATTAGAGGAAATAGGGTGGATCAATTCATGCCTTGTTTAAAAGCTGGATCCAGAGCTACAGGCTGGAATATAAAAATTTAAAATTCTCGTGAGAAAAAACAAAGTGTTCAAATTTGACAGGTTACAACGATTTTAGAATTAAACAAACGTTTAAAGAACGATTTCAAAATCTATGTGTAAAACCTGGAAATCGCTATGTCAAGGAAAACTCCTAGTCCTTTTTTAACTACATTCCTATTTTTACACACTTTTTATTGTGCAAAAGCCAGGCGTCCACACATTTCTGCAGCTAGCTCTCTTTCTCTGCCCTTGTCAAAGCTTGTCTGTCCTAAACACTCTCCTTTTTCCAAAAGCTTCTAGGCCATTCTGTCAAGCCATAGCTGTCTTTTCCTTTTATCACGCTTCTCATAAAATGCGCTTTTCACTCTGCTTTCCACAACAAAAAAGTCTTTATTAGAGTCAATGACCAAACTCCGCTTGCTTTTTGGACTGCCAAATGTCCAGTCACTGGTCTTTGTTGCAAAAAACACTTGTTGTTTTTTGTTGATTGATAAACAAGTTGATTGATTTTTTTTGTTGTTTTGCATCTAAATTTGTTGCTGTGTTCGCACATCCCACTTGTTTATAGTCTTGTTTTGATAGTAGTTTGGCGTATTTGTATTTATTTTTTATTCAAGCTTGCTTTAGTTTTTGCGTTGCTATCACCTTCAAGACAAGTTAGCCTAGCCAACCTATAAATGCCACTTTTTTATAAGTACAGTCGATTCTTGGTATAATGACCACCCCTCAAGTCCTATGGTCTGATATTTTTTACCCCAGATTCTTCTCTCCTTGTTCCTTTTTTCAGCCTTCAGTTTAAAAATCCTGTCTCCCTTCGTTATTGATGCCGTCATTCTTCACTCCGGCCTTAGGTATCTTCTCTCTTTTGTTCCTTTTTTTCAGCCTTTGGTTTTAACTGGCGAAGACAGAAAACCAAAAACCATCGTATTTTTGACTTTTTGTAGCTCTCAGTTTCTTTTCCGATAAGATGTGCAGTCTTTTGCCGATACGGAACCAACTCGCCAACGCCAAAACCCTCGCTAACGCGAAAACTCGCCAAGAGCAAAACTCGGCAACAAAAAACTTGCCAACGAAGAACTCGCCAATGAGAAATTCAATTTAAAGGACCATTGCCACCTGTTTTGAATTGTCCTCCGCCAATTCAAATTTTTTGCCTAATCATCCAACTTCTGTACGGGGTTTTCAACTTGGTTTCTAACAAAACAAGGCCTAGAATTTAATTTTAGGTATAATTTTGTTAGAAACCAAGTTGAAAAATTCGTACGTGAATCTAACGATAAAGAACAAAAATGAGAAAATTTGAAGAAAAAAAAAGAAAAAAATTTGAATTGGCGGGGGACAACCATTGTCGGAGACGGCAATGGCCCTTTAACGGCCCCAAATGGCCGGTCTCGAAAGGGACCGTTAAATCTAGATTTTCGTTAGTGTTGTGTACTGTGTTTGAATCACCATTTGTCTTGTAGTGATTCAAATGTGTCTGTTACTGTTGTAGTATATAAAGGTCTGAACGTCTGCGTTCAGATCAGTTTGTGTCCGAATAAAGCTATTAAGAAGTCGTGTGCTCTCGTCTCTCTCAGCTACCAAACAAGGATACAACAGTTAGCAAGTATCATATGATACTTCATCGGCTAGTTTCACTGTTGGCGAGATTTGACGTTGGCGAGTTTTGGCGTTAGCGAGTTTTTCGGCGCTGGCGAGTTTCGCTGGCGGTTGCCTCCCCTTTTGATGGTTGTTTTTGATTAGTCTAAAATTTGCAAAAATTCCGATTTTGCCGGTCTTTTTTGTAAATAGTAACAGGTTTGCCAAAAGACCGGCGGCTCACAACAGTAAAAAAAACCTTTTTTTTTGCAAATCGGTGTTTTTATATCGACAGCTGCGGGACTAAGGTTGACGGGGTCGGCGCGCCCATTTCGGCTTTTCAAGCCGAACCCCCGAAAAATTTCGGTTTTCGGCTACAATTAGTCTGATCCTTGTGGTGCGGATAACCCAAGTCTGGCTGTAGCAGATGGAGCAAATAGTTGCCCGAATTTCAAACGGCCATAACTTTTTATGCTCATGCAAACTTAAGGAACAGTTTTTTCGCAGCAGACTTATCTGAACTGGCTGTTTTATTTGATAGACAATGTCCAAAAAAAGATTTTTTCTTGCCCCTTCCTTTTTGATACTCGCATTCCCCATCTAATTTTTGCCCTAACATTTGTATTGTGTTGTGTCTGCGTGCATTATTGTTGGGTGGTGATTTGTGGTATTTATGCTAGTCATTTTGCAGCTTAACCCATCAGTATTGTTATCCACAATAAATATGAGCGAGCAAAACACCACTGTCTACAAAACCTCAAGTCCTGTAATGATGCATAAGAACTCTACAGGCAGCAATGAGTCTTCACAGCAAAACTTGCTGGGCTTCCCCTTCAGAAATCCTTTTCGACAATCTGCCTCTTGGCTGGCGCATGAAAAGGTGAGTGTTTGGCTTTTTGCTTGTTCAAAACATGATAATGAGATTATCTCGGTAAATAAAATGTAATAAAAATGCTCCTAGGTTTGATCCAAACCGTCAGCTGACCGGTTTTATTAAAATTTAACCTGAATCAATCTGAAATAAAATCCTTGAAAAAAAGAAGTTTTCCTAAAAGCGCTATTTTAAGCATTGATTGTAGTTTTTTGTAGAAAATAAAATTTTAAAGTAATGTTTAAAAATAGCTACAATTATAAGATCTGGGGTCTCACAAAAATTTGGACGTGTATACCACCATCCTATAATATACCACCCCCTCCCTTACATTACACTATCGTCAAAATGCCAATTTTTTTATTATTGATAATTTTTTGCGGTCAAAAATTTTCTATCATTAATTTACTGATTTCCACCAGTAAACAATACGAACAAGTATTTCTCGGTGTTTTTTCGAATCAACATGTAGCCATAGATCTCTATTTTTAATAAGCTAAAAACGAACTCATTGTGATTAAGAAAGCGTAAAGAAATAGTGTTTATGAAACATCTCCTGTTTTAAATTAGTTTTTATGAAACAAGAGATGTTTCATAAAAACTAATTTCTCTAAAAATTTTCTCAATCACAGTTAATAGAGTGAATACGGTATTAAAAATAACCCGTTCAACAGAGAAAAGATTGCAAAAAATTAAAAAAATTAATCAAATCTTGAATATTTTAAAAATGCGACTTTTCGATGTGCTATTGAAAATATTTTCTCTCAAAAAAACAATAAAATTTAAAAAAGAGAAAACCAGAAAAAAGACAGTTGTCTGTTCCAGCCGATCACTAGAAAATTGTATCAATAAAATTCCTTGTTTCCTTCCATTTCTCCAAGAGCAGGAAAAAAGCACCGCCCATGGCGTTTACCCCTGCTTCCGTTTCTTGGTCTCTCTGTTTCACTGCTATAATAAATATATTTATTGACCAATCTGTTTTATTTGTCTTGAAATGAAAAAATTTGTTTTGATTTTTGCTAAAGTGTTTTCCGGCGGTTTTCTTAGCTGATTTTCGGTCATCTTTTTTGTTTCCTTTTATTGTATTTGTGTTTAAAGGTTGATAAAAATAGTGAATGTGTGTGTGTGTGTATTTGTTATCAAGACTTAAAAGACTTTTTATTGCTCTTTTTTGCTGTTTGGCCCCCATTTTAGAAGATTACTTTGTTGAAAAAGTGTTGACTTTGCGAAATTATTATTTTTCTCGGAGTCTTTTATTAAATAAATAAAATAGGTTAATTTTTTTAATTTTTGACTTCCGTCTCTGGTTATCCAAGATTCTAAAACTTTTCATAAATTCTTTTGACTTTAAATTATACATTTATGAAGAAACGCACTAGCTGTCACATTAAATCATCGAAACTCTTTGTATCATTAAAATCATCAAAACAAACACTCAGTCCCTCAAAACTATTAGTATAAGCTTTGCAAATGTGTAGTCTTTACAATCGGAGAATATTCAGCAAATGTAGTTCTTGTTGTCTTCTTTTTGCTTTGCTTTTAAGTAAATTCTCTTTTCGTTCTCATTTTCAGCCTTCGTTTAAAGCCTCTCGCGCTGCTGCTGTACTTGCATGCCCATGGAAATACTTTCAGTCGGCCGGACGGCATGATCCTGGCTCTTCCACCTTCTTGATGTTTCTAAAGACAGTCTTAGTTCGATAGACACCTTCAACCTTTGAGATTTCATATTAATTTTCGGAAGCTTTTTTTTTGCTTGGCACTTTCTTGGAAAAGGGGGAATACATTCTCGGCCACATTTGGACATTGATTCTACCATGCTTTTCATCTTTTTTTGATACCTCAAAAAGGTCGTGAGGAACTTCAAGGGTTGAAGCATATCGACAGAAATATCGGCACAAATAGACCCGAATAGAAACACAAATAGACCCGAATAATGTCCTATGAATGTAAAAAATAAAAATAGGAACCATGATATCCACAAGTATCTGCTCCCTTTAAGTTTTCGAGGTATTCCAAAATAGATACATTTTCTTACTTTCAAAAATGGAAATTAATTGATAATTTACGGTAATCTTTTAACAATACGCTCCCTCTTCTCTATGGTTCGCGCTGTTATTCTTGACAAAATAATCAATGCCAAGAACACTATTTTGATAAAAGGGGGCCGATTATCAGAGGTTTTACAGTTCCAAAGCTTCAGGATTTCATATCAAAATTCTAGAGCTTTTTCTGGGTCGGCTGGTGGCGAATTTCCCAGTAACTCACCGCAATTCACTTCTTGGTGTTGAACTTGAGGTAGCGATATTCTCTCAAATTCAAAAAACTGAAAGTAAAAAATTTGCATTTTGTCAATTTTTTCGTATCATATGCTGCAGCTCCCTTGAGCAGGAGTCTCCTATACCGCATGTTCCCAAAAGTGTGTTTAGACCACTTTTTAAAGCTTCCTCGTTGTTAATTGAGTAGATAACATGCTTTTAGGTGGCGGAAAGAAATTGAGTTTTCGCCTGAAGGGGGACCAAGGTAGAAGGTATCAGAGAATAGCTGGAGGCCGGATTCTTTGTTTACACAGAGGTATACTACCTAGTTTTGGTCAATGGAGCTAGGCAAAAAGAATATATATACATTTTTGATCAAAAGTCTTGCTCGGAATCATCCTGAGGTAAGTGAATGCGCACATCTCTAACTCTCAAGCCCCTTCGGTGGCGCAGGGGGCTTGGAGTTGCGATGCGCACACCCACATACCTTAGACACTAATCACTCGACAGTGACTTTGGATGCATATAACATGTACGCATACCAGAGTTTATTTATGCGATAGGTCCTAGTATTCAAAACTATCAAATTTATGTTCAAATTAGGTTTTAAAAAAAAAATTTTTTTTGAAAAATGTCCGTCCGCCACCTAAAAATATGTTTTCTACCCAAATAACAACCGGTTAAGCTTGAAAAAGTGGTCAAGACACACTTTTGGAAACATGCGCTATAAGATATTTTAGCCCTCCATTGTCACGTTGGAGTCAGTCTTTGACTGCAACAATAATCCGTAATTTAGTTGTGCCCCACCTTTGTGTGTGAACCAAACGTCACTGTTTGTTCAAGAGCTCAATCAATAGGGCAGGTCACAAAGTACAGCTCTGCCCTCCCATGCTCCATTATTTTCTCGCTACTACTGCTGTTGCTCATTAATCACGTTTTAATTTATTAAAAAATGATAGATCACCTTCTAGACACTTCTATTTATGGTTATTTTCCATTTTCACTTATTTTTTTATCTTAAAATTTTGCTCTCAGTATCTGGTTGCTTAAAAAATTTCCCGCCTTTTGAAAATTTGAAATTGCCCGTGTATGCCCCTTTGCTAGATCTCACAAATTATTTAAATTAAATCTAAATTTTGACAAAGTTCAAATTGGGATATTGATTTCGTGGTACTTATTCCGTTTGTACCTCCCTGAAGGTCGAATATTTCTCTTGTTATTTAATTATTTCCCGAAAATTTTATCAAAGGTCATTTTATCTGTACTTTTTGAAAATTTCAGTCAATTAATTTATAAAGTTTTTGTTTTTCTAAATATATCAAGTCCAACTTCGCCCCCCCCCTCTTCGCCTTGATAGAATTATAAGGGAAGTTTTTCTTTTATCGTTATACAGTTAGCTCCCTCGTCGAGACAAATTTTTACGAGACCGGCTCCAGAGTTAAGTTATTTAGGGTTTATGTGAGGGGATTAGTGGGTTTATAGGCACAATTTTCAAAAAGTTAGAATTCTTAAAATCGACACCTATGGAGGGGGTTGATACAAATAGAATAAGTTCCGGATTCGGCATTTCGGAGATAGACTAGTTGGTATTTCGATTTAGGATAATTAGCTACAAAATTATTTCCCGATTTATTTCAATTTCTACAAAAACTAATTTAAAATGTTGATATTTATTTCAAATTGCTGCGGTCTCACAAGTATAAAAGGGCGTAGTAGCGTGAAAGCATGGTTGCTGTTCTATTTAATAATACAGAGGATACCAAGCTGATTTTTTAAGCCTTCCAAAAAAGATTTTTTGATCAACCAAATACTTTTGTTGCCTTTTCTATGTAGTTTATTTGTTGTTTTTGTTCGTTTTCTACCCAAAATATTCTCCTATTCTTCAGAAATCGGCAACAAATGGCCCAACTAGTGGACAAACTGCAGCAAAGGGTGCAACGCCTAGTTTCAATGAGCGAAGTGAGTAGTATATAGCTAGGCCAAAATTTTGCCTACCCACAATCAAAATATTTTTGTGCAGCTTTTGATAAACAGCTGTCTTAAATTTAGCTTTTGAAATTTCATGCTTTTTCAATTTTGTCTGTTTTCAGAGCAGCGAGGAGTGGAAATCGTCCACCAAAAAGGAAACTTATGGACTCATGGAGCAGGAACTGGGTAAACTACTCAACACTGCCGGTGGTGATCAACAGAAATTAGAGGTTGGACTTGGTTAATCATTACTAGAAGCGATATCTGTTCAAACAAAGTTTTGGGGTTGGAAGTAATATCGCCTTTTTGGCAGGTTTAGAATCGGTAACAACTTTTCCCTGATCTCCTCGTTATTTTTGCTTGTGTTCAGGGTATAACAGAATATTCTGTTTGCAAATTATTTGTAAAAAATATTTGACGAGGCAAGTAAGTATTTCAACCGTGAATTCTGTATTGATCCATATCTCTAGAAATCACCAGGGATGAAGTCCGAATCATGTTTTTCGGGGCCTGAGACCAATTTAACATTCTTAGACACTGATAGAACGGGTTTTTGGCTCTTGTGAAGTAGTATACTCCTGCCCGGATTATCCGGGGATAAGCTTAAGTGGGTAGATAATAATAATTTGAGCCTCCTAGGCACATTTATGCCCGAATCCAATTTAATTTTTTGACCTTAATTTCAGTACTGGAAGAAGGAGTTTGAAGGTTTCAAGCATGTGTTTGCCAGGTACCTCAAAGCTAAGTCTGTGATCGACTGGAAGAAGATCCAGCCGTTGCCTGAGGATGCCATCATTCCATACTCCAACGTATTTTGTTCACAGTCCTTTGAAATATATGTTGTATAACGTCAAATTTTCAGCTGGAGATAGTCACCAACGGAGAAATCTCCAAACTACTCAGCCATCTGGTAGTGGTCAAGCTAAATGGTGGTCTAGGAACTTCCATGGGTTGCAAAGGCCCCAAGTCAGTAATTTCGGTGCGCAATGACCTCACCTTTTTGGACCTGACTCTCCAGCAGATTCAGGTAGGAGGTTTTGGAAATTTGGCCTTTCGGATGAGTTTTCGCAATAAAAATGTTTTAAAAAGTAATCTTATACCGTATATATTGTTGTAGCATCTGAACAAAACCTACAACGTGAGTGTGCCACTGGTGCTTATGAATTCTTTCAATACAGATGAAGACACCCAAAAGTTGTTGCGCAAATACGGCAATATTCGGGTTGAAGTTCACTCCTTCTGTCAGTCCCGTTATCCAAGAATAAATCGTGAAACCTACATGCCTATCGCCAAGGATCTAAACAACAACGACTTGGACTGGTCACTTACTCTATACTCTTTTTCAGTATAAACCAATATAAATAATGATTTAGTTGGTACCCACCTGGTCACGGCAATTTCTACGACTCCTTTTACAACTCTGGCTTAGTCGACAAATTCATCAATGCTGGCAAAAAGGTTGGTATATTACATAATCATATTGAGATATAAATTGGATGGGCGTTCAGTGGTTATGATTTGGAACTTGACTTATCTCGGATCTGATACCTTCAGCATGTACATACGACAACTCATAGTTGTTTTTTTCCAAAAAAGTAGACTTTTTATAATTTTTTTACATGGTTCCGATCTCTCCTTTTTAAATGACTGACATTCGACTCGCTACAAA
The DNA here is from genome assembly GCA_004194705.1 of Ditylenchus dipsaci. Taxonomy (NCBI): domain Eukaryota; kingdom Metazoa; phylum Nematoda; class Chromadorea; order Rhabditida; family Anguinidae; genus Ditylenchus; species Ditylenchus dipsaci. The sequence continues at coordinate 66,277 of SADC01001155.1, read as the reverse complement.
TTGTGACTCGCTACAGCGACTCGCTACAGATTGAATTTTCTATTGTTATGTGGGTACAGATTGTTGTACCAGACCAATTGTTGGCCGCTTCGCGGCCAATACCAGCACACTCCACATTGCAAGGGATAGGGGAACATGTAGTACATGTTTTTGGGTGAAATGGACAAAAAAGTTAAAGTGTAGCGAGTCGCAAAAAGTGTAGCGAGTCACAATTGTAGCGAGTCAAAGTTTTACCTTTTAAATGGCCGACTTCAAAATTAGCTATTGTTTTATTAACCAAAAATACATTCATTATACTAAATTACTAGATGAGAGTAAAACATGGCCATATTTTCTTAAAAATATGAAAAATTTATTTAATCAGGACAAAATTTGAACTTTGATTCAGAATAGATTATAAATTTTACAATCCATTCGTGATTTTCTTTTCTAAACTAAAAAAACTACGTTTACGGTTAGTCGAATGATTATTAGATGTGATTTTTTACTCCAAAAAAAGTGAGAATAATAATGAAACCTAAAAAATGCTGTAATATTCATGCCAACATGGTCATCAACTTAGAGACGAGTCACGAAAAAAATAAAAAAGCACACAGTGGGATTCGAAGATGTAATCTTTGAAAAGCAAAATGGTAAAGGATTTCGAGTAAATTACCGGTAAATTACCAGCGGAATGATTTTTACCGGTGAAATTCCCAACCCCAGCTTATCCTCTCGAACATCCAGTCTGAAGTCCAGGAAATTTCAATTTGCTCAATTAGCTCAATTCCCTATTTTAGTACATTTTCCTATCAAACATTGACAATCTGGGTGCTACAGTCGACTTGAACATTCTCAACTTCTTTGCCACAGACCCCAAACAGCCAGAGTTTATCATGGAGGTATGTTAAAAAAGCAGCCGTTATGTACTAAAAGCAGTGACCAATTTAGGTGACCGATAAAACTAAAGCTGATGTCAAGGGAGGTACACTCATAGAATACGAAGACAGGTTGATGTTGCTCGAGATAGCTCAGGTGCCCAGTGACTATGTAGACGAGTTCAAGAGTGTGAGCAAATTCAGGTTTGTTAAGATTGAAATAAACCATACAAAATAAACTTTACATTTTGCAGAATCTTCAACACCAACAATATCTGGGCCAACCTTGAAGCCATCAAACGAGTAGTGAAGAAGCGTGAATTGGAAATGGAGATCATAGTCAATCCGAAGCACCTGGACCGAGGAGTGGATGTCATTCAGCTGGAAACTGCTGCCGGTGCTGCAGTCAAGAATTTCAAAGGTGCTTGTGGTGAGTTGATCTTTGTGCTCCCTTTCTTTTTATAACTAATTTCACTCATTCTGTAGGTATCACAGTGCCTCGTTCCCGCTTCTTGCCAGTCAAAAAGACTTCTGATCTGTTGCTTCTCATGTCCAATCTCTATGACATTGACAGTGGCAACCTGACACTATCTTCGCTCCGATCCTTTCCTACCACTCCGGTTAGATATTTTCAGGGTTCTCATCTGTACTTTATTTCTTTTACTCACTACTTAAGTTTTGAGATTTTAGGTGAAAATCTTTATTTTCGTTGCTCAAATCTCAATAAGCACTAAATAAAATGGCAATCACAGATCATCACATCATCACACCTCTACTCAAGGAGACATGTCTGTGTGTCTGTCTGTGTGTCTGTGCACATTCGTTTCAAACGTCCGTTTCCCTTCGAGACCAAACATTTCTTTTTTTAGTCATTCTGGCTATATACAGTCAAACCTCTCTACTATGGCACCCCCAAAAGTTCGTTCCCGCCTTGGGTCCGACACTTTTTTTACCTCGATTTTTGAAGGCTTTTTCCATTTCTGTTTTGACAGTCTGGTCCCAAATATCGTAAGGATTCCGATTTTGCCGATCGTTTTTCAGAACTATAAAGAAAATTCTTCTAAGAAAGCAAAAACTCAGTTTAAAAACAGAAATTTTTGAATTTTCCTGTTTTTAAACTGAGTTTTTGCTTTTTTAGAAGAATTTTTTTTATAATTCTGAAAAACGATCGGCAAAATGGGAATCCTTACGATATTTGGGACCAGACTCTCAAAACAGAAATGGCAAAAGCCTTCAAAAATCGAGGTAAAAAAAGTGTCGGACCCAAGGCGGGAACGAACTTTTGGGGGTGCCATAGTAGAGAGGTTTGACTGTATTATATTCATTATTAGCTTTTTTGCTGTGACAGGCAGTCGTGTCTGCTCTCTCCTTTCCGTGCTCAGTGTTCAGTGGCTTGGAGTGCAAAGGGCAGGCATCAGGACTATATTCCGAAAATTTTCGAATTATTTCAAATTTTTTAGCCATTGTCGACTTTTTTCCGAATTCAAATTTTTCTTATGTGCTCAAATAAGTTTGAAAATTCTCAGCTGGCTGGATCGATCCAACTGGCTGATTTAATTCATCTGGCTGGATTGATCCAACTGGCTGAGTCGATTCATTTGGCTGGATTGGTCAATCTATCCATTTGAATCGATTCGTCTTAATTGATTGATCATTCATCCAATCATGCCTCTACCATCTGACATCCAATGGCCTTCTGGCATTTGTTCAATTGATCATTGAATCGTTTATCTTTACCTCTCCATCATCTAATTGAACGACCCATTTCCTATCATTCACAGGCCTATAATCCTCTGCAATCTAATAGTCAATCATACACAACCCTTACAGTGCAACTCTTCACTATTCCACTTCCAATCATCGTTGGGTCTTTCGAATCTGAATTGCTGCAATCATCAGGGCTCCACAATACAAGAAGTTGGAGGGGGAGTGCAGAAGAGTGAGGGATGGGAAGAAGGAGAAATTGAATGCCCCGGGCTGGCCCCGCGGATGCGCGGCCGGAAAACTAGTTTTTTATACTAAAAATGACCAAATTGTACTTTTTTGGCAAACTGTACTTTATTTCGAAATGTTAAGATGAGAACCCTGAGTATTTTGCATTCTTCTTACTTTACCGTCTTAAACTTTGAAAAAATTTTAATTTTTTGTGTGCTGAATGCGAGAAAGGTACTCAATGCGAGAATTTTTCTATGGCCGGGGCAGGATACTAAAAATTTGACTTAGTTAGATGCTCGGGACCCAAAGTTTAAAAAACCTACGCTTACCTAAATTTTTAAATGCTTCACAAGATTCGATAAATAAAATTTGCGGGCACCTAGGCACGCACACGGGACAGGTGGATTTTTCATATTACTTGGCTTGATCCGCCCACAACCCGCAACGTTCAGGTACTTGATTTTATGAGAAATGATGAAATTTATTCCAAAAAACTGATAGCCGGATCACGAGCCCTATTCTCCTTCTATGATCAAAATTAGTGTTGTAATTTTCAGTTGGTGAAACTGGGCAGCAGCTTTGACAAAGTCAACGACTTTCTCAAACGGTTCCAGGGTATTCCCGATTTATTAGAGCTAGACCATTTGACTGTTTCCGGAGACGTGTGGTTTGGTAGGGATGTCACACTCAAGGTTAGTTTAGACTTGATTTAATTTTGAAGTCGCGCGTTAGTGTAATATACCCCTCCCAGAAAGCGCTTATGTGATCACCCCACCCACAAATGTTTACTTAAGCTTGGATTTAGGTTTAGGATCAGAGCCTGACCATTAGTAAGAACACTTTTGCACAAGTTTTTTTTCAAAAATGAAGGTTTTAGGTACCCTCCAAAAATTATTGGAAAGGGTGTATTGCTAGCTTGTTTGGGAGGGCTATATCACACTAGCGTCAAAAGTTGTTATTTTAGGGCACTGTGATCATCATTGCCAATCATGGAGACAGGATTGACATACCCACTGGAACTATGCTTGAGAATAAGATAGTGAGCGGTAACCTTCGAATTCTGGACCACTAAGCCAATAGGTCACAAGTACAACAATCATATACATGCTCCTTTTGATACATCGACAAACCGCACTTATTATTGTAGCTTATATAGCATTTGGAGAATCATAGCAAAGAAAATATATAAATTATGAAGATTAGGTGCTATGTTAGGGTTGGGCTATTAGTCGAAGTGACTCGGCCATATTCCGCCATATGTGTACGACCCGACCCTATTATAGATAAAAGCTTGGTCCAAATGGTGTCACGAAATAAGAACTTGTTTCCTTCCAAAATCTTATGTTTTATACAGCGCTCCAAACTCAAAATGTTTAAAAGGCTGTACCTCATTTCGTAACGCGCCATTTCGTAACAGGTTCATTTCGTAACAATTTTTTCCGTAACAGATTAAAATAAATTAGGTAGCGCCTTAACATCACTGTTACGAAAAAAAATGTTACGAAATAAAGCTGTTACGAAATGAACCTGTTACCAAATGAACCTGTTACCAAATGAACCTGTTACCAAATGAACTTGTTACCAAATGAACCTGTTACGAAATGGCGCGTTACGAAATGAGGTACAGTCGTTTAAAACCTTTGCTCAAGAAAAGGGTACTTTACCAAAAAATGCTATTTTAACCAGTGCTTTTTGTATTTTTGGTGTTACAAAATAAGATTTTGACGTAAAATTTTATAAAAATAATAAGATTTGTTTCCCAAAATAAGTACAAATCTTATTAGTGAGTACAATACGGAGCCCTGTTTATTGCACACATGAGTGTCAATATTATCGACAAATAAATCGATATTCAAAACTATGGCTGGATCTGGTCGGTTTACCGAACCGGTGGGTAACGGTTAGCTGAAACCTGTTTTTTGGGCTAATAAATCGAAACCTAAGACTGGGTTCAGTCAAATAGAAATTTTATTCACAACAAAAATAACACGAAAACCGAGGACAGGCCAGTAAAGCTACCGAAAAAAAATTGAAAAAAGGTTTTTTAACCCACCAATCCAAATAAATACGATCAAATATAACCCTACCCGAAACCAACCCAATGTATAAAAACAAACTTGAAATCATTGGATCGCTTTATTCAGAACATCATGGTAACATATAACGGTATATAACGAAACAAAATCTGGCTATTGATTTTTATTGTTCTCTCATATCTTGTCTTCATAAGTGTCCATTTCATCCTTGAAAGAAGGACATCCACTGCCAACACCAACTAAAGATGATTCAAAAAAGGAACAAGGATCGATGGAAGACCAGCACGATTGATGGAAAGGCTAAAATTTCTCAGATAAGGACAGCAAAATTGTAAATAATGTGAAGGATCAAAGCCTAAGCTGATTCAAGAAGAATTTTTAATGGTTTTCAAAACTTGTACTACAGGGCTCGGTACTCAACATTTTGAAACATAAAGGACATTTTTATAATCAGTAGATAGATAAAATTGGTTAGTAAAAAGTACGGAACCGCTAGGAAAATCCTGCATTTAGAATTAAGACTGCTAAAGTTAAGCCAAAAACAAACCGACCTTTCCTCGCTCAACAACGCAATCCTTTATTTTCCAAGCATCATCGTCATCGTCCCAATACTCGCCGAATGTTTCGTGGCAGACACAACACTTCTAAAACGAAAACATGTTAATCGTTTTCATATCAAATTAAAGTGTTCTTTTCAAATAACATTGTTTTAAAAGTGAGTGACACAGTCGAAATTGGTTTATAATTGAAAAAAAAAATTTAAGATATCAATGATTTTAGAAAAAATAGCAAAAATCAGCAGAATTATGACAAAAGCTCGTTCTTTACGAAATAGTCCGTATATGCATTTAAAGGAGGGTACATCTCTTGTCCGTATCTGGTCCGCATGGAAATCGTTTAAATTGAAATTAAACCACTTTCTGAGCTTGCTAGTTACTTGCTGGTTCGTATTTCTCTGGGTGTAAACTTAATTTTATTCGCAGTTTTTTAGCGACTGAGCTGAATTCATGCTAAAAATATCGACGAATTCATTAAAAAGATTTCCGGGATTGCTCTTTCAGTCAACCACTGTCTTAAATTTGTGAAATCAGCCAACCATATATTTCGGTTTATGTCTATTTTATCTATCGGTCTATTTTATTACTTTTTAAAAATTGATAGTCATTTTCTAGAGTCAGAGATACGCAAGGTACTTCATAAAAAATTCCTCATCAAATAGAAATAGACAGCACGTCAAAAATTACTTCAGGAATCGGGTAGCTTGGATAGCTTGATTTACAAAAATTACCGATTTTCGAACAATAGTCAAATTTTTATTCCTGGTTTTAATGTAGCTTAGCTATTATGCTTCTGGAATCATGCCTGATAATCTAGCTCAGTTCGAAAGACCCTGACAATTATTTTTGTAAATGTGAAAAAATGAAGTTCACATCCATGGAGATTCGAACCAACAAGCTTAGAAAGTGGTTTAATTCGAATTTAAACAATTTCCATGCGGGACCAGATACGGACAAGAGATACACTAGCCCTTTAAAGAAAATGGCAAAACTAGAGCTTTCAGACAAGCCATAGATCAGTTTCCCAGAGTAAAAACAAAGGAATGAGAGTAGCCTAAAATTTTGCCAAAATAAAAGGCCACCCTGTATTACGAAAGAAAGTTAATGATTGCACAAATAAATTACCTTGACTTCGAGTTCGCCAGAAAACATATCGGTATTACACTTCTCAGCAGTTCTCCCGATAGTCTTCTCATCTAGAAATCGGAATTAAATTGAAAATTCAAAGGTGAAAAAAAGACTTACCAACAATGCTAGTTTGATTCACAAGTTCCGTTTCAGAGTAAGAGAACCAATCCTAAAATGAATGCATAAAGACTTTTACGAAGCACAACCTTTGTTTTATCTATGAAACTAAAGATAAAGTCTAAGCCTAAAATATATATTTTTTCCGAAAAATGAGACAGATCAAGGCACACTGTAATCAAAAATACTTGTCCCATAACTGTTCCAAAACCATTTGAATTACTTTTTAGGAATTAATAGAATCTCCAATCCCAACGTTTGCCCAGTCCTTCAGTTACGATATATTCACAAAATCTTCACATATGTATGGGTGCATTTTTATGGGTTCACGCATTAAAATTTTAGAAATCCCTTTAAACTGGCATTAACACTGAAACTTGGAATATAAATGATATTTTGGGTAAAATTTTTAGAATTGACGCTCCTATTTTTTAAGATAAAAGCCGTAAAAACAATATTTTGTCCACCTTCGTGACAGAAAAAGAATTCAGGCTGTTTTTAGACCAGCGCATTGATACTCGAAGAAATCAGTGAAAGCACAAAACACTAGTAAATCAGAAGACATACCGTACCTATTCTAATAAGGCCCCCTTAAGGCATTATTTTCCAAAAAAACCTCAAGTGGTCTAAGAAACTTGTTCATCAAAAGGATCACTTTTGATTTATTTGATCACCTACCTTCAAATTTAGACTGTAAAACACCATTAGAAGGCCTGAAACCATTTCTAAATGAGAATTTCACAACAATCACTACCCAATGATTCACAAAAGGCTGACATATTTGAGAATAGAAAAGCAGGAGAATAAGTACAATTGAGTATCGATATAGCATACACTCGATACAGTGTACTCCTACAATTAATGTCCACCACGAACCAAATATTTTTGGCCCGCGTGCTTGAATGCTTGAATAGTTTGCACCCAAAGTCGGTCCCCAGGGTATACACAACACGTAGACTTGAATGTATTACACAACGTTCTAAAGCAGTAACGACCATCTTTTGCTTAACAATGTGCCCAAATCTAACTCATATATTTTAAAAAAAGATACTCGTAACAAAAGAAAGTTTTGGTAAAAGGAGACTCACAAAAACTATATTTGACTTCAGATTATTCTAAAAGTCAAAGAATTCCGAGCTTAACACACCCAAGAACACAGAATATTTGGTTTCACACGACGCCCTTCGCCGAACAAAAATATTATAAAATTTATTACAGGCTTAGTAAAAAAAGGAAAATTCACAAATTACAACAAGGACAATCAGTGAAACTATTACATCAGTCATAAACCAGGGCCTTGTTCTGCTGTACTGACGTTCTTTGGATTCGATTGCATCCTTGACATGCCAATCCTGATGAACTTGATAAGCTCGGCCATAGAGATCTTTAAAGGCAATTCCACAACGTGCGCACTCGATTCTTGCTTTGTGCAACGCATTCACCACTGAGTCATATCGACTAAAAAAGAGTAAATTAGACGTAATTGCAAATATGACAATATACAGGGTGTTTCAAGAAATTTCCTGCTTTTGAAATGGGCATCACTTTTTTACTGTCACGATCTTGAATTTCTCTGAACCCAAAACTATTTATCTTGACGAGGATTTTTGTTTTCCGAAAAAAAGTTTCCCGTAAATTTTTACTCTTTTGCTTTAGTCCCCCTATGGTCCAAAATGATCAATCTTGTCATCTTGTTGGACCATAGGGGACCAAGGCGAAAAGTAAAAAGTTTCGGGAAATTTTTATTCGGAAAACAGAAATACCTGCTAAGATGAACATTTTGGAACATTTTTACAGAAGTTCAAGGACGCGTCAGGAAAAAAAGTTATGCCCATTTTAAAACCAGGGACTTTCTTGAAATACTCTGTAAAACGAATATCAGTTAAAAACGGTCACTATAACAATTTTCTAACAGCGACCTTTAAATCCCTAATCGACTAAAAATGATGTATGTAATGTCAAGCTCAAACATCCCGCTCACTCCATGTAGGGGTAAATGACCCAACATGTCATGTGGCCGTCCACGATTAAAACACCACACAAAAAGCAATGAAATTCTAACTGAGATAAGTAGCTTTTTTACATAATAGGTGTGCAAAAAACCTACATCACCAGTGACCGCAGACTGAACTGATCGAGACTGGACATCGGAGCAGCCATCCTTTGCAAATTTTGCAGAAAGTAGCCATGATTCGACGGAACTGGTGCATCATCTTTGCCTACAGTAGAAGGTATCGGAGTGTACTTCGGGTTGCAGGGAACCTTCTGTTGACCCTTAGCGGCAACTGCTTGGCTGACCTTATCCAAAACACCCGACTTCTGCAACTTATTCAAAAAACTTTGTACATCCAGCGGATCATCTAGAACAGGCCATGCTATATTTTGAGCAGGCATAAATACAAAATATGAACTAACCTTTCTTTGGTGGCGTCTCTGGCCTTGGCTGAGGTATTTGGATAGCTGTACTTCTAGGCAAAGCTTCCAGCTTCTGCTGGCCAATACGTATTTCTGGCAAGAAGCGCGTCATCTAAAGGTAATGGTAAGAATTAGTTGCAAGAAGAGGATAATTAGGATAACCTCATAGGAAGGCTCGGGCATAACTTTGATTTCTGGCACCGGTCCACACAGTCTGATCTCATGTCGCCTCCCATTGATTGAAGCAACGATAGGAGGCCCACCAAAAGTTCCTTTGAACGGAAAATTGCCCATGTATAGCTCGCGAGAAGGAGTGCCGAATCTGAGCACATGCGTTTCTCCATCGATGTAGACTGGTCGCGATTCCCCAAATGCCAGTCTATAAGGAACATTGTCGATGATCACGTCTCTTGCAGGCCCACTGAATACGATTCGATGCGGCAGTCCATTTCTCTCGATCACAGCTTCTTCGCCAACAAAGAATACCTCAAAATTGAAAAAAATCAGCCCACTATTAATGAATTTAGAAATAATGCAAACCTCATGCGCCTTGCCATCCACAAAGACACGTTTGTTCATTGTCGATGGGACGAGGAAGAGCCAACAACAATGTACGGAGCAGAAGAAAACGCATGATAACCTGGGGAGATGGTTGGCTGAAACTTTCAGCGTCAAATGATTTTAAAAAATCAGATCAAAATTACCTGCTGACGAAGGGTAGGAGCACTCATAGGATATTTCGGAGACACATTCGCTGGAAACTGCGGAGATTCACTCATGAAACGCTGTGGAAGAGCATTCACCGGAGACTGTGCAGGAACATTCATCGGAGATCGCGGAGGAGCATTCATCGGAAATCGTGGAGGAACATTCACTGGATATCGTAGACGAGCATTCATTGGATTTTGCGGAGGAACATTTACTGGATATTGCGGAAGAACATTCCTTGGAAAATGCATCTCGTGGACTTGCTGGCGCGGCGGAAAATTTCTTGGATACTGCACCCTGTTGTCCCACTGTCCTGGCATTTGCGGCGGTGGCATAGCATAGGGATGACTTCTACTCTTGGATTGAGCAAAATTAGGATTGACGTGCACCATTTTCGTTGCTATATTTGACATTCAGCTAAAAGCTAGAAATTGAATGCAAAGTGATTGCGAAGCAGACTAACAAAGATTGGTAATCTTATCGAATTAACCCAGATAGTTTTTATACATCGATAAAGCAGGGTATCTGAATGGTCATTATGAGAAGCTGGTAAGGCGGAAAATCGCCGCAACAGCTACGAAACTTACATACATAAGTTTTCTACATAAAAATTTCTCTACAGCTCTGTTGCGAACTGGTCATTCCCCATACAGTCGAGTCTCGATTTAACGTACCCCCTGGGGACCGTCCCTAGGGGTACGTTAAATCGAGGGTACGTTAAATCGGGGGTTAATTTGACGGAGTTTATTATTGGAAGGACCAACCCTAGGGGTACGTTAAATCGAGGGTACGTTAAATCGAGGGGTACGTTATATCGGGGTACGTTATATCGGGGGTACGTTATATCGGGGGTACGTTAAATCGAGACTCGACTGTACTGAAATTCTCAAAATTGAAAATTTACACTTAAAAGCTTGTTCGTGCTTCCCCCTTTACTATAGCGCTGGATCTGTGTGTCTGTACGTCACAAAAAATGTTTAGGTATGTTTCGCTTATCGTAACCAAAATCTGATTACACCATTCGATTCCTCGTGGTCGGTTTCCTTCCTGGAAAAATGCTAAATTCTGGGGTCAACCGAGTGAAAAAAAAGTTATGGCCTCTTGAAAGTTGCCAAAAACCACAGGGGGACCAAGTCAATTTTGGGTCATTTTTGGATTACCTTGGGGGACCAAGGCATGCAAAATGGTTCGAATCCCGGTGGTAGCATGCATTATTATTTTACCTCGAAAGGATTAGTTAGTGCAGTATATGGTTAGTGAGTGGCCTGGTAGGGTATGTGGTTGGCCTGATAGGGTAGTTCAGTGGCCTGGTGAGGTAGTCAGATGTCCAGTAGAGTTGGTACATAAAACAGATGCACCAGTGGGAATATCCAAACTATAGGCATCATAGAACTACCAGCGGGTACCCACTTGGATACAGCCGAACCACCTGCGCTCATAGAACTACCGCCAGGCACCCACTTAGATGCACCCGAACCACCTGGATATTCCATAGGGTATATACCCTGAGGTATATACTTTTGAAAGTATATTTCCAAACCTAACCTGCGGGCTTACGTCACCGCTTTCTTTTAATTATTTGAGGCTTACAGGTTTAAAAAATAAGAAAGTCAAAGTTTGCGAAATATAATTGGTATGGTACCCAGTTTTCAAATCTTGGATAATCCAAAAGTAGGTACCCTACCAATTATATTTTGTAAACTTCGATTACTTTATTTTTTTGAACCTGTCAGCCCAATGAATTACAAAAATGCGGTTACGTAAGCCCGCAGATTAGGTTTCAAAATATACTTTCAAAAGTATATTTGGAATATACCTCAGGGTATATACCCTATGGCATATCCAGGTGGAGTACCATAAGGTATATCCCAAGTACAATTTTTAAAGTATTTTAAGAAACCTCATCTGCGGGCTAACGCAAACGCTTTCCTGTAATTATTTAGGGTTAATAGTTTCAAAAAAAATAAGGTAGTTGAATTTCACAAAATGTAATTAGTAGGGTACTCACTTTTCGAATATCGGATATTTCCAAGTGAGTACCCTACTAATTACATTTTGTGAAATTCAACTACCTTATTTTTTTTGAACCTGTTAACCCAAATAATTACAGGAAAGCGTTTGCGTTAGCCCGCAGATGAGGTATCTAAAAATACTTAAAAATTGTACTTGGGATATACCTTATGGTATATACCCTATGTTATGTTCAGGTGGAGTACCCCAAGGTATATCCCAAATACAATTTTAAAAGTATTTTACAATACTTTATCTGCGGGCTAACGCAAACGCTTTCCTGTAATTATTTAGGATTAATAGGTTGAAAAAACAATAAGGTAGTCGAATTTCACAAAATTTAATTAGCAGGGTACCCACTTGGAAATATCAGATATAAGGATATTAGAAAAGTGAGTACCCTACTAATTACATTTTGTAAAATTCAACTACTTTATTTTTTTTAACCTATTAACACTAAATAATTACAGGAAAGCAGTTGCGTATGCCCGCAGATGAGGTATCTTAAATTACTTCAAAAAGTATGTTTGGGATATACCTTAGGGTATATACCCTATGGTATATTCAGGTGGAGTACCCAAGGTATATCCCAAACACAATTTTAAAAGTGTTTTGAGATACTTTATCTGCGGGCTAACGCAAACGCTTTCCTGTTATTATTTGGGGTTAACAGGTTCAAAAAACAATAAGGTAGTCGAATTTCACAAAATTTAATTAGTAGGGTACTCACTTGGAAATATCCGATATTCGTAAAGTGAGTACCCTACTAATTACATTTTGTGAAATTCAACCAACTTATTTTTTTTTGAACCTATTAACCCCAAATAATTACAGGAAAGCGTTTGCGTTAGCCCGCAGATGAGGTATCTAAAAATACTTTAAAAATTGTACTTGGGATATACCTTATGGTATATACCCTATGTTATGTTCAGGTGGAGTACCCCAAGGTATATCCCAAATACAATTTTAAAGTATTTTACAATACTTTATCTGCGGGCTAACGCAAACGCTTTCCTGTAATTATTTAGGATTAATAGGTTGAAAAAACAATAAGGTAGTCGAATTTCACAAAATTTAATTAGCAGGGTACCCACTTGGAAATATCAGATATAAGGATATTAGAAAAGTGAGTACCCTACTAATTACATTTTGTAAAATTCAACTACTTTATTTTTTTTAAACCTATTAACACTAAATAATTACAGGAAAGCAGTTGCGTATGCCCGCAGATGAGGTATCTTAAATTACTTCAAAAAGTATGTTTGGGATATACCTTAGGGTATATACCCTATGGTATATTCAGGTGGAGTACCCAAGGTATATCCCAAACACAATTTTAAAAGTGTTTTGAGATACTTTATCTGCGGGCTAACGCAAACGCTTTCCTGTTATTATTTGGGGTTAACAGGTTCAAAAACAATAAGGTAGTCGAATTTCACAAAATTTAATTAGTAGGGTACTCACTTGGAATATCCGATATTCGTAAAGTGAGTACCCTACTAATTACATTTTGTGAAATTCAACCAACTTATTTTTTTAAACCTATTAACCCCAAATAATTACAGGAAAGCGTTTGCGTTAGCCCGCAGATGAGGTTTCTTAAATACTTTAAAAATTGTACTTGGGATATAACTTATGGTACTCCACCTGGATATACCAAAGGTATATACCCTAAGGTATATCCCAAATACAATTTTAAAAGTATTTTCAGAAACCTGATCCGCGGACTAACGCAAACGCTTTCCTGTAATTATTTGGGGTTAATAGGTTTAAAAAAAATAAGGTAGTTGAATTTTAGAAAATGTAATTAGTAGGGTACCCACTCGAAATATCCGAGATTTGAAAAGTGGGTACCCTACTAATTACATTTTCTAAAATTCAACCAACTTATTTTTTTTAAACCTATTAACCCCAAATAATTACAGGAAAGCGTTTGCGTTAGCCCGCAGTAAGTATTTCTAGAAATACTTTTAAAATTGTACTTGGGATATACATTAGGGTATATATGTTCAGGTGGAGTACCCCAAGGTATATCCCAAATACAATTTTAAAAGTGTTTTCAGATACCTCACCTGCGGGCTAACGCAAACGCTTTCCTGTAATTATTTGAGGCTAACAGGTTTAAAAAAGTAGGGTAGTCGGAGTTTACAAAATATAATTTGTATGGTACCCAGTTTTCAAACTGGTCTATCACAAAGTAGGTACCCGACTAATTATATTTTGTGGATTTCCTAAAAAAACCTGTTTTAAACCTGTCAGTCTCGAATAAACTAGAAAGCGGTTACGTAAGCCCGACATTATTATTGGAAAACTTTTTAACGTTATTTGAATCTACTTTAGGGTATATCAGGGGGTACGTAAGGGGTACAGTTTTTCAGATATTTTTAAAAATGGGGTACGTTAAATACGAGTCTTCGCCATAATCATTTTGGTTAAAAGTTGAAAATTTACCCTTGAAAGCTTGTTCGTGAGAAGAGGAGTAGTAATTTGTTCAGAATTTCACGCTGAGCAAGATAGGAGAAATACATTCTCCCAAAAAATGCTCTTACCATGGAACTCTTCACGGGTTGATTGCATGAAATAAGACAGTTTGGCGCCGTTTAATTATTTGATTTATCTTCTCATACGAGGAGAATTTTGCGCAGCTAAAACACCTATCTGTGCCCGAATGCATAAACAGTCGGTCCGGAACTTCGTTACTTTCCGGAAAGCGTTTTATGCATTTGACACTGGTGCAGAATTTAACGAGCTATCAGATAAATACAAGATTACTCGTTAACTGGTCGTATAACATGCAAATATTGGCATTTTTTTAAAATTACATGAAATAAGAAATTCAGTTACTTTTTATGAACCTCGAAAAATCGATACAATCGCCGTTTACTTTTCAAGACTTGAGTCAGGTCACTTGGCTGTATCAGAAAGGGCAGAAACTGCATTCATTTTGATGTCAAAACAAGCAGCATTTAACAAGAGAAAGTACTGAAACAATCAAAAAAGTGTTGGTGCGTAGGCCTTTTCCGGGTTATTTCAAATTCGCGCCTTTTAAGCCCTGTTTCCATGAGCGGATTTTCCTTTCACTCTCACTCTCAGTCTGCCTCGCAGCCACTTCACTCTCAGTGTGTACCCAACAGGAAAAAATTGCCTTTCAGTCTTACTTTCACTCTCACTCGCACTCTGACTTTCAGTGTACCAATGAGTTTTTTAAAAAATTTGACTCTCACTTTCAGTGTATCCAAAGACTTTTTTCAGTCTCACTCACAAATTTTCGGGAAGGAGAGAGATGTGCATTTTAGATTGTGTCGAATCAAATGTGCCTTTTTGATTTGTGCCCGTGCAGTTTGTGTGCCTTTTCAAATTGTGCCTATGTATTTTGTGTCACGATTTTGACTAATTTTAGCTATCAAAAAAACGTAATTATTTCCCAGAAGGCTCCAATTCACAATCGTCCATGACCAGCACTTTGGGTCAAGCGATCACTTCACAGTTGCGCACAACAAAAAATTTTTTTTCACGTTGTCCGGGTTACAAAACCTATTTTCTGGACTAATTCGGGTATGCTGATGATGGTTTGACAGTAGCAAAATAACATTTTTCGGGTATTTTTTTAGTTTTATAGAATAACTGATTTTAGTAAAATCATTATTAGCTAAACTCAAAAAATACCCGAGAAAATGTTATTTGCTACTGTCAAACCATCTTCAGCATGCCTGAGTTAGTCCAAAAAAAAGGTTTTGGAACATGAAAAACGTAAAAAAAAATTTCGATCCAAGTGGACGACCGCTTGTTTTGTTGTACCCAGGTGGTAGTACCCAGGTTGGGGACTCAGGTAGTGCAGTAGTACCGGGTAGTAATGTTCTTGTCTTGTAAAAGGGCTTTTTAAAATGTAAAATATTTTTCTATGATCCAACCTCAGTTCTACTGGATAATCCATACACAACCAACCAAGTGGTCGACCACTTGGATCAAAATTTTTTTTTACGTTTTTCATGTTCCGAAACCTGTTTTCTGGACTGATTCAGGCACGCTGAAGATGGTTTGACAGTAGGGAAATCACGTTTTATCGAGAAAGTTTTAAGTTTCAGGCAATAATTGATTTTGCAAAATCAATTATTGCACAATACTCAAAAAATACCTGAGAAAACGGTCTTTTACCACTGTCAACCATCTTCAGGCGTCCCGAATCAATCCAGAAAACAGGTTTTGGACGCGAAAAAAGTAAAAAAAAATTTTGATCCAAGTGGCCGACCACTTGTTTGGTTGCTTCAGACTAAAAATATAATGAGGCTTGACTTGCCTAAGTAGGTTTATGTGAAGAAACATACAGGAGATACAAGGAGAGAAAAATAAATAAAAAAGTCGAAATGTTTACTCTCAGTCTGCCTCTCACTCTCACTCTCAGTCTTTCAGTTTCAAGTCTTATAAAAGTTGCCATTCACTCTCACTCTCAGTCTGCCTTTCACTCTCACTCTCACATTGGGTACACACTAGGGTTGCCTCCCTCCCTCCTCTCCCCCCGCTTTTTCGACCAATTTTTCCTATACCTCCCCCCGCTCCCCCCCCCGCAAAAAAAATTGGCCACCTCCCCCCGTTTCTCCCCCGCTTCCCAAAATGACCCCCGTCACCCCCGCAAAAAATTCAGTCGAAAAAAACTCTCGGATGAGGTCATTTTTCAGAACGCGGCCGAGAAGGGTCAAGATTTATCGAACCAGAGGAGTGGCAATAATAATAATAATATCGTAGCTTTGACTTCAGAAGTGTTTCAAAAGCCTTCAGATTCATTCTAGACTCCTGTTTCAAAAATTTTCAGTCCGAGGCTTGTAAATTAATCAGGCACCCCCGCACTCCCCGCTCACAGCTTCTCCCCCCGCAAGACCGTCTAAAGGCTAATCCGTTTAGTTTGTTATTTTCCATACTTAAGTGTTCAACCACATAGAAACATCATCTCAGACAATTTTATGACAACAGAAACGCTCAATAAACAGAAGAGTAAATGAAACGTAACATACAGTCAAACCACGTATTTACAAACCCTCGACTTAACGAAAAATTTAACATAACGAATTTTTTTTCGATGCCTATTTGGTCAGTGATTCGGGAAAATGACTACATAGTCTACCCCCGACTTAAGAACTATAATTTTTGCGCGCAGTGGCATGTGCAAAATTTGAATTGGCGGGACACTTCCCTTTCGTCTCAAACTTCACTTTTTGGAGTCGTTCGACATTACTCCAAAGAGTAAAGTGCGAGACGAAAGAGAAGTGTCCTCCACCAATTAAAATTTTGCACATGCCACTGCGCGTTTAAAGGGGCATGCCCGTGCCCGACACGGTGAATTTTGAATTTCCAAAAGCGGGGACCACTTTAATTGCGTGAGACCGAAAAAATTCAAATTCAAATTTTCATTTCTACTGTTTGTGCTGTCGTATGTTAGACGTGGCTAACGTATTCTCTTGCAAATTTTAATATTCGCCGTGTTACAGCGACAGAAAAGAAAGTTCACCGTGTTTCAGTGTGTCATTTTTCAGTTTTTTTTGGGGTTTACTAAAGGGGGAGTAAACTTTTCGCAAAAATTCGATTGAGCGGATCAGATTTCGGTTCGATGGCTCAATCGCTCAGAATTCCACCCTGAACCATTCTCAATCATCTTAAACCACCCTAAGCACTGATTTAGGGTAGTTAGATACCGTCTGGAGCAGTTTAGGATGGTGTAGGTTGTTTGACGATAACGAGAGATTTGCTGCATTGTAAACGGTACGAAAGAACGAAATTGTGAACGCAAAACTTTTCCTCGTCTCGCGTCATTGGGAACGCCGTATTAAGAAGCATGTGAGACAGGAAAAATTGGGCTACTCGGTTTTACCCCTCCCAAAAGCTACTCGGTTACATCTCACAATAATTTTGAGGCTTAGCCCTTAGGCTTTGCTCAGGGCCAACCATACTAATTTCAAGTTTTTTTCTCAAAAGTATGCTTTTACGTACCTCCAAAAATTATTGGGAGGGGTGAAACCGAGTAGCTTTTTGGAGGGGTAAAAACGAGTCGCGTCAAAATTATGGCAAAAGTAGAGAAGTTCATGAAGCAAGACAACCAGACTAGTCCTTATATTGAGCACAGGAACAGCAACAATAACACATGAACTACAACGGAATTTGATGAAATATCTAGCTGCTCATCTTCGATCATTCTGGACCACTAAGCCAATAGGTCACAAGTACAACAATCATATACATGCTCCTTTTGATACATCGACAAACCGCACTTATTATTGTAGCTTATATAGCATTTGGAGAATCATAGCAAAGAAATATATAAATTATGAAGATTAGGTGCTATGTTAGGGTTGGGCTATTAGTCGAAGTGACTCGGCCATATTCCGCCATATGTGTACGACCCGACCCTATTATAGATAAAAGCTTGGTCCAAATGGTGTCACGAAATAAGAACTTGTTTCCTTCCAAAATCTTATGTTTTATACAGCGCTCCAAACTCAAAATGTTTAAAAGGCTGTACCTCATTTCGTAACGCGCCATTTCGTAACAGGTTCATTTCGTAACAATTTTTTCCGTAACAGATTAAAATAAATTAGGTAGCGCCTTAACATCACTGTTACGAAAAAAATGTTACGAAATAAAGCTGTTACGAAATGAACCTGTTACCAAATGAACCTGTTACCAAATGAACCTGTTACCAAATGAACTTGTTACCAAATGAACCTGTTACGAAATGGCGCGTTACGAAATGAGGTACAGTCGTTTAAAACTTTGCTCAAGAAAAGGGTACTTTACCAAAAAATGCTATTTTAACCAGTGCTTTTTGTATTTTTGGTGTTACAAAATAAGATTTTGACGTAAAATTTATAAAAAAATAAGATTTGTTTCCCAAAATAAGTACAAATCTTATTAGTGAGTACAATACGGAGCCCTGTTTATTGCACACATGAGTGTCAATATTATCGACAAATAAATCGATATTCAAAACTATGGCTGGATCTGGTCGGTTTACCGAACCGGTGGGTGGGTAACGGTTAGCTGAAACCTGTTTTTTGGCTAATAAATCGAAACCTAAGACTGGTTCAGTCAAATAGAAATTTTATTCACAACAAAATAACACGAAAACCGAGGACAGGCCAGTAAAGCTACCGAAAAAAAATTGAAAAAAGGTTTTTTAACCCACAATCCAAATAAATACGATCAAATATAACCCTACCCGAAACCAACCCAATGTATAAAAACAAACTTGAAATCATTGGATCGCTTTATTCAGAACATCATGGTAACATATAACGGTATATAACGAAACAAAAATCTGGCTATTGATTTTTATTGTTCTCTCATATCTTGTCTTCATAAGTGTCCATTTCATCCTTGAAAGAAGGACATCCACTGCCAACACCAACTAAAGATGATTCAAAAAAGGAACAAGGATCGATGGAAGACCAGCACGATTGATGGAAAGGCTAAAATTTCTCAGATAAGGACAGCAAAATTGTAAATAATGTGAAGGATCAAAGCCTAAGCTGATTCAAGAAGAATTTTAATGGTTTTCAAAACTTGTACTACAGGGCTCGGTACTCAACATTTTGAAACATAAAGGACATTTTTATAATCAGTAGATAGATAAAATTGGTTAGTAAAAAGTACGGAACCGCTAGGAAAATCCTGCATTTAGAATTAAGACTGCTAAAGTTAAGCCAAAAACAAACCGACCTTTCCTCGCTCAACAACGCAATCCTTTATTTTCCAAGCATCATCGTCATCGTCCCAATACTCGCCGAATGTTTCGTGGCAGACACAACACTTCTAAAACGAAAACATGTTAATCGTTTTCATATCAAATTAAAGTGTTCTTTTCAAATAACATTGTTTTAAAAGTGAGTGACACAGTCGAAATTGGTTTATAATTGAAAAAAAAAATTTAAGATATCAATGATTTTAGAAAAAATAGCAAAAATCAGCAGAATTATGACAAAAGCTCGTTCTTTACGAAATAGTCCGTATATGCATTTAAAGGGAGGGTACATCTCTTGTCCGTATCTGGTCCGCATGGAAATCGTTTAAATTGAAATTAAACCACTTTCTGAGCTTGCTAGTTACTTGCTGGTTCGTATTTCTCTGGGTGTAAACTTAATTTTATTCGCAGTTTTTTAGCGACTGAGCTGAATTCATGCTAAAAATATCGACGAATTCATTAAAAAGATTTCCGGGATTGCTCTTTCAGTCAACCACTGTCTTAAATTTGTGAAATCAGCCAACCATATATTTCGGTTTATGTCTATTTTATCTATCGGTCTATTTTATTACTTTTTAAAATTGATAGTCATTTTCTAGAGTCAGAGATACGCAAGGTACTTCATAAAAAATTCCTCATCAAATAGAAATAGACAGCACGTCAAAAATTACTTCAGGAATCGGGTAGCTTGGATAGCTTGATTTACAAAAATTACCGATTTTCGAACAATAGTCAAATTTTATTCCTGGTTTTAATGTAGCTTAGCTATTATGCTTCTGGAATCATGCCTGATAATCTAGCTCAGTTCGAAAGACCCTGACAATTATTTTTGTAAATGTGAAAAAATGAAGTTCACATCCATGGAGATTCGAACCAACAAGCTTAGAAAGTGGTTTAATTCGAATTTAAACAATTTCCATGCGGGACCAGATACGGACAAGAGATACACTAGCCCTTTAAAGAAAATGGCAAAACTAGAGCTTTCAGACAAGCCATAGATCAGTTTCCCAGAGTAAAACAAAGGAATGAGAGTAGCCTAAAATTTTGCCAAAATAAAAGGCCACCCTGTATTACGAAAGAAAGTTAATGATTGCACAAATAAATTACCTTGACTTCGAGTTCGCCAGAAAACATATCGGTATTACACTTCTCAGCAGTTCTCCCGATAGTCTTCTCATCTAGAAATCGGAATTAAATTGAAAATTCAAAGGTGAAAAAAAGACTTACCAACAATGCTAGTTTGATTCACAAGTTCCGTTTCAGAGTAAGAGAACCAATCCTAAAATGAATGCATAAAGACTTTTACGAAGCACAACCTTTGTTTTATCTATGAAACTAAAGATAAAGTCTAAGCCTAAAATATATATTTTTTCCGAAAAATGAGACAGATCAAGGCACACTGTAATCAAAAATACTTGTCCCATAACTGTTCCAAAACCATTTGAATTACTTTTTAGGAATTAATAGAATCTCCAATCCCAACGTTTGCCCAGTCCTTCAGTTACGATATATTCACAAAATCTTCACATATGTATGGGTGCATTTTTATGGGTTCACGCATTAAAATTTTAGAAATCCCTTTAAACTGGCATTAACACTGAAACTTGGAATATAAATGATATTTTGGGTAAAATTTTTAGAATTGACGCTCCTATTTTTTAAGATAAAAGCCGTAAAAACAATATTTTGTCCACCTTCGTGACAGAAAAAGAATTCAGGCTGTTTTTAGACCAGCGCATTGATACTCGAAGAAATCAGTGAAAGCACAAACACTAGTAAATCAGAAGACATACCGTACCTATTCTAATAAGGCCCCTTAAGGCATTATTTTCCAAAAAACCTCAAGTGGTCTAAGAAACTTGTTCATCAAAAGGATCACTTTTGATTTATTTGATCACCTACCTTCAAATTTAGACTGTAAAACACCATTAGAAGGCCTGAAACCATTTCTAAATGAGAATTTCACAACAATCACTACCCAATGATTCACAAAAGGCTGACATATTTGAGAATAGAAAAGCAGGAGAATAAGTACAATTGAGTATCGATATAGCATACACTCGATACAGTGTACTCCTACAATTAATGTCCACCACGAACCAAATATTTTTGGCCCGCGTGCTTGAATGCTTGAATAGTTTGCACCCAAAGTCGGTCCCAGGGTATACACAACACGTAGACTTGAATGTATTACACAACGTTCTAAAGCAGTAACGACCATCTTTTGCTTAACAATGTGCCCAAATCTAACTCATATATTTTAAAAAAAGATACTCGTAACAAAAGAAAGTTTTGGTAAAAGGAGACTCACAAAAACTATATTTGACTTCAGATTATTCTAAAAGTCAAAGAATTCCGAGCTTAACACACCCAAGAACACAGAATATTTGGTTTCACACGACGCCCTTCGCCGAACAAAAATATTATAAAATTTATTACAGGCTTAGTAAAAAAAGGAAAATTCACAAATTACAACAAGGACAATCAGTGAAACTATTACATCAGTCATAAACCAGGGCCTTGTTCTGCTGTACTGACGTTCTTTGGATTCGATTGCATCCTTGACATGCCAATCCTGATGAACTTGATAAGCTCGGCCATAGAGATCTTTAAAGGCAATTCCACAACGTGCGCACTCGATTCTTGCTTTGTGCAACGCATTCACCACTGAGTCATATCGACTAAAAAAGAGTAAATTAGACGTAATTGCAAATATGACAATATACAGGGTGTTTCAAGAAATTTCCTGCTTTTGAAATGGGCATCACTTTTTTACTGTCACGATCTTGAATTTCTCTGAACCCAAAACTATTTATCTTGACGAGGATTTTTGTTTTCCGAAAAAAAGTTTCCCGTAAATTTTTACTCTTTTGCTTTAGTCCCCCTATGGTCCAAAATGATCAATCTTGTCATCTTGTTGGACCATAGGGGGACCAAGGCGAAAAGTAAAAAGTTTCGGGAAATTTTTATTCGGAAAACAGAAATACCTGCTAAGATGAACATTTTGGAACATTTTTACAGAAGTTCAAGGACGCGTCAGGAAAAAAAGTTATGCCCATTTTAAAACCAGGGACTTTCTTGAAATACTCTGTAAAACGAATATCAGTTAAAAACGGTCACTATAACAATTTTCTAACAGCGACCTTTAAATCCCTAATCGACTAAAAATGATGTATGTAATGTCAAGCTCAAACATCCCGCTCACTCCATGTAGGGGTAAATGACCAACATGTCATGTGGCCGTCCACGATTAAAACACCACACAAAAAGCAATGAAATTCTAACTGAGATAAGTAGCTTTTTTACATAATAGGTGTGCAAAAAACCTACATCACCAGTGACCGCAGACTGAACTGATCGAGACTGGACATCGGAGCAGCCATCCTTTGCAAATTTTGCAGAAAGTAGCCATGATTCGACGGAACTGGTGCATCATCTTTGCCTACAGTAGAAGGTATCGGAGTGTACTTCGGGTTGCAGGGAACCTTCTGTTGACCCTTAGCGGCAACTGCTTGGCTGACCTTATCCAAAACACCCGACTTCTGCAACTTATTCAAAAAACTTTGTACATCCAGCGGATCATCTAGAACAGGCCATGCTATATTTGAGCAGGCATAAATACAAAATATGAACTAACCTTTCTTTGGTGGCGTCTCTGGCCTTGGCTGAGGTATTTGGATAGCTGTACTTCTAGGCAAAGCTTCCAGCTTCTGCTGGCCAATACGTATTTCTGGCAAGAAGCGCGTCATCTAAAGGTAATGGTAAGAATTAGTTGCAAGAAGAGGATAATTAGGATAACCTCATAGGAAGGCTCGGGCATAACTTTGATTTCTGGCACCGGTCCACACAGTCTGATCTCATGTCGCCTCCCATTGATTGAAGCAACGATAGGAGGCCCACCAAAAGTTCCTTTGAACGGAAAATTGCCCATGTATAGCTCGCGAGAAGGAGTGCCGAATCTGAGCACATGCGTTTCTCCATCGATGTAGACTGGTCGCGATTCCCCAAATGCCAGTCTATAAGGAACATTGTCGATGATCACGTCTCTTGCAGGCCCACTGAATACGATTCGATGCGGCAGTCCATTTCTCTCGATCACAGCTTCTTCGCCAACAAAGAATACCTCAAAATTGAAAAAAATCAGCCCACTATTAATGAATTTAGAAATAATGCAAACCTCATGCGCCTTGCCATCCACAAAGACACGTTTGTTCATTGTCGATGGGACGAGGAAGAGCCAACAACAATGTACGGAGCAGAAGAAAACGCATGATAACCTGGGGAGATGGTTGGCTGAAACTTTCAGCGTCAAATGATTTTAAAAAAATCAGATCAAAATTACCTGCTGACGAAGGGTAGGAGCACTCATAGGATATTTCGGAGACACATTCGCTGGAAACTGCGGAGATTCACTCATGAAACGCTGTGGAAGAGCATTCACCGGAGACTGTGCAGGAACATTCATCGGAGATCGCGGAGGAGCATTCATCGGAAATCGTGGAGGAACATTCACTGGATATCGTAGACGAGCATTCATTGGATTTTGCGGAGGAACATTTACTGGATATTGCGGAAGAACATTCCTTGGAAAATGCATCTCGTGGACTTGCTGGCGCGGCGGAAAATTTCTTGGATACTGCACCCTGTTGTCCCACTGTCCTGGCATTTGCGGCGGTGGCATAGCATAGGGATGACTTCTACTCTTGGATTGAGCAAAATTAGGATTGACGTGCACCATTTTCGTTGCTATATTTGACATTCAGCTAAAAGCTAGAAATTGAATGCAAAGTGATTGCGAAGCAGACTAACAAAGATTGGTAATCTTATCGAATTAACCCAGATAGTTTTTATACATCGATAAAGCAGGGTATCTGAATGGTCATTATGAGAAGCTGGTAAGGCGGAAAATCGCCGCAACAGCTACGAAACTTACATACATAAGTTTTCTACATAAAAATTTCTCTACAGCTCTGTTGCGACTGGTCATTCCCCATACAGTCGAGTCTCGATTTAACGTACCCCCTGGGGACCGTCCCTAGGGGTACGTTAAATCGAGGGTACGTTAAATCGGGGGTTAATTTGACGGAGTTTATTATTGGAAGGACCAACCCTAGGGGTACGTTAAATCGAGGGGTACGTTAAATCGAGGGGTACGTTATATCGGGGTACGTTATATCGGGGGTACGTTATATCGGGGGTACGTTAAATCGAGACTCGACTGTACTGAAATTCTCAAAATTGAAAATTTACACTTAAAAGCTTGTTCGTGCTTCCCCCTTTACTATAGCGCTGGATCTGTGTGTCTGTACGTCACAAAAAATGTTTAGGTATGTTCGCTTATCGTAACCAAATCTGATTACACCATTCGATTCCTCGTGGTCGGTTTCCTTCCTGGAAAAATGCTAAATTCTGGGGTCAACCGAGTGAAAAAAAAGTTATGGCCTCTTGAAAGTTGCCAAAACCACAGGGGGGACCAAGTCAATTTTGGGTCATTTTTGGATTACCTTGGGGACCAAGGCATGCAAAATGGTTCGAATCCCGGTGGTAGCATGCATTATTATTTTACCTCGAAAGGATTAGTTAGTGCAGTATATGGTTAGTGAGTGGCCTGGTAGGGTATGTGGTTGGCCTGATAGGGTAGTTCAGTGGCCTGGTGAGGTAGTCAGATGTCCAGTAGAGTTGGTACATAAACAGATGCACCAGTGGAATATCCAAACTATAGGCATCATAGAACTACCAGCGGGTACCCACTTGGATACAGCCGAACCACCTGCGCTCATAGAACTACCGCCAGGCACCCACTTAGATGCACCCGAACCACCTGGATATTCCATAGGGTATATACCCTGAGGTATATACTTTTGAAAGTATATTTCCAAACCTAACCTGCGGGCTTACGTCACCGCTTTCTTTTAATTATTTGAGGCTTACAGGTTTAAAAAATAAGAAAGTCAAAGTTTGCGAAATATAATTGGTATGGTACCCAGTTTTCAAATCTTGGATAATCCAAAAGTAGGTACCCTACCAATTATATTTTGTAAACTTCGATTACTTTATTTTTTTGAACCTGTCAGCCCCAATGAATTACAAAAATGCGGTTACGTAAGCCCGCAGATTAGGTTTCAAAATATACTTTCAAAAGTATATTTGAATATACCTCAGGGTATATACCCTATGGCATATCCAGGTGGAGTACCATAAGGTATATCCCAAGTACAATTTTTAAAGTATTTTAAGAAACCTCATCTGCGGGCTAACGCAAACGCTTTCCTGTAATTATTTAGGGTTAATAGTTTCAAAAAAAATAAGGTAGTTGAATTTCACAAAATGTAATTAGTAGGGTACTCACTTTTCGAATATCGGATATTTCCAAGTGAGTACCCTACTAATTACATTTTGTGAAATTCAACTACCTTATTTTTTTTTGAACCTGTTAACCCAAATAATTACAGGAAAGCGTTTGCGTTAGCCCGCAGATGAGGTATCTAAAAATACTTTAAAAATGTACTTGGGATATACCTTATGGTATACCCTATGTTATGTTCAGGTGGAGTACCCCAAGGTATATCCCAAATACAATTTTAAAAGTATTTTACAATACTTTATCTGCGGGCTAACGCAAACGCTTTCCTGTAATTATTTAGGATTAATAGGTTGAAAAAACAATAAGGTAGTCGAATTTCACAAATTTAATTAGCAGGGTACCCACTTGGAAATATCAGATATAAGGATATTAGAAAAGTGAGTACCCTACTAATTACATTTTGTAAAATTCAACTACTTTATTTTTTTAAACCTATTAACACTAAATAATTACAGGAAAGCAGTTGCGTATGCCGCAGATGAGGTATCTTAAATTACTTCAAAAAGTATGTTTGGGATATACCTTAGGGTATATACCCTATGGTATATTCAGGTGGAGTACCCAAGGTATATCCCAACACAATTTTAAAAGTGTTTTGAGATACTTTATCTGCGGGCTAACGCAAACGCTTTCCTGTTATTATTTGGGGTTAACAGGTTCAAAAAACAATAAGGTAGTCGAATTTCACAAAATTTAATTAGTAGGGTACTCACTTGGAAATATCCGATATTCGTAAAGTGAGTACCCTACTAATTACATTTTGTGAAATTCAACCAACTTATTTTTTTTTGAACCTATTAACCCAAATAATTACAGGAAAGCGTTTGCGTTAGCCCGCAGATGAGGTATCTAAAATACTTTAAAAATTGTACTTGGATATACCTTATGGTATATACCCTATGTTATGTTCAGGTGGAGTACCCCAAGGTATATCCCAAATACAATTTTAAAAGTATTTTACAATACTTTATCTGCGGGCTAACGCAAACGCTTTCCTGTAATTATTTAGGATTAATAGGTTGAAAAAACAATAAGGTAGTCGAATTTCACAAAATTAATTAGCAGGGTACCCACTTGGAAATATCAGATATAAGGATATAGAAAAGTGAGTACCCTACTAATTACATTTGTAAAATTCAACTACTTTATTTTTTTTAAACCTATTAACACTAAATAATTACAGGAAAGCAGTTGCGTATGCCCGCAGATGAGGTATCTTAAATTACTTCAAAAAGTATGTTTGGATATACCTTAGGGTATATACCCTATGGTATATTCAGGTGGAGTACCCCAAGGTATATCCCAAACACAATTTTAAAAGTGTTTTGAGATACTTTATCTGCGGGCTAACGCAAACGCTTTCCTGTTATTATTTGGGGTTAACAGGTTCAAAAAACAATAAGGTAGTCGAATTTCACAAAATTTAATTAGTAGGGTACTCACTTGGAAATATCCGATATTCGTAAAGTGAGTACCCTACTAATTACATTTTTGTGAAATTCAACCAACTTATTTTTTTTAAACCTATTAACCCAAATAATTACAGGAAAGCGTTTGCGTTAGCCCGCAGATGAGGTTTCTTAAAATACTTTAAAAATTGTACTTGGGATATACTTATGGTACTCCACCTGGATATACCAAAGGTATATACCCTAAGGTATATCCCAAATACAATTTTAAAAGTATTTTCAGAAACCTGATCCGGCTAACGCAAACGCTTTCCTGTAATTATTTGGGGTTAATAGGTTTAAAAAAAATAAGGTAGTTGAATTTTAGAAAATGTAATTAGTAGGGTACCCACTCGGAAATATCCGAGATTTGAAAAGTGGGTACCCTACTAATTACATTTTAAATTCAACAACTTATTTTTTTAAACCTATTAACCCAAATAATTACAGGAAAGCGTTTGCGTTAGCCCGCAGTAAGTATTTCTAGAAATACTTTTAAAATTGTACTTGGGATATACATTAGGGTATATATGTTCAGGTGGAGTACCCCAAGGTATATCCCAAATACAATTTTAAAAGTGTTTTCAGATACTCACCTGCGGGCTAACGCAAACGCTTTCCTGTAATTATTTGAGGCTAACAGGTTTTAAAAAAGTAGGGTAGTCGGAGTTTACAAAATATAATTTGTATGGTACCCAGTTTTCAAATCTTCTATAATCCAAAAGTAGGTACCCTACTAATTATATTTTGTGAATTTTCGAAAAAAACCTGTTTTAAACCTGTCAGTCTCGATAATCACTAGAAAAGCGGTTACGTAAGCCCGCACATTATGTTCGAAAAATGTACTTTAACGTATATTTGGGATCTACTTTAGGTATATCCAGGTGGAGTACCCTAAGGTTGTAAAACAGTTTTTTCAGATATTTTAAAAATGCTTGTTCGCGGGATACAAAACGTCTTCGCCATAATCATTTGTGGTTAAATAGTTGAAATTTAGGGTGCCCTTGACCTAATATTCGTTCGAAGAGACAGCAAAGAGTAAAAATTCTCTAAGCATCTAAGTAACCTCAAACCCAGCTAATTACAAATACCAACTTTGATAAGGCTAAAAATTTCATATGTTATTTACGCGGTAAGGGGTGAACTCTTGCCGCGTGTGGGTTGCCCAGGGAGATGGTACGGTCAAGCCGTCCGGGGAATGGCTCTGGCAGTTGCTTGCAACTGTTACTTCCAGTCGTAGACTTAGCATTTTGCAAACCCGGATTGGATACGGCGTATAAGTAGCGTCTGGCCGGCCTACAGACCGTAATAGCCTCTGGCGATGAATGGGACGCGCTTTTGTTCCAGGAGCCAAACTAAACATCCCAGCCTCGGGTACCAAATCTTCTGCTGAAGCCGTTATGGGTAGAAACACCCTTTGCCTTGAAGCATGCGAGCGCAGTATAGACAGGGAGGAGCAATCCGCCAATGGATTATACCTGCTATACTGCATCACTTGCTGCTTTGGAGGTACGGTGGAGAGCGGGAGTGTAAGACACGTGGGCTACCTTTCGAGTCAAGCCCACGCAGTAGGTACCCGTTGTTAACTCTGCAACACCTTTTGCGATTCATTCTCCAAACGTTCTCGGGTGGAGTGGGTCGTGGTCAAATGCATATTTGCGTTGATCGGTTCAAAAGCCTTTTGACTGAAAGCAATATTGTGGCAGAAAATTTTTTGTGCTCTTACGGTGCACACCGTTGCGGCTTGATGAATTTTGGTGATCACACTCCACCACGCTATTATTAGCGTCGTGAATCGCGTAAGTAGCTCATTTATGAGTGAAACTAAGCCATTAGCAGACGTGAGGCCGCATGGCGCTTATTTCGGTGAGTTCTGCGGCAGGAGCTTAAGAAGCATATAAAGGCCTTCTTTCGTATAAATAATTCACAGTAGTGATATGAGTGGTGTAAATTATTGGCGTTTCGTTTAAAGGTGAAATTTGATCATTTTCCGCATTTGTAAATGATTCTTTTAGGTCAGAATCAAGAAATGACATCGTCGATGACAAGCTTCAATAGGACTTTCGAAAGACAGCTTTTCGAAATCAAAATTCTTTTTGATTTGTATGCCCGCAGTCAAAATTAACTTACATTTTTATGCCCCACGCCACAATTAATAATAGTAACAAGAAAAAAATTCAATTTAGGTTCTTTTTTCAAATTGAAGAATGCGGGCATACAAATTGTACACTTTATTTATGTTTATCATTGTATTTATTGATCTAAATAAAAATGTTGTTTCACATATTATGCGTTATCAATGGTCGCGAACCCACTTTTTACTTATATTTTTTCAGGTTAAATACAAGATGATGTCAAACAACTTTATTTTCAGATTTCAAGCAATATGAGCAAGAAAAAGAAGCAAGTGAAGGCGAGAATGACCCGTTCGGCCATGTGTCTGAGCCAAGGTCCTTGACGGTCCTGTGGGTGATGAAGCAATGGGCGACAGGGGGCATTTAGCCACCCTGAAGTCGGAAGGCAGCTTGAGTGTGGCGAACTTAAGCGTAGCGAGCCCGGTCCGCGGGGGGTATGAAGCAACCCCTGTGACACCGATAACGCGAATTTTCAACAAGACCGCTGCAACTATCAAAAATGTTGCAGTATGTCTCAAAACTACTAACACTTCATCAAATATGAGTAGGCCAGATGCCGAAACACTGTATAATAGAATATACTACTGATGAAAATAATAAATCCATTTGATTGCCTTAAAGCAGTCAATAAAAGAGGCAGACCGCCAAGTAAAACGGGGTCGGAAGGAAACAAGTCATAGTGGAGAAAAAAATCCATATATGATAAGATGTTCAGCATAAAAGGCTGAAATAACTGTACCTGTAAAAGGTACTGTACTTGAATCCGAGCTCTATTTCAAATGAGATAAATAATGAAATTATGCTTGATCTTGCTAATGAAAATCCATTAGCATTTAACGGATATATCAATCCTCAAACACTTGCTGCTCTAAAAGCAAATACAATATGATGATGGATGATGACATTTTATTGTCTTATCTTGAAACTATCAGAAAGACAGTCAAATCGTAATGTGGGTATTTTAGATCCGCAGTACGCAAATATGATGAATAATTTTCATTCAAATTTGTTTCATGGTGATATGAACACTTTTGAAGTTGCAATTTTACCTATTCACATTCCATCTGGGAATGTTTGGCCATTGGGTCTTAGCATATATGAGCGCAACGGAGTTGTGCTTTACTATGATTCATATGCTAATCATATGTCAGATTATGTACACAGCTACATAGAATCTGCAATAAATAACATAACTGCTGGTGCTCATCAAAATCCAGTCATTATTGAGGTCAGTGAGAATGATTTGAACATTCAAACAGACGGTGTTAACTGCGGTTTCCACGTTGTCTTGAACGCAGAATCTTATCTGCTTAACAATGGTGTGACATTTTTGGATCACTTTAACATTGACACAGAAAGAGCAAGAATTCTTGAGATCCTTTCTGGTTACTTGCCGAATAGAAATGTTCAATACATTCCTCGATTATATGAAGATAATGATGTTATTGATTCTCATCCTAACAATGTTGAAAAACCATCCTTTCTGCCTCAGCTAGGCGCAAAAGAAAGTCAAGAGATTCACTAACTATTGAAAAAAAAACTAAGGAGGCTCTTGAGACAAAAGAGCGCCTAAAAAGACTCCGTAAAGACCTGAATTCAGGGAGCCAGAAAAAGTAGCTGACAGCCATATAAAGCTGAAAAGCGCAAAATCCTGAGTTCAGCGGAAACCAGAAAATAAGCTGTTAGCCAGTTTATGGCTGAAAACGTAAAGACCCTGAGTTCAGAGAACCAGAAAAAACCAAAAGATAGCTAAAACAAAAAAAATAAAGCCAAACGAGACACTCCAAGCCTTTACTTTACAAGGGCATGACTGGAAAAATCTTGAAAGATTTAGATTGAGTAACTTTGATCTTGAATGTTCAAATTGCGAAGCACTGCACTTCCATGAGGAAAAAGTGGCTGGTAAAACCACGTTTGCAGACTGCTGTAATCATGGTGATATTATGATGGAACCAATGGGAACTAATTTCCCTGAAAATATAAAGCAATTATTTTTGCAGCGCAAAAAAGCTTTCTAGATAATATTCGTGCTATTAATGGAAATATGGCTTTTGCCTCTCTATCTGTCAGGCAATACCAGTACCACCTTCCAGGTCCGTACTGCTTTAGAATATCCGGTCAGATATACCGAAACTTTAATACAGCGGCATTGCCGGATGAAGATGAACAAGCTAAAGGTGGACAGCTGTTCTTCATTGACACCCATGAAGCTCTTGGCATTAGGCAGAGCAAACTGAAATGTGATCCAAAGGACACTGAAATGATACACAACTATTTACTTCAGAACAATCCATATGCTAAAGCGTATGTGATGATGAAGGATGAAATGAATGAGCAAGAAAGAATCGGCCTAGAAACAGGTCAAGAAGCGAAGCAGATTCAACTGCTATTTAATCTGAAAACTACTGCAGATCAACGAAGATACAACCTGCCTCAGACAAACGAGGTGGCTGCGGTCTTCGTACCTACATCTGATGGTAATGTGCCAGCTGCACACATAACAGTCCATGAACGAGGCAAAGAAGTGAAAAATCTTCAACATATTGATCCAAATGTTGAGCCTATGCTCTACCCTTTGCTCCGACCAAATGGTGAACAAGGTTGGAACGTTAACATGAAAACTAAATCTGGTAAAAAATTAACTCAATGTGATTACATTAACTTTCACAATCAATATCGCAGAGATAAAGTTCTGCCTAACCAATATGAATTCAACCCTTTGCATTATGCAGATAAGTTAACCCATCAATGGTATGTTGAAAGGTGGTGCTGTGTCGAAGCAGAGCGTTTGCTCTTTATAAGACTGAACCAAAACAAAATAAAAGCCACGTCTTACAGTGGATTACAAGATTACTTAAACAACACCAAGGAACAGCTTGGTGCTTCAATTGGCCGGCAAATAGTTTTGCCTTCAACCTACACAGGTGGCCCTAGATATATGCTCAATGGCTATAATGATGCTATGTGCATTTGCTCTGAATTTGGAATTCCAGATTTGTTTATCACAATGACATGTGATCCAACTCATCCAGATATACTGAAAAACATACCATCCGGTGATAAGCCGAACAATCATCCTGGCATTTGTAACCGGGTGTTCAGGCAGCACTGTGAAAAAGTACTTGAAGTTCTCAACTGCAAAGATAAGAAGAAAGGTGGTATTTTCGGACGAATGACCGCTTTTTGCTATACTATTGAGTTTCAAAAGCGAGGACTTCCTCACATGCATTTGCTACTAACTGTTGATGAGGAAGGCAAGAAATACTTGCGAGATAATGTTGATGAAGTTCTCTCAGCAAGAGTTTGCCTTTGTGGCGACGAAAATTGCTTTATAAATGCAAGAATGATTCACGGCCCATGTGGACTTGAAAATCCTAAATGTCCCTGCATGAAAAGCAGGCTATGTCCTGATTGCAATAGTAAGCCCAAAAGAGATAGGCCAGCTGATTGTGAAGACTGTGCGGGCATGGAAAAATATTGCTCCAAGGGTTTCCCTCAGCCATTTTCTGAAAAAACTGACTTATCTGGGCATGGATATGCGAAACTTAAAGCGCCCATTGGTGAAAGTGTCAAGGTTGGAAACCGAACCATTGACAATAGCATGGTTGTGCCTCACTCACCTATCTGGTGAAATTGACAGGTAGTCATGTTAATGTTGAAGAGTCAGCACATTAAAATCAGTGAACTACATTCACAAGTACATTCATAAAGGCTTCGATGCTGCTGAATTAGATATGGTCAAGGTCAAAGCAGACGGATCAAAGACTTTGATTTATGATGAAATAAACCGTCATCTTGATGCAAGATACGTCAGTCAGTTTGAAGCTGATTGGCATTTAAGAAATATGCAATTCAAGGAAGAAGTCATCATGTTGAATTACTTCCCGTTCATCTGAAAAACGAGCATGTTGTCTATTACAGCAATGATGCGACAGAAGAACAAATGGCTAATTTGCTCGATAAGAGCACAAAACTTACAGCATTCTTCGAATGGTGCAAAAATAACCCAAACGAGAAAGTGCTTTACAAAGACTTGCCCAAGACAATGACCTGGGATAGAAAAGCTTGGAAAAAGCGAAAGGCTTACTTCAATACATTGGGACGCATGTATACTGTGTCTCCTGCTGATGGAGAGTTATTCTACCTGAGAATGCTTTTGAGCAATGTTGAAAGTCCACATTCCTATGAATGGTTGTACACCTATGATGGGAAAAAGTATGATTCTTTGCCAAGTTTGCTTAGCCAGAGGGCTTATCAAAAATAATGATGAATATGTCAAGTGCATGCAAGAAGCATGCTTTAAGGAAATTCCTAAAAAGATCAGGGGTCTTTTTGCTATGATATTAGCGCATTGTAATCCTCCTGATCCGGAAGCAATGTGGCAACAGTTCAAGGATAAAATGTCTGAAGACTATATGTACAGACTGAAAAATCAGCAGTTAGCTTATGATTTAGCTTATGCCTCAATAGTTCGAAAGCTTATTAGCTATGGCAAAGATTTGGAAAGGGATTTTCCTTCAATGCCAAAAATAGACCTCGAAAAAATTGCTAAAGACAAAGAGCAGTTTGATAAAAGCAAACATGCAAAAATTGCTGAAGATATGCAAATGAAAATGAATAAAGAGCAAATTTCAGTATTTGACAAAATAAAACATTTACTTAATAATCCTAAAAGCAATGAAAATAAGTGCTTTTTCCTATATGGCCCAGGCGGACAGGAAAAACTTTTGTCTACAAGGCTATATATCATATGGCCCTATCTATGAACAAGAAAGTCACAAACACAGCCTTTTCAGGCATTGCAGCGACTCTGTTACCAAAAGGTAAAACTAATCATAACATGCTGAAGTTGCCAGTGCCATTAGATGGTCACTCAGTATCGAGAATTGACCTGAACTCAGCTGAAGCGCGTGAATTGCGCGATGTTGATATTATTGTTTGGGATGAAGCTCCCATGGCACCTAAGTATGCTCTTGAAATTTGTGACCAAAAACTAAAAGAAATCATGAAAAACAAAAAACCGTTTGGCGGAAAATCATGCTTCTTGGTGGTGATTTCAGGCAAGTCATGCCAGTTAAAGAAAAAGCAATTTCACCTGAAGAAATTATTGAGCTTTGTATAAAATCTTCACCTCTGTGGAAACAGTTTGAAGTGATCGAGTTAACTGAAAACAAACGAGCCGATCCTAAGGCCAAACAGTTGCCAAGGACACTCTTGATATTGGTAATGGCACAAGTAATGATGAAAATGACATGGTAGAAGTGCCTAAAGAGTGTATTACTAAAGATACATTGCATGATAAAGTGTTTGCAGAATGCATCAGAAAAAGAGACTGGAAAAGTCTATCCGAAAGAGCTATTTTGGCTGCTAAGAATATTGATGTCAACATGCATAATGATGCAGTCATGAATATGATGCCGGAAAAGAGCGGGTTTACAACAGTGTGGACACTGCTGAAAACTGGAAGGGTCCACCTCCTCCACCTGAAGTGCTGAAAAAGTTTGTGGATGCAAACTTTGCTCAGCCTGTTCTGAAACTGAAAGTCAATTCTATCGTTATTCTGCTGAGAAACCTTAATATTGACAAAGGTCTTTGTAATGGTACCAGAATGAGAATTCTGGATATGGGTGAAGACTTCTCACCTGTGAAATAATAACTGGCGATAAAAAAGGAAAAAGAGTCCTTATCCCAAAAATAACATTAATTGACGACACTCATTTCGCCTGTGAGCTACACAGACATCAGTTTCCTGTTAAGTCGCCTTTGCCATGACCATAAATAAGTCCCAAGGACAAACATTTGCCAGTATTGGCATTGATTAAGACATGACGTTTTCAGTCATGGACAACTGTATGTAGCAGTCTCAAGAACTTCTTCTTGGGACTGCATAAAGATATTGCTTCCAAAAAGCAATAAAGATAACAAAGTTAAAAACATAGTATGGCGACAAGTGCTTTAACATAACATTGAACTTGATATGTACCCTTTGTACTCTAACTATTGCAGAATGGCTGGGCCAGGTAACATATCTGCAAGAGTACATTAGCGCCTGGATGGCGGGGTTGCCCAGCTCAAGTTTCAAAAGTTCCACAAAATTTGCTGTTATTACTACCAACACCCAACGCACTGCGGCATTTGCCGCATCGGCGCCTTCTAGTCCCCTTTACTAATAGCGCTGGATCCTCAATTTCATATGGTTATTGTCAAGTGCGACATCTAAGAATTAACTTCAATCACTAAATTAATCACTGGGGGAAAAAAACAATGCAAATTGTGATATAAGCTGCTCTCTACTATTGAGGGGCTCAAAACAACCGAAAATTGACAGAGGACCTCAGCAGGCTGCTACAGAGATGGCGGGACATACAGTTGCGGACGATTGATAGTGGACGGCACGTTGATTATTAGACTTACTGTTTTTTCGTAAAAATTTTTAAATGCTTTTAAAAATAGCGATAGGCAGTTTTGTAGAGCACTTAAAGGGCTACAATTATAGCCTACTACTTGTTATAAAAAATATCAATTTTGCGCGATTGCTTGAGGCGGTTTGGAAACCCCCTCGTTTTTTCTCCCCGACAATTGATAGCGGACGATTTTTTTTGCAAGCTGATTGATTTTAATTTTTTATATATTATCAACTTTTAATGACTATTTGTAAGCCCTGTCCTCAGCTACAATTTGTATTCAAAACTTTTTTTTGGATAAATCTTTTTTTCTGCCCGCTTCTGCTTTTTTCTGCCCGCTTTTAGCTTTTTCTGCCCGCTTTTCTGAAAATGATTTAACATAACCCTAAACTGTGATAACTTTTTTATTCTGTGCAGCTTTAGTACGAAATTTTCTAAGGAATTCGAATTTATTTACAGAATTTCGAAAAAAATTATTGGCTGCTGAGATGTGACCATTTGTTGCATCTAAGAGATTTTTATGCCCAAATTCTGCAAAATGGCCAAAGCTGACAGGTAAACCTTTTTTTGAAATTATGTAAATAAATTCGAATTCCTTAGAAAATTTCGTATACAAGGGCTGCTCAAAATAAGAAAAGTTATCACGAATTGGAGTCATTTTCAATCATTTCAAAAAAGCGGGCAGAAAAGCGGGCAGAAAAAAGCCAGAAGCGGGCAGAAAAAAGTCTCGTCCCTTTTTTTTGAATTATTATACGGAAAATTATGATCATAGAATAAAAGTGTCGATTTATAGTCAAATTCAAATAAAATGTAAGGAAAATGGTTGTTTGACCACATAATTAAGAGCTTTCTCCAAATTTAAAATCAAAATTTACGCCCTTTTGGCAATTCAAATTCAACCATAAAGAGGGCAATTCGAGGGCGCGCTAAATCGGGGTTTGACTGTATAATACTTTTAAAGTTATACTGTTTATAAAGCAGCCGGTGAGCAGAATAAAGCAGCCGGTATAAAGCAGCCGATTGTGTTAATGTACACACAGCTTTTCCGTGTTAATGGTAAGGGGTGCTAAAACAGCTTGTTTGAAAGCTGAGATTATTAGATTATTACAATTATTAAATTTTAACGTTTTCGGTCCAAAAAATCATTCGTATCATTTTTCAAAAATCGTGTTAGTACTTAAATGTGCTAAATCACGTGTACAATGTATACTAGAGTTGTGAAGTTCGAATATTAGCGGGAATATTCGCGCGAAATTTTGCGCGAATATTTGAGCGACTATAAAATATCTTCGCGCTCTTATAAAAAACGCGAAGATTCGGTGAAGAACTTTTGTAATTTTGGTGATTTTTTTTAAATTGATGTTTGACCAAAACTTGGATTTCAAAAAAAAAAGTTTTGAGTCTAAATGCTGCAGATAACCTGCAAAAAATTAGTGCAAGCGCCGTTTTAGTATAGACCGCATCTGGACGGAAAACCTAAAATTTTGACATCGGATCGTTTAAATCATGTTCAACGTGATGGGTTTATTTGAAAAAATGCATTTATAGTTCAAAGTTCACTGCTGATTTTCAATTCCTCTCGATAAAACAAATACTTAAACATTATAATTTGTTGATAGTTCAAATGTTTTTATTTCGAGAGGGATTTGAAAATCAGTAGTGAACTTTAAACTTTAAAAGCATTTTTTCAAGGAAATCTACCATGTTGAACACGAATCCGGTCTCACAAATTTAGGTTTTCCAAGCAAAGAGTAAGACTTGTGCTTTATAGGCGTCCCGACTTCTTCTGCTTCAGAGCCGCTTCCGAAGCTCTTGTAGTTAGCGATGAATTTCATTTGTCTACAACAAACAATGATTATACCACAAGTAGTCAAAGACCAAGAGTGTTGGAGAAAATACGGTATCTACTATTCCAGCATTGTACTTGCGATGATAAATTCAAGAGTAATTTTTAAGCACAGCCTGATTTGAGACGACATGAGGATAAACTTAAATTTATGTTTCCCGAACTATAAAAAGTAAGAAAAAGCACGTTTGAGTAGATTTTATTTACATAAGCTGGCCTAACCACAACCGAAAAAACTCTAAACTCTATTTTAAAGGACATGTTCTTTGCGAGCAGCGACATGCGCAAAATTTGAATTGGCGGGGACACTTCTCTTTCGTCTCAAACTTTACTCTTTGGAGTCGTTCGCCATAAGTCCAAAGAGTACACTGATAGACGAAAGAGAAGTGCCTCCCGCCAATTCAAATTTTGCGCATGCCGCTGCGCGCCAAGAGCATGGTCTTTTAACGACTTATAAAATGTCATTTGACCAGTCAATTTACCGTTTTACAAATTTTTTACAACTTTTTAATTTTTTTTATTGTTGTTAATTGTTTCCAATTTCAACAGTGATACTAACAATGATAGTCACACTCGAATATTTAATTTTTTCATCTTACCGTATAACCTCTATTAAACGGGCACCCCTACAGTTAACGTTTTTCAAATTTGCTTTTCTTTTTTAACCCCAATATTGTTTATTTTTCGAAACAGACGACCAGTCATTTTGTAGAGTTTGTGAAGCTCTACGAAATGAGTGGTCGTCCATTTCGAAAAATAAACAATATTGGGGTTAAAAAAGCAAAGCAATTTTAAAAACGTTAACTGTAGGGGTGCCCGTTTAATAGAGGTTATACGGTATATCAAGAGTCGACTGTACAAAGTAAATTTTTTATATAAAGTATGCTCCTATCATAGCTTAATCGAGGCACAATTATTTGTTTTTTCTAACAAGCAATTGTTTTTGCAAATGTTTAGGATGATGCTTTGATCCTTTATTGTCCTATAAACTTAGTGTAAAAGTATTATGAATCAACCCAAGAGTTTTTTTACCTAAAAAATTTTAATATCAAGCTAATACCATAGTAAAAATAAATATCTTCAAGAGCCCACAAAATCTTGTGTATCTCATCATCCGACAAATTGTCCCATTTGTTGTGGTTGGAAATCTTGGTATAGGTGGCGATGGAGTCGAAGATGCCAGCTGGTCTATTCTTTGTGTAGATTTGCTGCTCCCGCTGCGATGAGTAAAGGAAGTGCTTCGAAAAGTTTTTGTGATCATATTTAAAGATCTCAGAGGAGTAGGGCAGGTCCAGTAGTGGCAAATTCTTCCCATGGTCTCTTCTTTAGCTTCAGTTAGAAGCTCGTAACAAATGACTAGAGGCTTTACAGATCCTGTCTTCCAGGCCAATTTGAACTGGGAATAATGGTTCTGTAGACTGTGATAAAAGGCGTCTAGGTCATTCCACTTCTGCTGCTTCCACGAAGCAAATGTAGCTAGTGGATGCCTGACAAGGAAGATGGGCTTCACCCTCTGGACATCCGCAGCATCCCTTAAAATGGGATAGTTGCACTCATTGAAGACAGAAGACCGAAGGGTGTCGTTGCCATACTCCTCTTGCAAATAAGTACCTATATTATTAAAATGACATACAAAAATTCTAATATAAAAAAGACGAAAAGTTTTCGAGCAACAGTTTAACCCCAAAATTTCAGAAACCTTGAACGACAAAGCTCATCATGCTTTATATAATTACGTTTATTTGAAAAATCAAATAGATTTTTGGCGCTACTGTCGTATACCCCACCCAAAAATAGCTTCTGCTATATACCCCGCCCAATAATTTTAGACACATATATAGCTAATTTTAATCATACATTTTACATTTTCAAGGTCAAAAATCCCATATTAAAAGGGTTAAGGGCTGTATTGGGAGGGGAAGGGACAAAAGAGGGCTACTTATTTAAGAGCCCATAAGTACCAAAAATTATTGATTGTTGAGCGTTGAGGGCACTTACAAACCCAGAAACTTGTGGTGCAAGGAAAAGTATAACTACTTTCGATGTGATCGACCCGATCGGCCGGTGGATCTCGGGTGTTATCGTCTAATGCAACACTCTCTGAGTGCTGGGCTGAAATATTGGATGGCTGGGCTTTGGCTCGGCTTGGAACAGCAGGGGAAATGCTTTCGGCCAAAAAACACGCTTTTTGATTACTGGGCCTAGCGCATGAAGAAACTGTAAGGATTGTTGCGTTCCTTCGAACGGCGTTTCCATCAAGACAATAGGTTTCCATTAGAAACCTATTGCAGCCTTAAATAGTTCCAGATCTCCAATAAGTTAATTCAAATTCACATTTGTCTTGTCCAGATTTAGTCGGTAGAGCGGGTTTTAGTTGGATCTGATTGTTGAAGCTCGCTCCTATCTGATGTGCTCTGAAAAGGTTGGTAATATTAGGCTTGGCTACGGACGGGAATCCATGGGAATCCCGGCAATCCGATCCCGAAATTTTTGAAAATCCCGATCCGAATCCCGTCGGTCAAAAGCCAAATCCCAATCCCGAAAATTAAGAATCCAATCCCGAATCCCGCGGAACCCATGCTCGCGATTTCTCTCGGCACCATAAACATCTTCGCCAGTAAGCAGCTCTTTTAGTCATGCCAGAGACGTGTTTGAGTACAGAAGGGACAAACTTGATGCGAAAAAGCCGAACAACTATTTTCTTCAACAAGCTCTAGAATATGTTGACTTTACTTATTGATTAAAATTCTCCGTGTTTGCAATTGTGTGTTAAAATAAATTCTTTGAAATATCTAATCGAATAAATTCATTAGAAAATCCCGATCGGGATCCCGACATTTTGAGATCCCAAATCCGATCCAAAAAATTTTGAAAATCCCGATCCCGAATCCCGCCCGGAACACAATCTGCCAGCTAGGTAATATTAAAGTTAATACTTCCAGTTATGCGCTCTAATTAGAAATCATCCATGACAATATCTCCAGTCATCTCCAGTCTTATTCAGAGTCTACAGTTTGCTGTTTATCTAATCTGAATGGTCTAGATTTAATAGAGGCTCAGGGCCAGCTCCCGTCATTATTAGGTTCTTCGTGTCTCCAGTTTGATACAGCTATTAGAGGATCCAATCGGAAAGACCCATGGCTCGTACTATGAAGATCTTTGCCTAATAGATTTTTCCAGTCCATTGTCCACTGAGCTTCCAGATTTATATGCTCCAGAACTTAAGCTGTCTCCCTTGAGGCGCCAACTCTATTCCAGAGTGCCTGATGGATAACCATGCCTGGGGTCTTCCAAAATGTTCCCAAATGGCGCGCAGGGATTCCCTCTGTATGGTTTCATTTACGCTTCCAGTCCGCGCTTCCACTTGCAATACGAAGAGGATGGCCAAGCTCCACCCGTGGTGTCTTCATTGGTGCCTGCCTTGGATGTATGGGAAACAATCCAGCTCTCGAAAGTGGGCAGTAGCGTCGAATCTTTGCATTTATCTTAAAATTTTGGAGGAACTGCGTTCTAATATAAGACACTCGCATTTTTCATATTTATTGTCATCCAACCTGATTTTTTTCGTTTAACATAGGGTTTTATTAAAGAATAGCCATATTGATGTTATTTTTTGAACTCTTTTTAAAGAAAGCCGTCGCCGGCCTTGAGAATTCACAGTTGGAGCATTTTTACGCCACTATTTGTTCACCCTCATTTCTTTGAATTTATTGTGTCTCAGCGATGTCAATGACATATGAGCATCATTTTTTATTTATGTTTCCATATTTTCCTGACTAGACCCCGTGTTGATTTTTTTCACTTCGTGGAGTATGGAAGATCAAGCTCACCAGACTCAGCCAGCCTACTTGAAGAACTTAAGTAACCGAGACTTTTATAACCTGCTTCTAAAAATGTTAAAAATTCCAAAATAATTTATTTTTCAGGTGAAATGGAAAACCTGCTTGATATACCTGATAGAGAATCAAAAAGTAGGTGTAGATCATGAATATCAGAATCACAACTTTCAAATTAAAAATCGATATTTTCTTATAAATTTTTATTTTCGTTTTCCGTTTTCTGAAGTGTGCCGAGGCCCATTCGATTGCCCGGATACTCTTCTTTCGACAAAAAAAATATTGTCGAGAGACAATAAATTCAAAGAGATATGAGCAAAAGAAATATTATGGCGTTAAAAATGCCCCACCCTGTACATGTTTCAATGCGTGCGAAAATTGCATGGTGTTTAATTAATTTTTTGGGTTTTAATTAAGCATTTTTCTCAAATCGGCTGCTTTCAGTGAACTGTAACCACTCATTTGTGTCTGATGTTCTGCTACCGTATTCAACTCTATTAACTCCCCACCCTCTAATAAGTCCCCACCCTAAGACCCCATATCTTAGCCTAAAGCAAACATTTGCCAATCTGTTTTTTGCGTTTTCCTACTTATACTAGATTACCTAACTCAGTTTCAAACTGTTGTTGGAGCACCCGAAATCTCAAATCGACCACAAAATTTCCGATTTTTCAGGCTGAAAAATAACTCCCCGTGGGGAGTTAATAGAGTGAATACGGTATATGAAAAAAGATTTTTTCATATATTGGAAATTTTTTATAGCTATTAATAATTACAATGCTCAAAAATATAACATTATTACTGCC
Source organism: Ditylenchus dipsaci (assembly GCA_004194705.1). Classification (NCBI taxonomy): domain Eukaryota; kingdom Metazoa; phylum Nematoda; class Chromadorea; order Rhabditida; family Anguinidae; genus Ditylenchus; species Ditylenchus dipsaci. The sequence goes on along the minus strand of SADC01001155.1, from coordinate 23,946 downwards.
AGTTCCCGAGGTCCTCCCTATGATGTCTGCCGCTTCTCCCTGATTTTCTTTGAAGACGATTGAGAATGCCGATTCTTGAACCCATCCAGCCAACCGTTGCTCGCTTCAAATCTCTCTAGCTCATCCGCTTTCTTTTCCAACAGCACATCTGATTCCATCAGCGGCAGTTGTTTTCGTTCCAAGGCTTCCCTTAGTTTTTGCCAGCTCCTTCGCCAATTTCTTTGCTTTCTCCTGAAAGAAAAGAAGTCAAAGCAAGCGAACATGAATCAATCTTTCAGCTATAAGAGGGCCTGAGATGGGAACATTCTCATTTCTGCACACTTGAACCACCGAAAAACTGCCTTTCGAGATTTTCGTGCTTCACCCGGTCGAAACGTGCCCGTTTTTGCATCTGTTCCTTCATCTATGCATTGAGAATCACTTTTCTGTTCGCGCCCGAGAATGCATTCGATCGTGGCGATTGGCAGTTCAAATTCTTTGCTCAATTCTTCCCGCTTCTTTGTCTCCGAACCTTCAATGATTTTCTTCTTCATTTCAGAGTAATGGCCTACGCTTCTTGCTTTGGAGTTGACATTTTGATGCTGAAAATTTCAAAACATCAAGCGGTCAAAAAGCTTAGTGAAGAAACTTTAGAAGTTGAAATGTGGAAGTTGAAACAAATAATTGATAAAACAGGTATTATATTTTCTGTTTGGAGACAAAAAAAAATCGTAGATGCAGATATGGAGGTTCGCATACCGTATTTTTCTCTATTAAGTCCCCCTCTCTAATAACTCCCCCCTCTCTAATAAACTCCCCCTATTTTGACCCATTATCTCAGCCTAAGGAAAAAATTTTGTAAATCTGTTTTTTGCGTTTCTTATCACCACGATCTTAGTTGATTCCACTTTTTAGATTTCGGTCGGGCATCCGAAAATCTCAAAATCGAAATTTTTTTTTCCGATTTTTTAAGGGTTGAAAAAAAATAACTCCCCGGGGACTTACTACAGAAAATACGGTATGCGGCTGGGACCGAAACCACCGGGATGCAATATAGAGGTGGATGCAATATAGAGGTGGACGCAATATAGAGGGGAATATTACTAATTCCTTTACCGGCCAACCAAACCGAAAAAAGCGGATGCAATTATAGAGGTGGATGCAATGTAGAGGTTGCTATATAGAGGTTCGACTGTATACAGGGTGTCCCAAAATTTTCGAACACTTTTAAACTGCCTTATTTTTTTCCTTCGCCGTTTTTTTGAGCAGATCGACTCAGCTTTTCGAGCAAAACGTGTTTTTCCACATTACATTCTAAATTTTTTATGAAAAACTGATTCGATCTGCAACAACAAATTTTTGAAAAAATGGCGTAAAAGAAAAAGTTATGGCAGTGTTAAATTGTCCAAACATCTTGAGAAACCTGTATTTCAGACATTCGACATAGGTTGAACTTTGAATTAGGCATATCTTGAGAACCAATTTGAAGTTGCAAGTCTGTGAAAAGTAAACTTACTCAGAATTGTCTCCTTTTTCAAACGAATTTAAACTGAACATTTTTCAAAATTTTGGAACCGAAAGTGGCCTAGTTTGTTAGAAGAAAACTGCTTTTTTAAATATCCTCGATTTGTAGCTTTATTTAAATGTCGATTTTTCAGAAATTTTTGTTCTGGTTCGCAATAAGTTAATATACCACCAAAACTCAGCATGAAAAATGCTACAATTTGGTATATCATGTTTAGCTATAAGTGCGTGACCCACTGTTATGCTCCCTTGTAAGTAGTAGTACAACTCAAATATAGTACCATTTAAGTTATCGGGCTACTCACCTTTCCTAGGTACTTGGGTTTTGGTTAGTAAAATCACTTCTTGATTAACCACGTTTCGCGCAGGGTCTTCGGTAAGATATCATGGTTTTTAACGACTTTTGACGAAATATGAAATTTTCAAGGCGTACTCATTCAGGGTGGGTACCAAGTGATTTTTCCACCCATTCTGAGGATTACTGCTTCTTTGAAAATTATTTACTTCTATAACCAGCCAAAAAAAGGTTTCAGTCACATGGACTCGAATCTGTACCTTCGAAAATTTGGAGGTAGGTATTTGGAAGATGAGGTTTCTAAAGATGAATTTTATCTAGAGCCTGTGCATTGAACCCTCAGTGTTCGAATTGGTGTATCGAACCGTCGCTGTATCGAGTCGGTGTATCGAATCGTCGGTGTATCGAATTGGTGTATCGAATTAGTTTTTGTATCGAATCGTCAGGTTTCGAGGAAAAAACGGTAAGTAATTAATTTTACAAAACTTATGACTTCAAAAAATTAATGTTGAACATTTTGGAATGAAAATAGTGTCCTGCACGCATTCAAACGTCCCTAATTCCCATTGCCGGCGATAGGCATGGCCCTTCAACGAAGCCCGTTCATAATGCATCCAAAAAAACTCATTAGCTCGGTCCGTGTTTTTGCGGCAAATATACCGTTTCAGTGTCTGTAACGTAAGCTTGCAAACCATTTCTGGTTTATTTTTTCTAGTTGGCAGGTTAAATTGTTTTAGCAGTGAAAGATTAGAATTATATTGACGAAAATTCGCCAACCTGCTTCCCCAACCCCAGCCTCTTGCACCGTGAAGAGTGATCGAGGGGAATCAAGCACAGTGTGATCGGGAGCAAATGGCCGTTCCATATTACGTCCTTTCACCACAGGATTGTTACCATAAGCGTGAGGTCTGCTGGTTACAGCCACCCCCTTCCACATTAGACAGGAGGATCATAATCAAAGTGGATCCAGAACGGGGCACCGCCACCACAAAACGAATCAAGGCAATTTGGTAGAGGTGGAAGACTTAGAAGCATCGATGTTGAAGGTAGACATCACTTAGGAGAAGAGAATTAGAGAGATGTGAGAGAATTGAGCTGTAACAAATATTTTAACTCATATGTCTTTAACACCTCCAGCCCTAGTGCACTCATCGTACTATACGGGTAAAGCAGAATGTGCTGAACACTATGGTACCTGTCATTTTTGCTTCAATCCTTGACTAAGTTGGTAAAATCAGGATCACGAGGTAAAAAATTGTTCATGGTCAATATTCCAGCTAGATGCTCCCAGGCATGCTTGCACGGTCGCCGCTGCGCCACCGCGTTGCCAATATACAGGGTGTTCATTATTTCCCACCATTTGCTTGCTTTTTCAATAAGATTTTACTATACAAAAGAGGTAAGTTACTTCTCAATCGATAGCTAATAAAATCCATTTTATTTAAAATAAATTAATCACTACGCTTATCAGATGCAATTTATAAATGTTTAAATCTCTATAAAAAGAATTCGATTTTTTTTAAAGTTGCATCAGCACTTTGATCTAAATTCATTTTTTTTTGTCGAGCGCTTTAATAACAATTCAACACTTTGTCGTAGCGCAACTCCAGCGTTCCAAATACGTTTACAGAAACTATTTTCCAATGTAAAGATTGTCAAAATATAGTCTTTTGAAAAAACATTCTTGCTATAAATAAAAATAAAAAGCTGAAAAAGTGTATAAAACCTGAATTTGAGTCCTTCAAGTGGTGCGCCATGATTTTCATACTATACCCCGCTATGATATAATAAAATAAACGCCAGGAACTTAGCGTTCGAATGATTATAAGCTAGGCTGTTTTTATTTGTAAAAAAACTTCGTATTGAGATTTATTAGCAAATCCTCAAATAGAAAAGATAGACCAGAATCTGATGGCTATTT
>SADC01001155.1:0-20210 GCA_004194705.1 Ditylenchus dipsaci | reverse complement strand
TTTTATACATCGATAAAGCAGGGTATCTGAATGGTCATTATGAGAAGCCTGGTAAGGCGGAAAATCGCCGCAACAGCTACGAAACTTACATACATAAGTTTTTTTCTACATAAAAAATTCTCTACAGCTCTGTTGCGAACTGGTCATTCCCCATACAGTCGAGTCTCGATTTAACGTACCCCCTGGGGACCGTCCCTAGGGGTACGTTAAATCGAGGGGTACGTTAAATCGGGGGTTAATTTGACGGAGTTTATTATTGGAAGGACCAACCTAGGGGTACGTTAAATCGAGGGGTACGTTAAATCGAGGGGTACGTTATATCGGGGGTACGTTATATCGGGGGTACGTTATATCGGGGGTACGTTAAATCGAGACTCGACTGTACTGAAATTCTCAAAATTGAAAATTTACACTAAAAGCTTGTTCGTGCTAATTGGAGTAATTTGTTCAGAATTTTCACGCTGAGCAAGATAGGGAGAAAAACATTCTCCCAAAAAATGCTCTTACCATGGAATCTTCACGGGTTGATTGCATGAAATAAGACAGTTTGGCGCCGTTTTAATTATTTGATTTTATCTTCTCATACGAGGAGAATTTTGCGCAGCTTAAAACACCTATCTGTGCCCGAATGCATAAAACAGTCGGTCCGGAACTTCGTTTACTTTCCGGAAAAGCGTTTTATGCATTTGGACACTGGTGCAGAATTTAACGAGCTATCAGATAAATACAAGATTACTCGGTTAACTGGTCGTATAACATGCAAAATATTGGCATTTTTAAAAATTACATGAAATAAGAAATTCAGTTACTTTTTATGAACCTCGAAAATCGATACAAGCCGTTTACTTTTCAAGACTTGAGTCAGGTCACTTGGCTGTATCAGAAAGGGCAGAAACTGCATTCATTTTGATGTCAAAAACAAGGCAGCATTTTAACAAGAGAAAGTACTGAAACAATCAACAAATGTGTTGGTGCGTAGGCTTTCCGGGTTATTTCAAATTCGCGCCTTTTAAGCCCGTTTCAATGAGCGGATTTTCCTTTCACTCTCACTCTCAGTCTGCCCGCACTTTCACTCTCACTCTCAGTTGTACCCAACAGGAAAAAATTGCCTTTCAGTCTTACTTTCACTCTCACTCGCACTCTGACTTTCAGTGTACCCAATGAGTTTTTTTAAAAATTTGACTCTCACTTTCAGTGTATCCAAAGACTTTTCAGTCTCACTCACAAATTTTCGGGAGGAGAGAGATGTGCCATTTTAGATTGTGTCGAATCAAATGTGCCTTTTTGATTTGGCCGTGCAGTTTGTGCCCTTTTCAAATTGTGCCTATGTATTTTGTGTCACGATTTTGACTAATTTTAGCTATCAAAAAAACGTAATTATTTCCCAGAAGGCTCCCAATTCACAATCGTCCATGACCAGCACTTTGGGTCAAGCGATCACTTCACAGTTGCGCACAACAAAAAATTTTTTTTCACGCGTTGTCCGGGTTACAAAACCTATTTCTGGACTAATTCGGGTATGCTGATGATGGTTTGACAGTAGCAAAAAACATTTTTCGGGTATTTTTTAGTTTATAGAATAACTGATTTTAGTAAAATCATTATTAGCTAAAACTCAAAAATACCGAGAAAATGTTATTTTGCTACTGTCAAACCATCTTCAGCATGCCTGAGTTAGTCCAAAAAAACAGGTTTTTGGAACATGAAAAACGTAAAAAAAAATTTCGATCCAAGTGACGACCGCGGTTTGTTGTACCCAGGTGTAGTACCCAGGTTGGGGACTCAGGTAGTGCAGTAGTACCGGGTAGTAATGTTGTCTTGTAAAGGGCTTTTAAAATGTAAAATATTTTTCTATGATCCAACTCAGTTCTACTGGATAATCCATACACCAACCAAACCAAGTGGTCGACCACTTGGATCAAAATTTTTTTTACGTTTTTCATGTTCGAAACCTGTTTTCTGGACTGATTCAGGCACGCTGAAGATGGTTTGACAGTAGGAAATCACGTTTTATCGAGAAAGTTTTAAGTTTCAGGCAATAATTGATTTTGCCAAAATCAATTATTGCACAATACTCAAAAATACCTGAGAAACGGTCTTTTACCACTGTCAAACCATCTTCAGCGTCCCCGAATCAATCCAGAAAACAGGTTTTGAACGCGAAAAAAGTAAAAAAAATTTTTGATCCAAGTGGCCGACCACTTGGTTTGGTTGCTTCAGACTAAAAATATAATGAGGCTTGACTTGCCTAAGTAGGTTTATGTGAAGAAAAATACCAGGAGATACAAGGAGAGAAAAATAAATAAAAAAAGTCGAAAATGTTTACTCTCAGTCTGCCTCTCACTCTCACTCTCAGTCTTTTTCAGTTTCAAGTCTTATAAAAGTTGCCATTCACTCTCACTCTCAGGTCTGCCTTTCACTCTCACTCTCACATTGGGTACACACTAGGGTTGGCCTCCCTCCCTCCCTCCCCCCGCTTTTCGACCAAATTTTCCTTATACCTCCCCCCCCTCCCCCCCCGCAAAAAAAATTGGCCACCTCCCCCCCGTTTCTCCCCCCCCGCTCCCAAAATGACCCCCGTCACCCCCCGCAAAAAATTTCAGTCGAAAAAAACTCTCGGATGAGGTCATTTTCAGAACGGCGGCCGAGAAGGGTCAAGATTTATCGAACCAGAGGAGTGGCAATATCGTAGCTTTGACTTCAGAAGTGTTTCAAAAGCCTTCAGATTCATTCTAGACTCCTGTTTCAAAAATTTTCAGTCCCGAGGCTTGTAAATTAATCAGGCACCCCCCGCCACTGCCCCCGCTCACAGCTTCCTCCCCGCAATGACCGTCTAAAGGGCTAATCCGTTTAGTTTGTTATTTTCCATACTTAAGTGTTCAACCACATAGAAACATCATTCTCAGACAATTTTATGGACAAACAGAAACGCTCAATAAACAGAAGAGTAAATGAAACGTAACATACAGTCAAACCACGTATTTACAACCCTCGACTTAACGAAAAATTTAACATAACGAATTTTTTTTTCGATGCCTATTTGTCAGTGATTCGGGAAATTGACTAATAGTCTACCCCCGACTTAAAGAACTATAATTTTTGCGCGCAGTGGCATGTGCAAAATTTGAATTGGCGGGGACACTTCCCTTTCGTCTCAAACTTCACTTTTTGGAGTCGTTCGACATTACTCCAAAGAGTAAAGTGCGAGACGAAAGAGAAGTGTCCTCCACCAATTAAAATTTTGCACATGCCACTGCGCGTTTAAAGGGGCATGCCCGTGCCCGACACGGTGAAATTTGAATTTCCAAAAGGCGGGGACCACTTTAATGCGTGAGACCGAAAAAATTCAAATTCAAATTTTCATTTCTACTGTTTGTGCTGTCGTATGTTAGACGTGTGCTACGTATTCTCTTGCAAATTTTAATATTCTGCCGTGTTACAGCCGACAGAAAAGAAAGTTCACCGTGTTTCAGGTTTGTGTGTCATTTTTTCAGTTTTTTTGGGGGTTTACTAAAGGGGAGTAAACTTTTCGCAAAAATTCGATTGAGCGGATCAGATTTCGGGTTCGATGGCTCAATCGCTCAGAATTCCACCCTGAACCATTCTCAATCATCTTAAACCACCCTAAGCACTGATTTAGGGTAGTTAGATACCGGTCTGGAGCAGTTTAGGATGGCTTAGAGTTGTTTGACGATAACGAGAGATTTGCTGCATTGTAAACGGTACGAAAAGAACGAAATTGTGAACGCAAAACTTTTCCTCGTCCTCGCGTCATTGGGAACGCCGTATTAGAGAATGCATGTGAGACAGGAAAAATTGGGGCTACTCGGTTTTACCCCTCCAAAAACAGCTACTCGGTTTTACATCTCACAATAATTTTGAGGCTTAGCCCTTAGGCTTTGGCTCAGGGCCAACCAATACTAATTTCAAGTTTTTTTTCTCAAAAGTATGCTTTTACGTACCTCCAAAAAATTATTGGGAGGGGTGAAACCGAGTAGCTTTTTTGGAGGGGTAAAAACGAGTCGCGTCAAAACTTATGGCAAAAGTAGAGAAGGGTTCATGAAGCAAGACAACCAGACTAGTCCTTTATTGAGCCAACAGGACACAGCAACAATAACAACATGAAACTACAACGGAATTTGATGAAATTATCTAGCTGCTCATTCTTCGATCAAGCACTTGTAGCAAGCGGATTTTTGAGAACTGAAACCGTTTTGATCAGAAATGAAAGTTGGGGAAGAGGTTTACCCATGATAACGGAGTCTCCTCGCAAGAACATCTTCGAGATAAAACGATCTTTGGCCACCGGCTTTGTGTTCTTCTTTGGCTTGCCCTTGCCTGAAAAAGTCATAGTCGAATAAATTTATCTGTGGAGTTAACACATACTTGACTTCGGAGTTTCTGTCCAGAGCTCACGAACATCTTCCAGGACCATATTGAAGTGTCTAAAAGAATGGAAAAGTTGAATCGAAAGAAAGACGAAAACAGTGAAAAGTGTTACCTATCGAACGCCTTCACGCGACCAAGCAGCTTCTTGTTGTTTCGGCAATTGACAAGAATTTGGGCGTTGTTCTTGAGAGCGATAGTGAGCACTGAAAGCGGACCCACCGAGAAATCATCAGTTTCGCCCTCCTTCATTGCTAGCAGACATATTGCTTTGGCTTGAATTTACTTCAAAATTCTGAAAAATTGAAAAAAAAATGAATAAAATTTGCAAGAGAATACGTAACACACGTCTGACATACGACAGCACAAACAATAGAAATGAAAATTTGAATTTGAATTTTTTTGGTCTCACGCATTAAAGCGGTCCCCGCCTTTTGGAAATTCAAATTTCACCGTGTCGGGCACGGGCATGCTCCTTTAAAGGACTATGGTTTTCGCGCGCAGTGGCATGAAAAAAATTTTAACTGGTGAAGGAAAATTTTCTTCGGTCTCTCAGTGTACTCTTTGGAATCGTTTGAACTACCGTATTTCCTCTAATAGGAGCACCGGTGCGCTTATTTTTCGATCTACCGCTAGGGGGTGCGCTTATTAGAGCAGGTGCGCTTATTGGAGCGGGTGCGCTTGTTTTTCAACACAGCTAAAATCTTAGTAAACACCAGTGAAGCTAACAAATTTTATTGCAATTATATAACAGCATAAATGCTCAAACAATCAAACATCAAACTCCAATGATTTGTCGCTCAAGTAACCGTTTTCACTATCTTGCTCAACATCCATTTCTTGGATGGCTTACACATCTTCCATAGCTGATCGCGCCACTGCTAGTTCGTAACGCCCCTCCGGAAAAGGCCCATGTTCCTTGAAGCAGGCGACCAATTCCCGACAAGATCAAATACTGGTATAAAAGTGATAAAGAAAAATAAAAAGTTGAAGAAAATTTACTTTATTTAATGGAGCTTTGATTCTTTTTTACCCACTCTATCACCCTTTTGCGATCCACTACGAATTTTTTGCTCGCCGCATGATTTGAGAACTCTTGCGCATGCTTGACCACCTTTAGCTTGAATTCGGCAGTATAAGACTTGAGTTTCTCGGCGTCACGACTTGTTCATTCTTGTCTTCAGATCCGCTCTCGTAGTTAGCGATGAAATCTCTTTGATGCTGTAATTTGAATATTACAATAGAAGAAAGAGTACAAGGGGTACAGGTCAATTCATCGATGCAACAGTCATCGACAATAAAAATTTATCGATGCAAAACTCATCGCTGCAAAACTTATCGCCAACAAAACTCATCGCCAAAAGAAACTCATCGCTTGCAAAACTCATCGGCGGCAAAACTCATCGCCAGCTCAACTCATCGATGCCTTTAATTCGTCGATTATTTATTCATCGACATTTCTATTTCGTCGATTATCTGTTCATCGACACTTTTGTCTTATCGTTCTTTGCTTTTTTCCGTCCGTCACACTTTTTATTAAATTATTGTTTTACAACCTAATTTTTAGCCACTTTTTGCAATATTTTGTCTGATATCTTTCCGGAACCCTCAAGTTCAACATCTTAGCTATCTTTTAAGCACAAATGCGTAAAATCAAACTTGTTTCTAAAAAATTTTTCCTGGCCCTCCAAATCGGTGATGGTTGATTTTAGCCTGTATTTAAGGTGGATTTTTGTGTTCAAGCCCACTTTTCTACCAGGTAGGGTAGCTAAATGGCCAGTTAAGGTGGGTAGGTAGCCAGATAGGATAGTCAAGTGTCCAGGTAGAATCATTACAGTCAATTTTTGATATAACGTATACCCTGGGACCAGGTCTGGTGTACGTTATATATGCGAAATAGGCGAGGGTAGGCGAGGATAAGCGAGGATAGGCAAGGGTAGGCCAGGGTACGCGAATATAGGCGAGGATAGGCCAAGGTAGGCGAGGATAGGTGATAGTAGGCAAGAGTAAGCGAGGATAGGCCAGAATAGGTGAGGATAGGCGAGGGTAGGCGAGGTAGAGTAGGTGGTTCAAAAATGGAAATTAATTGATAATTTACGGTAATCTTTTAACAATACGCTCCCTCTTCTCTATGGTTCGCGCTGTTATTCTTGACAAAATAATCAATGCCAAGAACACTATTTTGATAAAAGGGGGCCGATTATCAGAGGTTTTACAGTTCCAAAGCTTCAGGATTTCATATCAAAATTCTAGAGCTTTTTCTGGGGTCGGCTGGTGGCGAATTTCCCAGTAACTCACCGCAATTCACTTCTTGGTGTTGAACTTGAGGTAGCGATATTCTCTCAAATTCAAAAAACTGAAAGTAAAAAATTTGCATTTTGTCAATTTTTTCGTATCATATGCTGCAGCTCCCTTGAGCAGGAGTCTCCTATACCGCATGTTCCCAAAAGTGTGTTTAGACCACTTTTTAAAGCTTCCTCGTTGTTAATTGAGTAGATAACATGCTTTTAGGTGGCGGAAAGAAATTGAGTTTTCGCCTGAAGGGGGACCAAGGTAGAAGGTATCAGAGAATAGCTGGAGGCCGGATTCTTTGTTTACACAGAGGTATACTACCTAGTTTTGGTCAATGGAGCTAGGCAAAAAGAATATATATACATTTTTGATCAAAAGTCTTGCTCGGAATCATCCTGAGGTAAGTGAATGCGCACATCTCTAACTCTCAAGCCCCCTTCGGTGGCGCAGGGGGCTTGGAGTTGCGATGCGCACACCCACATACCTTAGACACTAATCACTCGACAGTGACTTTGGATGCATATAACATGTACGCATACCAGAGTTTATTTATGCGATAGGTCCTAGTATTCAAAACTATCAAATTTATGTTCAAATTAGGTTTTAAAAAAAAAATTTTTTGAAAAATGTCCGTCCGCCACCTAAAAATATGTTTTCTACCCAAATAACAACCGGTTAAGCTTGAAAAAGTGGTCAAGACACACTTTTGGAAACATGCGCTATAAGATATTTTAGCCCTCCATTGTCACGTTGGAGTCAGTCTTTGACTGCAACAATAATCCGTAATTTAGTTGTGCCCCACCTTTGTGTGTGAACCAAACGTCACTGTTTGTTCAAGAGCTCAATCAATAGGGCAGGTCACAAAGTACAGCTCTGCCCTCCCATGCTCCATTATTTTCTCGCTACTACTGCTGTTGCTCATTAATCACGTTTTAATTTATTAAAAAATGATAGATCACCTTCTAGACACTTCTATTTATGGTTATTTTCCATTTTCACTTATTTTTTTATCTTAAAATTTTGCTCTCAGTATCTGGTTGCTTAAAAAATTTCCCGCCTTTTGAAAATTTGAAATTGCCCGTGTATGCCCCTTTGCTAGATCTCACAAATTATTTAAATTAAATCTAAATTTTGACAAAGTTCAAATTGGGATATTGATTTCGTGGTACTTATTCCGTTTGTACCTCCCTGAAGGTCGAATATTTCTCTTGTTATTTAATTATTTCCCGAAAATTTTATCAAAGGTCATTTTATCTGTACTTTTTGAAAATTTCAGTCAATTAATTTATAAAGTTTTTGTTTTTCTAAATATATCAAGTCCAACTTCGCCCCCCCCCTCTTCGCCTTGATAGAATTATAAGGGAAGTTTTTCTTTTATCGTTATACAGTTAGCTCCCTCGTCGAGACAAATTTTTACGAGACCGGCTCCAGAGTTAAGTTATTTAGGGGTTTATGTGAGGGGATTAGTGGGTTTATAGGCACAATTTTCAAAAAGTTAGAATTCTTAAAATCGACACCTATGGAGGGGGTTGATACAAATAGAATAAGTTCCGGATTCGGCATTTCGGAGATAGACTAGTTGGTATTTCGATTTAGGATAATTAGCTACAAAATTATTTCCCGATTTATTTCAATTTCTACAAAAACTAATTTAAAATGTTGATATTTATTTCAAATTGCTGCGGTCTCACAAGTATAAAAGGGCGTAGTAGCGTGAAAGCATGGTTGCTGTTCTATTTAATAATACAGAGGATACCAAGCTGATTTTTTAAGCCTTCCAAAAAAGATTTTTTGATCAACCAAATACTTTTGTTGCCTTTTCTATGTAGTTTATTTGTTGTTTTTGTTCGTTTTCTACCCAAAATATTCTCCTATTCTTCAGAAATCGGCAACAAATGGCCCAACTAGTGGACAAACTGCAGCAAAGGGTGCAACGCCTAGTTTCAATGAGCGAAGTGAGTAGTATATAGCTAGGCCAAAATTTTGCCTACCCACAATCAAAATATTTTTGTGCAGCTTTTGATAAACAGCTGTCTTAAATTTAGCTTTTGAAATTTCATGCTTTTTCAATTTTGTCTGTTTTCAGAGCAGCGAGGAGTGGAAATCGTCCACCAAAAAGGAAACTTATGGACTCATGGAGCAGGAACTGGGTAAACTACTCAACACTGCCGGTGGTGATCAACAGAAATTAGAGGTTGGACTTGGTTAATCATTACTAGAAGCGATATCTGTTCAAACAAAGTTTTGGGGTTGGAAGTAATATCGCCTTTTTGGCAGGTTTAGAATCGGTAACAACTTTTCCCTGATCTCCTCGTTATTTTTGCTTGTGTTCAGGGTATAACAGAATATTCTGTTTGCAAATTATTTGTAAAAAATATTTGACGAGGCAAGTAAGTATTTCAACCGTGAATTCTGTATTGATCCATATCTCTAGAAATCACCAGGGATGAAGTCCGAATCATGTTTTTCGGGGCCTGAGACCAATTTAACATTCTTAGACACTGATAGAACGGGTTTTTGGCTCTTGTGAAGTAGTATACTCCTGCCCGGATTATCCGGGGATAAGCTTAAGTGGGTAGATAATAATAATTTGAGCCTCCTAGGCACATTTATGCCCGAATCCAATTTAATTTTTTGACCTTAATTTCAGTACTGGAAGAAGGAGTTTGAAGGTTTCAAGCATGTGTTTGCCAGGTACCTCAAAGCTAAGTCTGTGATCGACTGGAAGAAGATCCAGCCGTTGCCTGAGGATGCCATCATTCCATACTCCAACGTATTTTGTTCACAGTCCTTTGAAATATATGTTGTATAACGTCAAATTTTCAGCTGGAGATAGTCACCAACGGAGAAATCTCCAAACTACTCAGCCATCTGGTAGTGGTCAAGCTAAATGGTGGTCTAGGAACTTCCATGGGTTGCAAAGGCCCCAAGTCAGTAATTTCGGTGCGCAATGACCTCACCTTTTTGGACCTGACTCTCCAGCAGATTCAGGTAGGAGGTTTTGGAAATTTGGCCTTTCGGATGAGTTTTCGCAATAAAAATGTTTTAAAAAGTAATCTTATACCGTATATATTGTTGTAGCATCTGAACAAAACCTACAACGTGAGTGTGCCACTGGTGCTTATGAATTCTTTCAATACAGATGAAGACACCCAAAAGTTGTTGCGCAAATACGGCAATATTCGGGTTGAAGTTCACTCCTTCTGTCAGTCCCGTTATCCAAGAATAAATCGTGAAACCTACATGCCTATCGCCAAGGATCTAAACAACAACGACTTGGACTGGTCACTTACTCTATACTCTTTTTCAGTATAAACCAATATAAATAATGATTTAGTTGGTACCCACCTGGTCACGGCAATTTCTACGACTCCTTTTACAACTCTGGCTTAGTCGACAAATTCATCAATGCTGGCAAAAAGGTTGGTATATTACATAATCATATTGAGATATAAATTGGATGGGCGTTCAGTGGTTATGATTTGGAACTTGACTTATCTCGGATCTGATACCTTCAGCATGTACATACGACAACTCATAGTTGTTTTTTTCCAAAAAAGTAGACTTTTTATAATTTTTTTACATGGTTCCGATCTCTCCTTTTTAAATGACTGACATTCGACTCGCTACAAATTGTGACTCGCTACAGCGACTCGCTACAGATTGAATTTTCTATTGTTATGTGGGTACAGATTGTTGTACCAGACCAATTGTTGGCCGCTTCGCGGCCAATACCAGCACACTCCACATTGCAAGGGATAGGGGAACATGTAGTACATGTTTTTGGGTGAAATGGACAAAAAAGTTAAAGTGTAGCGAGTCGCAAAAAGTGTAGCGAGTCACAATTGTAGCGAGTCAAAGTTTTACCTTTTAAATGGCCGACTTCAAAATTAGCTATTGTTTTATTAACCAAAAATACATTCATTATACTAAATTACTAGATGAGAGTAAAACATGGCCATATTTTCTTAAAAATATGAAAAATTTATTTAATCAGGACAAAATTTGAACTTTGATTCAGAATAGATTATAAATTTTACAATCCATTCGTGATTTTCTTTTCTAAACTAAAAAAACTACGTTTACGGTTAGTCGAATGATTATTAGATGTGATTTTTTACTCCAAAAAAAGTGAGAATAATAATGAAACCTAAAAAATGCTGTAATATTCATGCCAACATGGTCATCAACTTAGAGACGAGTCACGAAAAAAATAAAAAAGCACACAGTGGGATTCGAAGATGTAATCTTTGAAAAGCAAAATGGTAAAGGATTTCGAGTAAATTACCGGTAAATTACCAGCGGAATGATTTTTACCGGTGAAATTCCCAACCCCAGCTTATCCTCTCGAACATCCAGTCTGAAGTCCAGGAAATTTCAATTTGCTCAATTAGCTCAATTCCCTATTTTAGTACATTTTCCTATCAAACATTGACAATCTGGGTGCTACAGTCGACTTGAACATTCTCAACTTCTTTGCCACAGACCCCAAACAGCCAGAGTTTATCATGGAGGTATGTTAAAAAAGCAGCCGTTATGTACTAAAAGCAGTGACCAATTTAGGTGACCGATAAAACTAAAGCTGATGTCAAGGGAGGTACACTCATAGAATACGAAGACAGGTTGATGTTGCTCGAGATAGCTCAGGTGCCCAGTGACTATGTAGACGAGTTCAAGAGTGTGAGCAAATTCAGGTTTGTTAAGATTGAAATAAACCATACAAAATAAACTTTACATTTTGCAGAATCTTCAACACCAACAATATCTGGGCCAACCTTGAAGCCATCAAACGAGTAGTGAAGAAGCGTGAATTGGAAATGGAGATCATAGTCAATCCGAAGCACCTGGACCGAGGAGTGGATGTCATTCAGCTGGAAACTGCTGCCGGTGCTGCAGTCAAGAATTTCAAAGGTGCTTGTGGTGAGTTGATCTTTGTGCTCCCTTTCTTTTTATAACTAATTTCACTCATTCTGTAGGTATCACAGTGCCTCGTTCCCGCTTCTTGCCAGTCAAAAAGACTTCTGATCTGTTGCTTCTCATGTCCAATCTCTATGACATTGACAGTGGCAACCTGACACTATCTTCGCTCCGATCCTTTCCTACCACTCCGGTTAGATATTTTCAGGGTTCTCATCTGTACTTTATTTCTTTTACTCACTACTTAAGTTTTGAGATTTTAGGTGAAAATCTTTATTTTCGTTGCTCAAATCTCAATAAGCACTAAATAAAATGGCAATCACAGATCATCACATCATCACACCTCTACTCAAGGAGACATGTCTGTGTGTCTGTCTGTGTGTCTGTGCACATTCGTTTCAAACGTCCGTTTCCCTTCGAGACCAAACATTTCTTTTTTTAGTCATTCTGGCTATATACAGTCAAACCTCTCTACTATGGCACCCCCAAAAGTTCGTTCCCGCCTTGGGTCCGACACTTTTTTTACCTCGATTTTTGAAGGCTTTTTCCATTTCTGTTTTGACAGTCTGGTCCCAAATATCGTAAGGATTCCGATTTTGCCGATCGTTTTTCAGAACTATAAAGAAAATTCTTCTAAGAAAGCAAAAACTCAGTTTAAAAACAGAAATTTTTGAATTTTCCTGTTTTTAAACTGAGTTTTTGCTTTTTTAGAAGAATTTTTTTTATAATTCTGAAAAACGATCGGCAAAATGGGAATCCTTACGATATTTGGGACCAGACTCTCAAAACAGAAATGGCAAAAGCCTTCAAAAATCGAGGTAAAAAAAGTGTCGGACCCAAGGCGGGAACGAACTTTTGGGGGTGCCATAGTAGAGAGGTTTGACTGTATTATATTCATTATTAGCTTTTTTGCTGTGACAGGCAGTCGTGTCTGCTCTCTCCTTTCCGTGCTCAGTGTTCAGTGGCTTGGAGTGCAAAGGGCAGGCATCAGGACTATATTCCGAAAATTTTCGAATTATTTCAAATTTTTTAGCCATTGTCGACTTTTTTCCGAATTCAAATTTTTTCTTATGTGCTCAAATAAGTTTGAAAATTCTCAGCTGGCTGGATCGATCCAACTGGCTGATTTAATTCATCTGGCTGGATTGATCCAACTGGCTGAGTCGATTCATTTGGCTGGATTGGTCAATCTATCCATTTGAATCGATTCGTCTTAATTGATTGATCATTCATCCAATCATGCCTCTACCATCTGACATCCAATGGCCTTCTGGCATTTGTTCAATTGATCATTGAATCGTTTATCTTTACCTCTCCATCATCTAATTGAACGACCCATTTCCTATCATTCACAGGCCTATAATCCTCTGCAATCTAATAGTCAATCATACACAACCCTTACAGTGCAACTCTTCACTATTCCACTTCCAATCATCGTTGGGTCTTTCGAATCTGAATTGCTGCAATCATCAGGGCTCCACAATACAAGAAGTTGGAGGGGGGAGTGCAGAAGAGTGAGGGATGGGAAGAAGGAGAAATTGAATGCCCCGGGCTGGCCCCGCGGATGCGCGGCCGGAAAACTAGTTTTTTATACTAAAAATGACCAAATTGTACTTTTTTGGCAAACTGTACTTTATTTCGAAATGTTAAGATGAGAACCCTGAGTATTTTGCATTCTTCTTACTTTACCGTCTTAAACTTTGAAAAAATTTTAATTTTTTGTGTGCTGAATGCGAGAAAGGTACTCAATGCGAGAATTTTTCTATGGCCGGGGCAGGATACTAAAAATTTGACTTAGTTAGATGCTCGGGACCCAAAGTTTAAAAAACCTACGCTTACCTAAATTTTTAAATGCTTCACAAGATTCGATAAATAAAATTTGCGGGCACCTAGGCACGCACACGGGACAGGTGGATTTTTCATATTACTTGGCTTGATCCGCCCACAACCCGCAACGTTCAGGTACTTGATTTTATGAGAAATGATGAAATTTATTCCAAAAAACTGATAGCCGGATCACGAGCCCTATTCTCCTTCTATGATCAAAATTAGTGTTGTAATTTTCAGTTGGTGAAACTGGGCAGCAGCTTTGACAAAGTCAACGACTTTCTCAAACGGTTCCAGGGTATTCCCGATTTATTAGAGCTAGACCATTTGACTGTTTCCGGAGACGTGTGGTTTGGTAGGGATGTCACACTCAAGGTTAGTTTAGACTTGATTTAATTTTGAAGTCGCGCGTTAGTGTAATATACCCCTCCCAGAAAGCGCTTATGTGATCACCCCACCCACAAATGTTTACTTAAGCTTGGATTTAGGTTTAGGATCAGAGCCTGACCATTAGTAAGAACACTTTTGCACAAGTTTTTTTTCAAAAATGAAGGTTTTAGGTACCCTCCAAAAATTATTGGAAAGGGTGTATTGCTAGCTTGTTTGGGAGGGCTATATCACACTAGCGTCAAAAGTTGTTATTTTAGGGCACTGTGATCATCATTGCCAATCATGGAGACAGGATTGACATACCCACTGGAACTATGCTTGAGAATAAGATAGTGAGCGGTAACCTTCGAATTCTGGACCACTAAGCCAATAGGTCACAAGTACAACAATCATATACATGCTCCTTTTGATACATCGACAAACCGCACTTATTATTGTAGCTTATATAGCATTTGGAGAATCATAGCAAAGAAAATATATAAATTATGAAGATTAGGTGCTATGTTAGGGTTGGGCTATTAGTCGAAGTGACTCGGCCATATTCCGCCATATGTGTACGACCCGACCCTATTATAGATAAAAGCTTGGTCCAAATGGTGTCACGAAATAAGAACTTGTTTCCTTCCAAAATCTTATGTTTTATACAGCGCTCCAAACTCAAAATGTTTAAAAGGCTGTACCTCATTTCGTAACGCGCCATTTCGTAACAGGTTCATTTCGTAACAATTTTTTCCGTAACAGATTAAAATAAATTAGGTAGCGCCTTAACATCACTGTTACGAAAAAAAATGTTACGAAATAAAGCTGTTACGAAATGAACCTGTTACCAAATGAACCTGTTACCAAATGAACCTGTTACCAAATGAACTTGTTACCAAATGAACCTGTTACGAAATGGCGCGTTACGAAATGAGGTACAGTCGTTTAAAACCTTTGCTCAAGAAAAGGGTACTTTACCAAAAAATGCTATTTTAACCAGTGCTTTTTGTATTTTTGGTGTTACAAAATAAGATTTTGACGTAAAATTTTATAAAAATAATAAGATTTGTTTCCCAAAATAAGTACAAATCTTATTAGTGAGTACAATACGGAGCCCTGTTTATTGCACACATGAGTGTCAATATTATCGACAAATAAATCGATATTCAAAACTATGGCTGGATCTGGTCGGTTTACCGAACCGGTGGGTAACGGTTAGCTGAAACCTGTTTTTTGGGCTAATAAATCGAAACCTAAGACTGGGTTCAGTCAAATAGAAATTTTATTCACAACAAAAATAACACGAAAACCGAGGACAGGCCAGTAAAGCTACCGAAAAAAAATTGAAAAAAGGTTTTTTAACCCACCAATCCAAATAAATACGATCAAATATAACCCTACCCGAAACCAACCCAATGTATAAAAACAAACTTGAAATCATTGGATCGCTTTATTCAGAACATCATGGTAACATATAACGGTATATAACGAAACAAAATCTGGCTATTGATTTTTATTGTTCTCTCATATCTTGTCTTCATAAGTGTCCATTTCATCCTTGAAAGAAGGACATCCACTGCCAACACCAACTAAAGATGATTCAAAAAAGGAACAAGGATCGATGGAAGACCAGCACGATTGATGGAAAGGCTAAAATTTCTCAGATAAGGACAGCAAAATTGTAAATAATGTGAAGGATCAAAGCCTAAGCTGATTCAAGAAGAATTTTTAATGGTTTTCAAAACTTGTACTACAGGGCTCGGTACTCAACATTTTGAAACATAAAGGACATTTTTATAATCAGTAGATAGATAAAATTGGTTAGTAAAAAGTACGGAACCGCTAGGAAAATCCTGCATTTAGAATTAAGACTGCTAAAGTTAAGCCAAAAACAAACCGACCTTTCCTCGCTCAACAACGCAATCCTTTATTTTCCAAGCATCATCGTCATCGTCCCAATACTCGCCGAATGTTTCGTGGCAGACACAACACTTCTAAAACGAAAACATGTTAATCGTTTTCATATCAAATTAAAGTGTTCTTTTCAAATAACATTGTTTTAAAAGTGAGTGACACAGTCGAAATTGGTTTATAATTGAAAAAAAAAATTTAAGATATCAATGATTTTAGAAAAAATAGCAAAAATCAGCAGAATTATGACAAAAGCTCGTTCTTTACGAAATAGTCCGTATATGCATTTAAAGGGAGGGTACATCTCTTGTCCGTATCTGGTCCGCATGGAAATCGTTTAAATTGAAATTAAACCACTTTCTGAGCTTGCTAGTTACTTGCTGGTTCGTATTTCTCTGGGTGTAAACTTAATTTTATTCGCAGTTTTTTAGCGACTGAGCTGAATTCATGCTAAAAATATCGACGAATTCATTAAAAAGATTTCCGGGATTGCTCTTTCAGTCAACCACTGTCTTAAATTTGTGAAATCAGCCAACCATATATTTCGGTTTATGTCTATTTTATCTATCGGTCTATTTTATTACTTTTTAAAAATTGATAGTCATTTTCTAGAGTCAGAGATACGCAAGGTACTTCATAAAAAATTCCTCATCAAATAGAAATAGACAGCACGTCAAAAATTACTTCAGGAATCGGGTAGCTTGGATAGCTTGATTTACAAAAATTACCGATTTTCGAACAATAGTCAAATTTTTATTCCTGGTTTTAATGTAGCTTAGCTATTATGCTTCTGGAATCATGCCTGATAATCTAGCTCAGTTCGAAAGACCCTGACAATTATTTTTGTAAATGTGAAAAAATGAAGTTCACATCCATGGAGATTCGAACCAACAAGCTTAGAAAGTGGTTTAATTCGAATTTAAACAATTTCCATGCGGGACCAGATACGGACAAGAGATACACTAGCCCTTTAAAGAAAATGGCAAAACTAGAGCTTTCAGACAAGCCATAGATCAGTTTCCCAGAGTAAAAACAAAGGAATGAGAGTAGCCTAAAATTTTGCCAAAATAAAAGGCCACCCTGTATTACGAAAGAAAGTTAATGATTGCACAAATAAATTACCTTGACTTCGAGTTCGCCAGAAAACATATCGGTATTACACTTCTCAGCAGTTCTCCCGATAGTCTTCTCATCTAGAAATCGGAATTAAATTGAAAATTCAAAGGTGAAAAAAAGACTTACCAACAATGCTAGTTTGATTCACAAGTTCCGTTTCAGAGTAAGAGAACCAATCCTAAAATGAATGCATAAA
Organism: Ditylenchus dipsaci; assembly: GCA_004194705.1. Lineage (NCBI taxonomy): Eukaryota > Metazoa > Nematoda > Chromadorea > Rhabditida > Anguinidae > Ditylenchus > Ditylenchus dipsaci. The sequence continues at coordinate 3,196 of SADC01001155.1, read as the reverse complement.
GACTTTTACGAAGCACAACCTTTGTTTTATCTATGAAACTAAAGATAAAGTCTAAGCCTAAAATATATATTTTTTCCGAAAAATGAGACAGATCAAGGCACACTGTAATCAAAAATACTTGTCCCATAACTGTTCCAAAACCATTTGAATTACTTTTTAGGAATTAATAGAATCTCCAATCCCAACGTTTGCCCAGTCCTTCAGTTACGATATATTCACAAAATCTTCACATATGTATGGGTGCATTTTTATGGGTTCACGCATTAAAATTTTAGAAATCCCTTTAAACTGGCATTAACACTGAAACTTGGAATATAAATGATATTTTGGGTAAAATTTTTAGAATTGACGCTCCTATTTTTTAAGATAAAAGCCGTAAAAACAATATTTTGTCCACCTTCGTGACAGAAAAAGAATTCAGGCTGTTTTTAGACCAGCGCATTGATACTCGAAGAAATCAGTGAAAGCACAAAACACTAGTAAATCAGAAGACATACCGTACCTATTCTAATAAGGCCCCCTTAAGGCATTATTTTCCAAAAAAACCTCAAGTGGTCTAAGAAACTTGTTCATCAAAAGGATCACTTTTGATTTATTTGATCACCTACCTTCAAATTTAGACTGTAAAACACCATTAGAAGGCCTGAAACCATTTCTAAATGAGAATTTCACAACAATCACTACCCAATGATTCACAAAAGGCTGACATATTTGAGAATAGAAAAGCAGGAGAATAAGTACAATTGAGTATCGATATAGCATACACTCGATACAGTGTACTCCTACAATTAATGTCCACCACGAACCAAATATTTTTGGCCCGCGTGCTTGAATGCTTGAATAGTTTGCACCCAAAGTCGGTCCCAGGGTATACACAACACGTAGACTTGAATGTATTACACAACGTTCTAAAGCAGTAACGACCATCTTTTGCTTAACAATGTGCCCAAATCTAACTCATATATTTTAAAAAAAGATACTCGTAACAAAAGAAAGTTTTGGTAAAAGGAGACTCACAAAAACTATATTTGACTTCAGATTATTCTAAAAGTCAAAGAATTCCGAGCTTAACACACCCAAGAACACAGAATATTTGGTTTCACACGACGCCCTTCGCCGAACAAAAATATTATAAAATTTATTACAGGCTTAGTAAAAAAAGGAAAATTCACAAATTACAACAAGGACAATCAGTGAAACTATTACATCAGTCATAAACCAGGGCCTTGTTCTGCTGTACTGACGTTCTTTGGATTCGATTGCATCCTTGACATGCCAATCCTGATGAACTTGATAAGCTCGGCCATAGAGATCTTTAAAGGCAATTCCACAACGTGCGCACTCGATTCTTGCTTTGTGCAACGCATTCACCACTGAGTCATATCGACTAAAAAGAGTAAATTAGACGTAATTGCAAATATGACAATATACAGGGTGTTTCAAGAAATTTCCTGCTTTTGAAATGGGCATCACTTTTTTACTGTCACGATCTTGAATTTCTCTGAACCCAAAACTATTTATCTTGACGAGGATTTTTGTTTTCCGAAAAAAAGTTTCCCGTAAATTTTTACTCTTTTGCTTTAGTCCCCCTATGGTCCAAAATGATCAATCTTGTCATCTTGTTGGACCATAGGGGACCAAGGCGAAAAGTAAAAAGTTTCGGGAAATTTTTATTCGGAAAACAGAAATACCTGCTAAGATGAACATTTTGGAACATTTTTACAGAAGTTCAAGGACGCGTCAGGAAAAAAAGTTATGCCCATTTTAAAACCAGGGACTTTCTTGAAATACTCTGTAAAACGAATATCAGTTAAAAACGGTCACTATAACAATTTTCTAACAGCGACCTTTAAATCCCTAATCGACTAAAAATGATGTATGTAATGTCAAGCTCAAACATCCCGCTCACTCCATGTAGGGGTAAATGACCCAACATGTCATGTGGCCGTCCACGATTAAAACACCACACAAAAAGCAATGAAATTCTAACTGAGATAAGTAGCTTTTTTACATAATAGGTGTGCAAAAAACCTACATCACCAGTGACCGCAGACTGAACTGATCGAGACTGGACATCGGAGCAGCCATCCTTTGCAAATTTTGCAGAAAGTAGCCATGATTCGACGGAACTGGTGCATCATCTTTGCCTACAGTAGAAGGTATCGGAGTGTACTTCGGGTTGCAGGGAACCTTCTGTTGACCCTTAGCGGCAACTGCTTGGCTGACCTTATCCAAAACACCCGACTTCTGCAACTTATTCAAAAAACTTTGTACATCCAGCGGATCATCTAGAACAGGCCATGCTATATTTTGAGCAGGCATAAATACAAAATATGAACTAACCTTTCTTTGGTGGCGTCTCTGGCCTTGGCTGAGGTATTTGGATAGCTGTACTTCTAGGCAAAGCTTCCAGCTTCTGCTGGCCAATACGTATTTCTGGCAAGAAGCGCGTCATCTAAAGGTAATGGTAAGAATTAGTTGCAAGAAGAGGATAATTAGGATAACCTCATAGGAAGGCTCGGGCATAACTTTGATTTCTGGCACCGGTCCACACAGTCTGATCTCATGTCGCCTCCCATTGATTGAAGCAACGATAGGAGGCCCACCAAAAGTTCCTTTGAACGGAAAATTGCCCATGTATAGCTCGCGAGAAGGAGTGCCGAATCTGAGCACATGCGTTTCTCCATCGATGTAGACTGGTCGCGATTCCCCAAATGCCAGTCTATAAGGAACATTGTCGATGATCACGTCTCTTGCAGGCCCACTGAATACGATTCGATGCGGCAGTCCATTTCTCTCGATCACAGCTTCTTCGCCAACAAAGAATACCTCAAAATTGAAAAAAATCAGCCCACTATTAATGAATTTAGAAATAATGCAAACCTCATGCGCCTTGCCATCCACAAAGACACGTTTGTTCATTGTCGATGGGACGAGGAAGAGCCAACAACAATTACGGAGCAGAGAAAACGCATGATAACCTGGGGAGATGGTTGGCTGAAACTTTCAGCGTCAAATGATTTTAAAAAAATCAGATCAAAATTACCTGCTGACGAAGGGTAGGAGCACTCATAGGATATTTCGGAGACACATTCGCTGGAAACTGCGGAGATTCACTCATGAAACGCTGTGGAAGAGCATTCACCGGAGACTGTGCAGGACACATTCATCGGAGATCGCGGAGGAGCATTCATCG